>OV651820.1:10890944-11428444 GCA_927349885.1 Psylliodes chrysocephalus | reverse complement strand
CATTTTTGATGTTGTTAATGTCGGATATAGAAAGTGCATCACACAATTTTCGGAGGAGTCCAGGAAATGTTGTTTTATTTAGGGCTGACTCGTTAGGATTTCTCATTTTATAGTCAGTGAGAATCTTCCTCCAGTGTCTTTTCAAAATGGCGTAATAACCTACATCTAGGGGTTGAGTGATGTGAGTTGAGTTCGGTGGAAGGAACACGAAACTGATATTATTTCTGGCACATGCCACCAAAATATCAGTATTAAGGTGCGAGGAAATATTATCACCTATAATAACCTTTTTACCCTCCTTTTTTCTTGCCCAAGGAACAGCTATGGTATTAAACCAGTCTTCGAATATAAAGGCATCGAACCATCCGGACTTGCTGCGGTTATATCTTGTTCCGGGGGGTCCACCAACTGTCCATAAATCATATAATCTTTCCGCTTTGTATATCACATACGGTGCTAAAATAGTCCCATCACCAGCTGCTGCGAACATGATTGATATGGCTGCCTTTGTCGAATTCAAAATTCTTTTAGGGTATTTTGTACCCCTTTTAAAAATACATTTTGTGGAGCCTGGATTGTCGCTTAAATTAGTTTCGTCGTAATTCAAAATCCTGTCAGGTGTAACATTTTCCAACGTCCTTCCCAAATTATCGAAATACGCCTTAATTTCATCTTCTGATTTTGAGGCCCTGGCTTGTTTTATATTCTGACATATGCTTTGTGTCAATCTGTGTTTATGTCTGTCCAGAAAATTTAGACTCCAGTCTTTTCCTGGTAGATTATTTGGAAACTTGAGAACTTTTCGACCGATTTTATCTGGAAACCTCTTAATTAGGATTCGCAAGTCCAGCTGTGTAAGTGGGCTTCCAAATTCTGCGGCAGCTAGCAGCGCATCGACAAAATGTCTTTCTTCTACTTCTGATAAAATAACCGGGCGTCCAACATTTTTTTCATGTTTCTTGTTTAATTTATTAAAGAGCGTTCGTCTCGGTATAATATAAATATTTGACGCTTCGGTACAAGAAATTCTCCGAGTTCTAATAGCTGACAGGGCTGTTTTAAGTTGTTCTTCAGTATAGTGTTTATACCGTCTGGCCCCCACTTTTTTTTAAAAATGCGTCCCATTTTGTATCTAAAAGTACAAAAAAAAAGTGTAAGTCCACAAAACTGCAAAAATATATAACGGAACCCCAAAATAAAAAAAAAAATGCTACGCCGATGAGACTATGAATATTATTTTTTAACACGGCTGTTTTTAATAGTTAACTATCACAATTCTTCGTAGTAATAATAAATTTAATCTAATATATTTGATTTAGTCGGTATAAAGCTTAGTTTTCAAAATTTTAATAGAGCATATTTTTCCCGAAAAGTTTAATTGAGATGTAACTCACCTTACACACTCAGCGTCTGTACACAACTAGCAATACCACTTCTTCCAAATCTGCCGGTAAGCGATATGAAACCCAACCGTCGGCAGCGTTGCCGTTTTTCAAAATAAAAATTACTTTTAATTATGTTGCACTTCCTTGGCAAAATAACCCACCAGTGCAAAGTAACACCGCTTTACGGTACGCATACATTTGGGGAATGATAGCTGCGGACAAATAATAATTAATAGTGAAAAAAAGTTTAATAAAATATTTTTAGAATCGGAGATAACAATGTATTTCAAATAAAAAAATAATCCAAATTTCCTAAAATTGAAAATAAATTGAATTTATCACAATAACTGCTCCGTAGTTTTCAATATACAGTTGAGCTTGCCGAATTCATGAGTTCCCACACGCACGACTCAAACCAGGTTATAGTCGGATTGCCTCAGTGGCAGCTTGGGGTAATTTAAAATGGGTGTTCAGTTCACTTTTTCCAATAATTTGATCGATACACTGATTACATTTCAATGTGTATGGAGTAATGAGAGGTACTTACGATACCCATTACACATTGTGTATAGGGTAATTGAAAAGTACTTACTATGCAATTCATATTCATATTCATAATATACAAGCCTGAGAGACACCCTCTAATTTTGTGAAAAATGGGAAACTATCCTTTCCACCGATGTTTACGTCTTGCACGTCTGCTGGAGACTAGCGTTTTACTATAGCTATGACGGTTGAGAGTCAAGGATGTGTTTAGATATGCCCCGACGTATTTCCCCTATGCTACAATAGTAATGACTGAGATGTACTTAGACTAAACTCATTACACTACATGATATACATAGTAATTACTAAGAGGTACTTACTATGCTCATTAAATGTTACCCGATATACATAGTAAATACTTATATCTATATGTGTATGAAGTAATTACACTTATGCAATTACGTTCATTGGGAGGTACTTGCTAATTGTGCGAAGGGTGGGGGTATGTACTTAGCATAATTACTAATTACCTCTCATTACCTTCCGTTCAGAACTGGCTAATCACAACTACTTTCATCTAGTCGACTACATATAAAAGACGTCGATAAAAATATTTCCCGCATCTATTGAGAGCATTTTTGTCGACAGTAAGCAAACTGTTTCCTAATGCAGCTTGTTAATTGCAATAACAAATTGAATAACAAAAATATACTTGTCCTTTGTTTCTAAGCGTTACTAATTGTCGACAAAATTTTTGGAATGAGTTGAGGACTTCGAAAGTGAAGTATATTTTTTATGACTGTCTCACTGTCAGTATCAGCATCCCTTAAAAAACTTGAAGGTTTTTGACGTTTTTGTGGATCATTTTGATTTATGCGTTTCAGTTTTCTCATTAAACATCTCCTTTTTCTGTTCAAACGAACATTTTCATCAATATTATCACTAACCCCGTTTTTACTCGAAAAAGAACAATAATGAAATGAATACGTAGGGTCCAGGCAGCTAACGTAGCGACTGAGTAATAAAAGAGTGTTTTTTAAGAAATATAAGATGGTGACGGTACGCTTAACGTTGACGTTACATAAGAATAGAATAGAATGTATTCGTCAATAAAGTATTTTTACATTTTTACAATCTTTAAAAAAAAACTTATCAGACTAGTCAGCTCATACATAGTACGTCCATAGAAAAATCAGAAAAAACAAAAACACCATTCACACTGTGAAATTCATAGAAGTTTAAAATTCTAGAGCTAAGATAATAGATAATATAGATAATATATAATATACAGAAAACTAACACAAAAGACAGTTAAAATTAACATTAGGTAAAATATATTTTAAGCTATAAAAGTAATATGCTAAAAGTTAATCAACAGAGTAAAAGGCATTGCCTGCAAGAAACTGGAACAGCACAAATTTGAATTTTTTAAACTTTTCTATATTGCCTAAAATTCTAACACAATGGTTAAACAAGATGGCTTCTTGATAATACGGAGAGTTTTGACACACTGTTATTCTTGAGAAGAGTGTACGAAGTTCGCCACCTCTTCGAGTAGGATAGGGGTGTATCATATTATTAGTTGTTTGATGTGAAAGACTTTTTTTAATATGTAACACCGTTAGATAAATAAACAAGCATGGAAGAGTTAATATTGATAACTTGATAAAATGATGCTGACAATGTTCCGAAGGATAGGCTCCTATCATGCATCTAATAATTCTTTTTTGCAAGAAAAAGACTTTATTCATATGGGCCAAATTTCCCCAGAAAATCAAGCCATATGAAAGTACCGAATACACTAGTCCGTACTAGGTTAGTTTTAGTACATTCAAAGTCACAGTTGGTTTAAGTTGTCTGGTGACAAAGCAAATGCTACATAGCTTAGATGCAAGATTATCTATGTGGTTTTCCCATGTGAGCTTGTGATCGATTGTTAGACCTAAAAACTTGACCTCCCTTATCTGGTGTAGAGATTTATGTTCAATTTTTATTAATTGACCTTCGTCGAGGCTTGCGCTAATATGTGAGGCAGAAACTGTATCAGACAGATTGTTTTCAGCAATAAGTTGATTAGTGTCATTAGCATAACCAACGGTAGTTACTCTAGGTGTTGGACATGAGTATTCTAAGTCGCTCATAAACAAGATGAAAAATAGTGGAGCTAAAACTGAGCCCAGGGGAACTTCTTCTGTTATTAGCCCGGGAGCGGATTTAGCATCTTCTATAGCTACAATCTGAGATCTTCCCCGCAGATAGGATGCAGCTCAGTCATTCGTGACATCTTGAACGCCTATGCGATACAGCTTTTCTAAGACAAGATAATAATATAATAATAATAATAATAATAGTTTATTTTGCATTTACGGTGTACAATAGAATTACATCAATAAAAAAATAATAATTACGCAAATACAAAAAGAGAACGTCCAGACAGTTAAAACTGATACAAAGTGGACGCCCTCGGTTATGGTTTTGTTCGCCAGTCGCCAACCCCGGATAGCCCCAAGAGTTAACAAAAGTATTAAAATATTAAAATCGTTTTAAGTACTTATATCCTCTCTACTTGAGGACTATCCGAAGACGGCGGCAAACGTAGAAACTAAACAAGGGTTTTTATACCTATAAGTTACAATGTATGAATTGTAAGAGATAAAAATAAAAATATATAAAAAATATATATTTCACTCGCTCGACACACACCAGGTCTCAAATTCCAAAATTATATTTTGTTTAAAGGAGGATGAGTACATAAATGCTAAGCGGTTTATAGTCTAATTAATTAATCTCCTATACGACTTTTTAAAGGCTGATAAATTTAATAATTTAATAGTTGCGGGAACTTTATTATATAAATTGTATATTTGAAAAGAAAATGATCGCTCGAAGATGGAAGTGCGATGTAATGGAGGAGAAATCAAGCCACGATGTCTTACATTTAAATTATGTATATCATTTCTGAATGTAATCTTTTGGTAGAGGTATGGGGGAGTTTTAAAAAGGATTATTTTATGGAAGAGAGTTACAGCATGGAGTTTACGTCTGCTTTTCATATCGAGCCACTTTGCACTGGCCAACTTGTGAGATATTCTGTCATACTTTCTAATACCATAAACATACCTCAAACAGGTATTTTGGACTTTTTGAATTCGGCGTTCCTCAGTACTATTTAAGCAAGGTCCGTAAACACTATCGCAGTAATTAAAATGGCTAAGCACTAGTGAGTCGGTGAGCTGAATCTTAGTTTTTTCAGGAAAAATATGTCGATTAGGATATAACATTTTAAGGTTAGAATAGGCTCTTTTTAAACACTTGTTCACTTGCGATTTAAAATTTAATTCAGTATCTAGATCTAGTCCCAAATTTTTTACGGTTCTCGAATACGAAATATCGTTACCAGCTAGAGAAATATTGATTCTCTCGTCCATCTGACGACGGTACTTTCCAAAGAAGAGCACGATTGATTTAGAAGGATTAATGGTTAGTTCGTGTCTAGTTGATTCAGATGCTAGTAAATTAAGATCATAATTTATCAATTCTTGTGCTCCTTCAAAATCAAAGTGGTCAAAAGAATACATCAATTGTGTATCGTCGGCATACAAAAATGGCTTGCAGTGTTCTAGACAACTGGTAATATTAGCCGAATAAAGAGAAAAGAGGATAGGACCCAAAATGGAACCTTGTGGCACTCCTCGAGAAATTATTTTAGTATTGGATGAGCCAGTATTAGTTTCTACGTACTGCCGTCTATTTTGAAGATAATTTTTGAGAAGATCAATAGCTTTTGGTGAAAACCCACAAAAGTGTAAAACACTTAACAAGATCTCATGATTGATGGTGTCAAAAGCTTTTGAATAGTCCAGGAGGATGAGTGCAGAAGTTTTACCATTGTCAATATTCTTTAATAAGTTATCTGTGATGTCTAGAAGTGCTGTAGTACAACTATGATCTTTTCTGAAACCCGATTGAGTTGCTGGCAATAATGCATACTTATTAATGTGTATAGTAATTTGATACTTCATAATTTTTTCCAGAACCTTAGAAAGGACTGGCAAAATAGAAATGGGCCTTAAATCGTTCATATTAGTTACGTCTTTTTTCTTTGGTAGAGGAAATACTTTTGAGAGTTTCCAAGTATCTGGAAATATAGATTGTAACAGACAACAATTTATAATATGAGCTACTATGGGTAAAATAAAGGGACAGCAATGTAATAACATCTCAATATTAATTTGATCAGCACCTGATGCACTAGACTTAATTTCTAGAAGATATTTATATATAACTGTTTGATTGACGGGAGAAAAAGAGAAGAGATATGGAAAATTGTTTTTATGATTGGTATTATAAAAGTTTATTAAGTTTTGATCTGGAGGGTTATTTGTTGATGATATGTTTAAAAAATGATTATTAATTTCATTCGGATTGTCGGCTATATCTGAAGGCAAACATTTGTGTGACGTTCTACCACAAACATTTATTTCTCTTAATTTAAACCAGACGAGCTTAGAATTATGTTTGTAATTATTAATATAGAACTCCACATAAGCTTTTTTTTCAGTTTTAATTGCGTTATTAGTTAAATTTCTAACTGTTTTATAATACTCCCAATGGTGTAGTAATTGTGTTTTCTTATATTTGTGAAGAGCTTTATCACGCAATGACATCATGATTTTTAAATTATCTGTAAGCCAGCCAGGTTTCCGTTTCTTTGTATTAATAGATTTTACTGGTGCTAAGACATCAAAAATATTTAACAGAATAGCATTAAAATAATCTACCTTTTCGGTTAGATCATCAATAAAGTAAATATTTTCGAAATTACTGATTTCTAAAAAATGTTGCAATAATATAGGGTCGACTCTTTTTAGATTTCTAATTTTAATGATCTTGACTGGACTCTCGGGCAATTTTAAATTTAGAATGCAGTATGTCAAGCAGTGATCTGATTGAGTTGCATTGTAAACTCTAGGTAAACATTGAACATCACAGTTAACAGCATCAATATTTTGAGGTAAGACAATAACATCAAGTAAAGTTCTCGAATTTCTAGTAATCCTAGTTGGTTGATCTATAATCTGTTTTAAGTTGAATAAATCTATAATAGCTAAAACTCTCTCTGAAACACTGGATTCGTCTAAAATGTCAATATTAATATCACCACCCAAAAATATGTCATTTCCTATCAGAATCAGTTGAGATAAAGTATCTTCAAGAGTCTCCAAAAATTCAGTTATATTCTTACCCGCAGGTCTATACATGATCTACAGTGTCAAATGCTATACTAAGATCAAAATACAGAGCTAGTGGATTTTTTTATCATTTAGGTGATTATAGACATTATTGCAGAGTTCACTTATTGCAGTTTCTGTTGACCTTTTTTGTCTAAAGCCATGTTGTCAGTTGGGTATTAGTCCCTTCTGTTCTAAAAAGTTGGTTAATCTCATATTGTAGCTATAGTCAATGATTTTAGCAAATTGCGACTATAGAATAATATTTCTGTAGTTGCTAACCTCGTTTACGAATCCTTTATTCTTAAATATGGGTATTGACTTTGATAATTTCATTACATTCAGATAAATGCCCATACAAAAAGACTTATTAATTGTGTGTAAAAGCGGATATGATATAATGTCACTTACTGCTTTTAGAGCTTTCCCATGAACCCCATCATTCCCTGGTGTTGTTTTTTTTAGTTGTTTTAGATATGATTTCCTCTATCTCGTAAGGTGTGGTTGGAGTAAGAAAGAAAGTAAAAATTAAATGAGGATGTAGATTCAACACATGTGTGACTGGTTTTTGTGCTTTATTATCCAGAAAAAAATCATTAAAGTGATTACATAATATATTTTTGACAGAGACAACTTTTTTATCAATTAAAATTGTTGGAGTATGGTTTCTAGAACCAAGCACTCCGAAAGCTTGGGAAAATACCCAAGCATCTTCCAGGCGGAAATTCACGCCATCGAGAAGTGTATCCAGTTTAACATCGAGAGAAACTATCATAGACAAGAGATTATCATCATGTCCGATAGTCAAGCAGCCATCAAAGCGCTGAGTTCTTACGTAATCAGCTCAAAAATGGTATGGAGATGCCTAGAACAATTGAATGAGCTAGGCGAGAAAAATAGAGTTACTCTCACTTGGGTCCCGGGACATAACGGGGTATAGGGTAACGAGATTGCAGATAGTCTTGCAAGGAAAGGGGCTCAAACACCCTTTGTAGGACCTGAGCCGTTCTGCGGTATCAGCAGTAACATAATATTAGAAGAGATTAAAAAAGAATTGGGTAGTAGAAGAACCGATAATTGGAACAATCTCTTGGGGCTGAGACAGGCCAAGATACTTCTGGGTGAATGTAACCAAAAAAGATCGGAAGCCTGCATCTGCCTGAGCAAGAACAGGCTACGTATTGTAACAGGGATCCTTACCGGGCACTGCCGACTAAAAGGACACCTAAGTAAACTGAGAGTAGTAGAGGATAGTGAGTGCAGATTCTGTGAGGAGGAGGACGAAACCTCCATTCACATCCTAACTGAATGTGTAGCACTCCAGAATCCAAGGGCACTATATCTAGGAGGATATCAAATAGAAGAGGGAGACTTACCTAACTTGAAGCCACTTCAAATCCTACACTTCCTTGAGAAAATAGGATTGGAAGGGTCGCTATAGGCATTGAGACATTTCCTTAGTGCAGTGGCGACAGAAGGGGGTACAATAGATCTTTTAGGTCGCATTGTATTAACACCCCATTATCAACATACCCAATGGTTTCTATTATTATTAGTATTATTTCTTGTTTCATTGAAAATTTCACACCACCAATTTTAAGCCAATCAGAGTCTATTTTTCCGGAAATTTTCATCCTCCAGGGTACCCTGGACGAAATTAATAAGTGGAAATTTTTATGTCAAAATATTGACACTTGTAATGGGCTTGATTCATATAAGACTTTTTGTTTACTTTTTGTGCAAATCAAAATTAAACAATTACTACTTCTGTTGGTTTTTTTTTTAATTTCTTTATTATTAATTACATCTATCAAAAGTTTTTCAAAATCAATTAAAAAATCTTTTTTCTTCAGTGGTGAGTAAGAAAGGACACTCGTATTAACTAAATGTCTATGCTTAAGTAAATAAATATAATATTTTGAAACAATTCGGTTAAACTTAACTTTACAAATCCGAGAAAACTTTGTAGACACATTGAGTAAATTCTTCTGTATTGTACTAAATAGATTTTCCTCAGGATTTTGTAAACTGCACTCCAAACTACATTCATCAATGAGGTACGACATATATTTTAAATTTGTGTGATACACTTTGAGATCACAGAGTTGTTCACAATGTTTGTATAATGTATACTTTTTAACTTTTTCCATAGTAATTCGATTTACCAAGATTTTTTAATAATGACGCAAAAACTTTACCAACAGTTATAGGTTATTATTCTGCACTGTCAGTGAGTTAAACTGTCAGCAAAATAATTGTCTACAATTTTTTCAAAGCCACCTAAGCTGTTATTCGTTTCATGCAGGTATTTGGAAACTGCAATAGACCTTTTCATCATGTGATGAGCGCAAGCGCAGCCACCATGTTGAAATAGCGGTAATTCAAAAGTTTCGTACTGTTTTGATCGACAATGGCTGGGAAAGCAATGTTATCTCTACAGAAAAATTAATCATTAGAAAAAATCGTTGATAGTGAATAACTTTTTTATAACTCTGTGGAAGCGCATAGTTATGAGCAGTTGAAAAGGAGGTTGAAGTATCTTGGATGTTTGTTACAAAGGGACAAAGTGGACTAATTGAGAGGTTAGGTGTATCAATACTTTTCTAACTCTGTAAAAAATTAATGAAAACAAATAATAATTATAACTTTATTCTAATTAATTATGCCAACCAACTATTACTACTTGCAAAAACACTTTAATTAGCATGAAAGTTAATCACGAGTATAATTAATAAAATAAATTATTTATTATTTTGAGGATCAACATGACATTTTTAATCATTTAATGTGTATACCGAAGTAGTATTTAATATTAAAAAAATATTGTTTAATACCAGGTGAGAATTTTCTTCTGTTGGACCACTTTCTCCATGAAAATGCAGTGAAATATAAGTATATTTAGTAACATCATTAATCCATCGAAAACCGTTGTCACTTCGACCATATTTTTTCACACTTAATGCACATTTCAAATATCTTTTAATATGGATTTTGCCTGATAATTGTTTACGATATTGCAGTTAAGGCTTTGGAAAATTTATAAAATAATATCTATTGCCTTTGAATGATTTATACCGTGTGTCACTTTTACATAACAACACTGTTTCGTTGTTCCTTTCCGTACAGATAACATAATTATAATTGATTGTGAAAATGTATTTTTCAATTAAGACACTAAACTTATTATTACTTTACTTTTTTCTTCCTTTTTTTAAATGAATATAGACTTAAATTAATATTTATCAATTATATTTTTTTTCACGTAAGCATTTTAACATACTTGTTTACAAAAACAGTACGAAAAAGATGGCTGAAACTGACGCATGCGCACAAAAAAAAAAATTGTGATGAAAAGGTCTATTACAGCTTAGCATATTTTAGGTACAAATTAATTAAAAGAAAACGTTCCACCTACTATAGTGAACATAACTTAGGTTATAACTAAAATAAATTTGTTTTAAATAAGTTTTATAAATTTTATTAAACTAAAATCGGTGGAACATTAATATTTTCATAGTTTTATTTAGATACTTTATACCAATTATAACACTTGAATAATGAAAGAAAAACAGTGTTCCACCTATTTTAGTGAATATAACTTAGGTTATAACCGTAAAATAAATATATTTTACTATTTTTATTAAACTAAAATCGGTGGAACATTATTATTTTCACAATTTTATTTAGATACTTTGTAATTACAATTATTATCTTGAATAATGGAAGAAAACAATGTTCCACCAATTTTAGTGAACATAACTTAGGTTACAACTGTAAAATAAATTTGTTTGAAACAATTTTTACTAAATTTATTAAACTAAAATCGGTAGAACATTATTATTTTCACTATTTTAGTTAGATACTTTGTACCTGCAATTATAACACTTAAATTATAAAAAAAATAAGGTCCACCTATTCTATTATGCAAAACTTTATTTATAATAATAACTTTAAACAAACATTAGTATTATTTATTAGTCTCAATACAAAATTATAATTATTAAAATAATTAATATTACTATTTTTAATTTTTAGCTTATTCTATTTGTTATTAGTGGTAATATTGAAAATACAGTTATTATAATTATTTTTTGGGTGATTTGAACCTTCAGAAAACGTGTTGTCTTTAATTTCAACTGATTTGTTAAAAACGGTTGTCGAAGAGATGTTAGGGAAGTTACTTCTCATGGACTCAATTATATTTTGATGATGTTCAGAATCTAACTGGAGATATGGCTTAATTGATTGGCTGCTGCTATGTCCAGTTATTTTAATAAGTTGCTGCTCACTAACTCCTTTTTTTAGCTAAGTTAGAAACAGCTGTCGCTATGGCCGAATGATTTGTCACTTTTTTTCTTTTTATGTCGATACCAATATTAGATGCTGCCGACTTAAACCAAGTGGATATCGTATTCTTTCCTACCGGACAATTCTTGTACCATCCCTTAGAGTCAGATTGATTCCAAGTAGGATTAGGGGTTAAAAATAATCTTTCAGTTTTTATGTTGTTACCCCCTTTTTTTTAAATAGTTTTTTGAATAAACGAATGGGGCAAATTTCTGAGTTATTATTGTTTGTATCTAGCCACTCACTATCAGATAATTTTTTAGAACCCCCTTGAGCTGTTTTAGAAAAAACTGTATTATATTCTATCCTTCCACTTAAATTACCCTCATTATTTATTTCCTCTGTAAAATACTGGATACAAGCTGATGACCCTTCCCCTCCCCTCCAGGCTAGCTCAAGGGATGCGACATAAAAAAATTTTCGTTGAAGACCATCTGGACAATCTTCATCGCAAGTTTCTATAATTTTGTTAAATTCGTCGTTAGATAATGCCAGCGAACTTGATTTTCTTTTTTCAGGATCCCTCTGCAATTTTCTTCGCATTGCATCACGCGCTGCTCTGGCAGATGCAAATTCGGGATCGATAAATGGGTCAATTTTAATATTATAATTATTAAAAAACATCTCTTTTAACTGTTTTGCTGTGCTATTCCACATTACTTTTACAACATCCTCCTTATAATCACATGAGCTTTTTTTCTTCAATCGAAACAGATGGACTGTTAATATCATAAGATTTCTCAGAATAAAACTGCAAAAATTGTCTCCACACACTTTCTTTACTCCTCTTTGTATTTTGTGGCACTAACTTTTTGACTTCTTTTCTAATATTATCTTGATTTTCGTTTCCAAAACGCGACATTTTTACTCACTCGTTATAAATACTACACTGGACCTCATAAACTGGCAGCAAATTTTGACGTGGAAAATTTTTGACATACCAACAAACACTCACGACTAACTAGACCAAAACTAGTCTTTTCTTTTTCATGTTCTTAAATAATCTTAATGTGAAATAAAAATTAATTACTTTTAAATTTTTTAGGTGTGAAATTTTCTTACCGAATCCCCCACGATCTTGAATTAATAACCGGAAACTTTTCCTCGAAAAAAATTTCCGGTAATAATTTAAGCTCTAGGGAGTTTACTAGTGATAATTTTTCAGCTTTCTTTACTGACATTTTTAGAGTTTTTGATTCTATTGTTGTTATATTCTAATTTTTTTTTCTTTACTATATTTTTATATATTATTTTTAAGTCTTTATATCTATTTTTAATAATTTCATTGTTTGTTGAGTTTGCTAATTTAGATAAATCACAAAGGGTTTGATGAATTTCGTTAATTTCGTTGGTAATCCATGGCTTTGTTTTCGTTTTAGTTTTTATTTTTACCAGTGGAAAAGCATTTAAAAATAGAATAGAACTCATTAAAAGCATTGAATATATCAGTAATTGGATTATAAATTTTTTCTCAAGATTCGTGCAGTAGCAGATCTCTGAATGTATTCTAGTTTGCATCAGAATAAACCAATCCATACATCTGTTTGGTGCTTGCTTTTGCAATATCTATTTTGAACCCACATATTTGAAATGTATGATCTAATAGATGTGTTTCGCTCACAACAGTAGAGACAGCAGTTATATTTGAGAATATAGCATCAATGCTGTTATTTATACGTGTAGGTTTGTCAATGTTATTGTGCATATCAAATTCTTCAAACATGTTCTATTTTTTTTTATTCTATATTGTTTAGCAAAAAGTTAAGTTTAAGTCTCCACACAAAATGTAGTAACAATTTTGTAAATTCTACATTCTACATTTTATTGATAAAAATATCAGTATTTGTATTAGGTGTTCCGTAGACTGTGATGATATATAGTAACCTATCCTTCGTCAAATCAAGAGAAACTAGTGTTACTTTAAAAAAATTTTCTAAACAATCGTTATACTTGAGTGGTTTAAATAAAATTTCATTTTTGACGAACATACTTTCCCCTCCCCGTATAAATTCTTTTCTGAAGAATGAATTTACCCGTGTGTAACCATTCAAACTCATGTGTTTCAATTCATCGCTTGTAAGCCAGTGTTCAGCCAGGTTTAAGTTCAGTAGGACTTCTATCTGTGGTCCCTTGTTGGAGACACCTTGAATATTTAAGTGCATAACTTTTAATTTGGCAACTGGTCCGATTGAGGCACTCTTGTGGTCTTGTTTGAATGAGTCTCGTTGTCATACGATGAATTTTCTCTGTTATTCATTTTTTTGTTGCAATCTGAGGTAGGTGGGGGATTTTTTAAAAATCCTCATTCCGTCTGTCATATTGATTGTATTTCCTAAAGTCGAACCTTTTATAGGCAACAGATTTAGGCCAAGTGGAAGGCTTATAGATTTCATCTTTGTGGTCAAAATCTATACCTAACATTTTGGGTTTCATTTGTTGGGAGCTCCTTTATAGATATGGGTTTTTAGATAATTATTGATTTTATCGGAAGTAACAAGACGATTGACACAATACAGATAATTTCAAGCTTTTTTTGTTGCTCCAAATTCCGCATTCTCCTCATTTACTCCAAAATTTCTTCGTAGTTTATTTTTTTTCCTATATGTTACTTTATGAAAACCCTCGTTGTCTGCCAAAGGTGAGGTGTTATCATTTACATATATTATATAAATTTCATATGTCCTCTAAAAATGCAGAATACAATTCTATTAATCACCCTAAAATTTCATAAATATACATTCAGTTTTTTCAAAGAAAATACTTTATTTTCAGACTTATTCGCTACCTTAATCAAATAACCCATGCAGTATGTAAATGCCACAAGTGTTTATTGGCTGAAAATCAGTCATGTGTTTTACACGTCACAAAAATATTTGATGCAACTGATGCGGAAGCCATTTCTTTTGTCCTGTGTTGTGAATCTGATATACGCGTGTGTTTGTTGGAGTTATTAGAGGTATAATAAAAGGTGACGTGATGTGATAATAGTAAAATTGATCATCTGATAATAGCGTCTGGGGTTTTATGTTTTTGGTGTTGGATATAGATCAAAATAACATTATTTGAAAAATGGGTAAGAAGAAAATAATGATATCGTTCTTTATTTATTATTTATATAAGTGTAGATATTATAAGAATAAATAATGCTCGATTTTGTCTTATTTTTTCAATGAATTTCTATTATTATATAAAAATTATACATAGAAATAAAAACAATGAATATATGATGGTAATAATGATTGATCATTTGATTAAAACTAAATTTAAACCTCATGTTTAGAAATTACTTTAATATTAATAATAAGTTAATTTTTAATAAAAAAATTGTACAATAAACAAAAATATATTAATAAAAGGTTGTTAGTAATTTTTTTCATTTACAAAAATACTAATAACATATTTTTTGAAATTTGTTCTTAAACAAGTAGTTATGATGAAATAAATATTTATTTATAGCAAATATTTTGTTGAGTTTTGCACTGACATAGTAGGTTGCAATAAATGTTTATTCGTTTGTTATAATTATGGAAATACAAGCGAAACAAATACTCAAAATATATCAAATAGTTTAAATCAGTTTACCATAGGAAACAAATATTTGAGTATGAAGATTATTTTTTAAAACAAATAATTTTATCAATATAGGTTGCTATGTAGCTAAAAAAAGTTATTTGACAAAAAAAACTACAAAAAATGGGATAAGAAAATAATCCCCGGTCAAATCATCCATTAATTCCTAATTTTTCATGAAATACTCAAATTTCAGAGGTCATTTCAATCAACCCCATGTCAAACCACCCCTTCTGGATATATTCTGGTAATTTTGGAAAAATTTAATCAAAAGTTAACAAAATGTTTATGGAAATTTAATGAAAATTTTTTGAAAATATGATGAAAATTTAATAAAAATTTAATACAGACTGAATAAAAATTTAAACAAAATTTAATGAAAATTTAATAAAAATTTAATAAAAGTTTAATAAAAAATAATACAAATTAAAAATTTAAAAAAAAATTAATACAAATTGAATAAAAATTTAAAGAAAATATAATGAAAATTTAATTGAAATTTAAATAAATTTTTTAAAAATTTAATGAAAATTTAAAAATATTTAATGAAAATTTAATGAAAAATAATGAAATTTTAATGAAATAATAATGAACATTTATACAAAAATTACATAAATATTATGTAAATTCTATGTAAATTTTATGTAAATTCTGTGTAAATTTTATGTAAATTTTTTGTTAATTTTATGTTAATTTTATGTAAATTATATGTAAATTTTATGTAAATTTTATGTAAATTTTATGTAAATTATATGTAAATTTTATGTAAATTTTATTTAAATTTTTTGTAAGTTTTATGTAAATTGTATGAATTTGATAAAAATATATTAATCAAATTTGGCGTTAATCTCATTTATCTACAATTAAACCATTAAAGCTAATGGGGGTGACAAATTGTATCTTAATGAAAAAACAGAGTGCAATTTAAACTATGAATGTTAAAATTAGTTTTTAGGGCATGGTTTGAAAAGGGGTTGATTTTTAAACGCCCTGTAAAAGAATTTCCCTCTATACCTACACCATGTTTGTTTAAATTTATCTCGTTAAATAATCTAGATATTAGCTGATCAGGAACCTATGGAACAATCTGTATAATAACGATACTCTTCTGACGCCATAGTAAAATCATTTTTGCATTATAATTTCTGCAATACACAATCAAATGCCCTGGAAAGATCAAACATCGGATAGCTTTATACCTAGCTTCAGGATTAAGTAGCCAAGTAACATTTCCGTGTGCTGACTTACCGATTTGCGGAACATCGTACTGCCTCTCCCCTCTAGGCGACCGGAGCATCATTTGCGAATTGACAGCGGCGTCCAGGTGGTGTTGGAAATCCCTTAGCTCGTCCGGTGCAGCCGCCGCAGCTTGGGCAGCGGCCGCTTGGTGCCTCTTCTGCCATACAGTAACCGGAAGCGGCACCTGCCGCCTCAAAGAGTCTCTTTCAAGATGGAGCGGTTGCGGAGTGGCCGCGGCCGCTGCCCAAAGGCCTGCCCACAAGGCCCACACTGCCCACATCGTCCACGAAGAAGTCAAGTCACTGACATCGTCGTCCACTTGTTGCTAATGACTTCTTCGGAAGTGGTAGCGCGAGCGAGGATGTCGAGATGCGGCTCTTTCGGGAGCTGGTGGTGCGAACTTGACGGCAATGGCGACGCGACTGAGGCCGACGCGGACGCCGCCGGCGGGAAAGAGCGTCGTAGTCGTGCAGCGGGCCGCCCACGCGGCACCGGCCCCGGCTCCCCACTACCGTACCTCGCGAACACAATTCATAGCCGCCACCGCCAGCGACCGTTTATGCAGGACCGGAACATAAATTCACCGTTATATTCATTTTACCATTAAGCCTGACCTGACATAAGTATGTACGAGGGTTGACCCCCATGAGCCATCCCTGACCTATTTAAATTAGTCTGGCACATAAAATTTTTTGATAGTTTTCAGTGGCGTCTCATGGCCAAGTCTACCTTTGAAAGGCGCTTAAGAGTTATTTGTCATGACACTAAATTTAGAACCAACTTAATATTAGTCGCTAACTCTTTCTATCTACAAAGATATCAATTTTGAGTAATAAATTAGGCATTCGCGCACGCGCATTTGCGTAAGCTTTCGTAAAATGGTGTATTTGGTATATTTCTATCATGAAGTTTACTTATTCAAGGTAGGTTATTTATTAGTTTTTGTTAATATTAAATTTATTATTTAATTGTATTATTAATAAAATTAACTATTTATTTGTCTGTTCGTTGCATATGTCAGAGAAAGAAATGAAAAAGAAATGTGACTAGCTGATAATCTCCAAGAACAACGTTGATGAACTTATTATAAGAGTAAATTTTGGCGACAGGTCTGAGAGTGAGATTTCAGACCTTAATGATGACTTACAATGCGTAAAATTTGTTTGTTAACTTATAAATTTATAATTTTGAAATTCATTGTGTGTTATTTTTTTAACATAAAATTTAGGGCGTATTGTATTTAGGCACCAAATTAATCCCCCACAACTGTAACAACCAGTTATGCCTAAAGACCAACGCTCGTCACCAAATATGACAACCAGTTTGCCTAAAGACCAACGCTCGTCACCAAATGTAACAACCAGTTTGCCTAAAGACCATTTACAACTACTGATAGGTCTTTAGCTACTGTTACTATACTATTAAGGGATAAAGGCAGCGCTTGTCACCAGCCCTAGGGTCCTGGAGTCCTGAAGGAACATCCATTCGCCAGTGGCAAAATGAAATAATAAAAGAAAATAATAAAAATACAAAAAAAAAACATCCCTTAATAGCATATGTCGAGCGGTTTTGGCAACTGACTTAAGACTCTCAAGTCCTTAAGGGTAGGAACGCCGAGGCTTAACATGCTCGGAATATTTCTTACTGGTTTTTGGAAAGAGGTGAGAATAAAATAGGTTAATAAACAATAACACGTATATTTAAATATAAGTAAAAACTGAATAACAAATTTCAATAAATCAAAACAATCTCTATTTTTGAAATAAGACATAGCAAAAATTACTACCCACAATTGTAAATCTTTATTATGATAAACCATGCTAATATAATATAATCTATGATGAAACTTTGATATAAAGAAACCTTTTACATCACAAAACATTTTAATATAAAAAAACTCTTTATATGATAAAACCCTTAAAACTGATAAAAACATTTAATAAGTAAACTTGGGACGAAAATGAAAGAATTGGCATTTGAAGAAGACTAATGAACTGTTTTAAAATACATAACCCAAACAAGAGATTTAAACATGTTAAAATAAAATAGATATTACCTTTGAAACTAAAACACTACACACACACTTTACTATATATAATAAATACTAATAATTACTAAGTTACATTTTGGGGCATAGGTTTGGCCCAACGGCCGCCCCTTGAGTCTCTTTGTGTCAACGATTGACTCTCTATTTATATCAATCTTAACGTGATTATTTTAAAAAGAAACTCGACTTATTTATTTTTAATGATTATTCGCACGATTTGTCCTTTAATTTTCTAGTACAATGAACTATTTCTAATTGTTTGGTTTTAATAAATATGTTGTGTTAATTTAATAGATATTAAAAATATTAGATATTTTTGGGATTTTTGTTAAATTCTTTATATTTTAAAAATAATAATGCCAATTATTACACAACCTTGTATAAATCTCTACCTGAAAACGATCCTTGATCTGGGCACTCTACCCAAAAGATGCACATTTTCAACATCTCGATTTGAGCACTTTTGTACCTGCTGGTTTAGGAAGAATGTGATGGTCAAGGAAATTAAAAATCATTGTTTAGATGTAATTTATTATAATCCTATTTATAATAATATCCCAGACATTTTACAAAAGTAAACCTTCCTAATTCTACATATCTCTTAATTTTATCATCTATAAAATTAATTCTATTCAAAAGTTTCACATCTTTGACTCGTACAGGTTCATTTATATTAATACTATTTATTTTAACATAGGTATCAATCTGGAATATTTTTAGCCCATCAATAAATAAATGAAGAGAAGGATGCGTTTTATAAAATGAAGAATTAAATCTAGCGTGAAAAGACTCGCAAACATTGGTTGTACGTTGAATGCTGCTTGAAAAACTTGCCCAAATATTTGGTGGAAACAACGCATAATCACCCATATAATTTGTTTCTAGATAATCAACAAATTGAACTACTTTAGAATCATCTGGAAGAATACTCATAGTATCAAATACAAAGCACTCTGAAACTTCCGCGGGTTTTAAAAACTTTAAACCAAAGATATAATTCAGTCATTTTCCTATATCGGAGTCTACCTTTTTGTATTCCGATGATAATCCCTATACCAGCTTTGCTCAACCCGACATCCAACCAATTCTACTTCTGGCCAAACATCTGTTAGAACTACATGGATACTTTTCTCAAAATCAGCCACTACAATCTTAGGTTATTGGAATGTAAGTCCAATATCATTACATTTTCCTACAATAAGAAGTATCGCTTTCTTGTATAATGCAATTAGCTTATTGGGCAATACACAAATAACTAAAGCAGTGGTCGCCAACCTCTCAATGTGTTGAGCTACTTTGTTAATTTTGGAGTAAACAGCGAGCTACCCACACGGAAGCCACGTAACACAACGTAAATGAAATAATCCACAGTTAATTTATCATTATATGTATTTATTTTACTATTTAACTGGTAATACATAATACATAGGTACTAATAATAAACTAATAACAAAATAACTAATATTACTAGTACGTATTTGTTCATACCTACATTCCTACCTACCAAACGAAGGTGTTTGAAAAAGAAACACAAACTTTTATCCAGCCACAACGGCAAGTCACGTAAGATTTAAAAATAGTTAATAATAACAACAAAAAAGTAACGCACTATCATACATAAACATTGAAAAATAAAAAAGCACGTTCAATGAGAAGGCTGACACTCAGACTCATCGATAATTTTTTTAATGTTTGCAGTATAATTTGATACAGTCATTCGAATACAATTATCCAAATGTTCATCTGTAAGTCGATTGCGATATTTGTTCTTAATAAACTTTATATTGGAAAAAGAAGATTTACACAAATAGGTTGAACTGAATAATGCTTTCACTTTCAAAGTAACATGGCATAGAACTGAATATTTGTCTTTACTTACAATAGGCCAGATATATTTGGTACTTGAGACTAACGATTTTAAGGCTAAATCATTTTGAAACACAATTACTTCAATTTCTGTTGCAGCGATGTCTTCGCCAAAGTTCTGCATAACACAAGTTGCAAACTGTTGGATATCAATTTCCATAAAGGGTGAAACAACAAACTGCGCTACTAAAGCCATTTCGTTGAAATCCTTAAAACGATTTTTGAAGTTATTCTTCAGGGTAGAAACTATTTCTACATGATATTTGCTGTCATAAGGTTCTAATGGATTTTGAGATATTTTTTCTGAAAGAATAGGAAAATGCTTGGCATCGCTGTTAATTAGGTTTTGTTCCCAAAACTCTAGCTTTTTGATAAATGCTTTTATATCAGAAATCATTTCCGCTAGTTCTTTGTCTCTCCCCTGAATCTGCAAATTAAGTTCGTTTAATTTCTTTGTAATGTCCACGAGAAAACCAAAATCTCTAAGCCAGATTGAATTTTCTAGTTCCGGAGTCGGTTCATCGCATTGTTTGAAAAATTGAACTATGCCAGATAGGACATCATTAAAACGTTTCAGCACCCGTCCTCTACTTAACCATCGGACTTCAGAGTGAAGGAGTAGGTTCCCGTATTGACAGTCAACTTCATCGGCCAAGGTTTTGAATAATCTTCTTTGTAACGCTTGAGCTCTAATCTTGTTCACAATTTTTACCACCAGTTTCATAACTTTGTTTAGTTTCAGGAAATTTCCACATAATGCTTGCTGATGGATAATGCAGTGGTAACAGAGAAATTGCGGAAAAGTTTCATCTTTACGACCCTTATCACAACCCACCATAGCTGGAGCGCCATCGGTTGTCAAGCCTACCATTTTCGATATTGGAATTTTCTCGGAAGAAATAATATTTTTTAAATGAGAAAACAACTCCTGTGCAGTAGTGTGTCCTTTCAGTGAAATAAACTTCAAAAGATCTTCTTTAATCGTAAAATCACTAAAAACCATCCTGACGAACACGGCCATCTGGGCAGTGTCAACGACATCTGTTGATTCATCCAGTTGAAGTGAAAAATAAACATAGTTATCTAAGTCAGTACTTAACTGTAAAAAAAATATCATTGCTCATTACTTCTACACGTCTCATCACTGTATTTGCAGAAAGTTGCATAGATTTTATAGCTGAAACTATCTCGTCTTTATTTCTAAAGTTGGCAAATAACGAATCAGCAGCTTCTAAAAACGCCTGTTTTATCATTTCCCCGTCTTCATAAGGTTTCTTTTTTTGTACAATTATCTGGGACACACGGTACGATGCTTCAGTTGCAGCCTTATTTTTGTCGACTGTTCTTAAAAATATTGATTGTTGTCCAATTAACTGCTTTTTTAACTGTTTCAGTTTCTCCTTTCTGGCGGCAGAATGTAGTGAGAATGATTTTTCAAAATTAGAATGTACAGTTTTATGATGTCTCTCAATATTTCCTTTTTTAGCAACGGAGACCGAAGTATTACATAACAAACAGACATGTTTATCTTTAACTTCTGTAAAAAAGTATTGTTCTTCCCATTCCGAATGAAAGTGGTATGTCTTTACCTTCTTACAATTGCTTGCCATAATATTATTTTTTGTTGTTCTCTACTAACCCAACCGCTGGACGTTGGTTACGCTTTCAGTTTTAAACTAAGCGCAATGTCGCCGCGCCGTGCATATTTATCCCGTTCAAAGCAATCCTGATCGTTCTTGAACACTAACGCGCTGGTCCGGCTGGTCGGTTCTAGCCGATTCTAGCTTGATAGCGTCAGCGGCAGATCTCTCACCGCAACGTTGCCTCTGTTTATGTTTAATATTATGACAATTAGATTTTTTTGTGGAATTTTCGGAAGCTTCTCTGATTTTTGCAGTTTGTATTTTTTAAATTAAAATCGTTGTGAGAGCTACCAGAATTGCCTCCGCGAGCTACCGGTAGCTCGCGATCGACAGGTTGGCGACCACTGAACTAAAGGAATATAATGTCGATCAGAAATGACATGCAATGTAAAAAGTTATGTAAAACAATTTAAACAATATCGGAATGTTCCGTCCACATATACATTCCATGAATTGCATAGAACCGACAAATTTGTGTCACATGAGAATGCAATTATTATTATTATTATTATTATATTATACATTCAGAAGTAAAGGCAAAGGATTTTAGTGTAGTATTACTAGCTAAAAGAACAGTATACCGTATCATATAATTAGTTTAATTAATTATATAAATCGTAATTAGCAGAAGCCTAGGATCTGATCCCCGTGGGACAACGCAGTCAATCAATGTAAATTTCAACGTGGAACTGTTGTAATTGACAAATTGATATCGATCAATTAGATATGATTGGATTTTAGACGTTGTGGGAAATGCAGTGACACGTTATTTTGCGTTTATAATTCCCTTATATTTTGCTTAAGTTTGTTGTGTATTTAAAAGTTCAATTTGTTTTCTATTTCAGATGTTTATTATATTTCAGTTACCTAAATTCGATTTATGTCTTGCTAGAAACAACATTTTAAGTTATTTAGCAATTTTATAGTTGATGTCGGTGTCGATATGTCGAGAAGATTTAAAGATACAACGTTACATTTCAAATGCGTACTTTGTAAAATATATAAATTCCGAATCAATTAAAATACAAACGATATGGCTATGAAAAAATAAAGTATGACTTATCTATCAAAAGAAAAGGTTTATTACATGAAAAACCATAAAAACATGATTAAATCTAAACGAAAACTTTTATTGGGCCAATCAGATGTATTAAAATTTTCAGTTGAATTACAAATGAGCATTGACGGATGAGGTATAAATAAAATGTCTACCTCTTGAACCTGTACTACATTCTGCAAATTAAATTACTGCACTAGACTTTTTTTTATAAAATAACACAATATTTACTAAAAATAATAAATACAGAAAATCAAATGTGATCTAAAACCACCTAAAGTATTAAATATTTAAAATGTACTCCCATAACTTCATGGCAATAAACAAGCCAATTAGAAAACTGTCTTCTACCATTGTTTGACATTTCTGGGATTATTGCGGCACACACTTGTGAAATTCGATCCCTTAAATCGTTGATGAAAACAGGTTTTGTTTTGTATACCTTCGAATTTGGGTAACCAAATAAGAATAAATCTATTAGAGTTAGATCCGGTAATCTTGCTGGTCATTCAATTGTCCCTGGTCTGCTAATCCATCTATTTCTATAAATTTGATTAAGATAATCACGTATTGCTCTTAAATAATGTGGCAGAGTACCGTGTTCTTAAATTATTACATCAATATCAATTTTTCCTGTTCTTATTCGATTTATTTCATTAGTTATTTGGTAACGCTATAAATCTAAATATCACTTACCGTTTATGTGGCCATCCAGAAAGAATGGTCCAGTTATGTAATTATGTAAAATTCCAGCCCAGACATTAAGTTTTTGCGGGTATTGAGTGTGTGCATTCTACACTTACAAATATTTCTACAATAATTGGACAACCAGTTTTGGAGATTTTTCGAAATAAAAAATATATTTGAACTAGTTTCTGCTTAATTAGCTTTTTCATCTATATTATAATGAATTTCTGTTATTTTAAACCTATTTAGTGTCATTTCTTACAACTTGAAATTCAAAACGTTTGTTTTCCGTAATTCAACTAGTTTTTGAGATTTTTTAAAATAGAATATATTTTCCGACTTGTTTTGGTCTATCTAGTTTTTTTTTTATCTATTTTATAATGAATTTCTTTTATATTAAACGTACTTAGCGTCATTTCTTAAAACTTAAAATTTAAAACGTTTGTTTTCCATAATTCAACTAATTTTTGAGATTTTTTTAAATTAAAAATATTTAAAATTAAAAATATTTTTGGACTAATTTTGGTCTATCTAGCTTTTTCATTTATTTAATAATGAATTTCTGTTATTTTAAACCTATTTAGAGTCATTTTTTAAAACTTGAAATTTAAAAAGCTTGTTTTCCATAATTCAACTAGTTTTCGAGATTTTTTGAAATTAAAAATATTTTTGGACTAATTTTGATTTATCTAGCTTCTTCATCTATTTGATAATGAATTTCTGGTTTGGCTAAAGCGTCGGGAGTGTTTTGATTCTATGGAATTTTCAGGATTTGGCTCACTGTCAGTGCTTTTGTCGAAAACATTTTTCTCTATATTTTCTTCTGGAATTTTCTTTTCGTAGGGACCCTTTTGGTTCTGAATCTAGATTTACTGGTGCTATGTCTAGAATAAGAGATACTTACATGTCTGTATGGGTTATCTGTGGTTGTTATTTCCACTCCGATAGATAAAAATTATTTAATACATTGGATGACCGAGATATATTAAAATTCAAATCAACTTGATAATAATAATAATAATAATAATAATACTCTCCCTAATTCACCCCCTTACGAGTGAATTTTAACCCCAAAAGCTGAGCTTGTCCGGGGAAAGGGACGGGATTTGTCAACTTGATTCGTTGACAAATTCAAATCAAATGAAATACAAACTTTTGATTGTGTTGAAATAACGAATAACGGTTCCAACCGTTACAAACAACAATGAAAACAATAAAATAACAATTAAACAACAATTAAACAACAATTAAACAACAATTAAACAACAATTAAACAACAATTAAACAACAATTAAACAACAATTAAACAACAATTAAACAACAATTAAACAACAATTAAACAACAATTAAATAACAATAAAACAACAATGAAACAATGAAACTCAACAGATTTTTAAGTTAGAAACCTGGTGGTCCGATATTGAACTAATATGCATTAGATTAGCAGTAACCGTCGAATGATAAAATATAGAGCCTTACTAGGCAGATAAAGTGCTTTTTTATTAATTAAATTTGGAATAATTTTGGTTAATTTTAAGAATTAAAATTAATAGCAATGGAAAAAATACTATCTATAATAAATATTTCATAAGTTTCTTTTCAGAATGAAGAATTTAATTCACTTGTATACAATTTTCTATCGAACGAAATGAGTCTCAAAACGATCCACTTACATAAACAACATCGAATAACAAACTGATATTGATCACTTCAATGGCTAGTTTAGGGCAAAAGGGACGATTTCAAGTGGTTTTTGTTAATTGAAAGTCGGTCAGCTGTAATTGCAGCTCTCGTTTTATCAGATGCGGTTCGCTTTGGGAGAATCAGTTAGATTAGTAGATATAAGCAGGATTTAACGCGGTAAATTGCAGACATTTCGATTGTTAATTGCTTATTGTGTATTTTGGAGTTCGTATAAATCATGAAATAATTATTTTCTGAAATTAAGAGTAATTTAAAATGTTAAATATACAGGGTATTTCGTAATATATGCGCAGGACTTCAGGAAGTGATAGCTCGTCCAAAAATATGAAAAAACGTTTTTATTAACTTACCCTCTAAAATGCACCATTTTCGAGATACAGGGTGTTGAAATTGAAAAAAAAAAATTATACGCCACTGGAAAAAGTACGGTTTTGAGACGCCCATTTAAACCGCCAATGTTTTCTACACAAAAAAGGTACTCCAGGTCATACGCTCTAAAGTCGACCATTTTCGAGAAAAATCAAATTTTAATGTTGAAATACATGGTCAATTTTTGAAAATAAAACTTTTTGATTTTTCTCGAAAACGGTCGACTTTAGAGCATATGACCTGGAGTACCTTTTTTGTGTAGAAAACATTGGCGGTTCAAATAGGCGTCTCAACGCCGTACTTTTTCCAGTGGCGTAGACATTTTTTCTTCAATTTCAACACCCTGTATCTCGAAAATGGTGCATTTTAGGGGGTATGTTATTAGAAACATTTTTTCATATTTTTGGACCAGCTATCACGTCCTGAAGTCCTGCGAATATATTATGAAACACCCTGTATAAGTAGAAAGTACAACTGAAAATAGTCAGTCCGTTTCTTTGCTTATAACTTTCTAAGAATTTTACGAAGAAATGCATAATGAAATTAAACTTAGAAAATATAAGTTCGTCGAACATAAAAGTCCTCTTGATTATCATCGCTCTCCACTTGTACCATAACAAAATTCAATGAGTTCAAAATTTGCCGAGAAATGAAAAGAAATAAAATGTCTACGAGAGGGCAAAGCAGGCGAAAATAAAAGAAAAGTAATCCTGACAATTATAGTGCAAGAGGTGTAAATCAAATTTTAAAATGCGAAATTTTTTTCGTTATACAGTCAATTTCTGGAATAGAAAATAGAAGTAAATGTTTATTATAAAACTTTATATCTATGATGCATAAGATACCGTTTATTTTTACAAGTAAGATTAGTTTTATACAAGGTGGATCAATAATTGTTTGTGTCTGGTGTCTTGAATCAAACTAATAAAACCTCGATTTCCAACAGGATGCGCCCACCAGTGGGCACTGGAACGTTACAAAAAATAGGAAGAAATTCTTGATATTGAAAAATCGGCAAAAGAAAATCAACTAAAGGCAACAATTGTGGAATTGAAATAAAAATGTGGAAGGCTGTTTTTAAAGCTTTAACCAAAAAAACGAATCCTACAGAGTTCAAGGATCCAAGAGATATTAGTATTTTACCTACACTTTCAAAGATTTTAGAAAAAGTGATTGAATTTCAACTTAAAAAATAAATTAAAGCTAACTCTATATTACCAACTACACGGTCTAGATTTTGACGACGATTTAGTTGTACCACTGTCCTTCTTTACATAGTTGATGATATTATTAAAGCACAAGATTTGGGACAATTTACAATTTTAGTTCTGCTTGACTTTAGTAGGGCCTTCACTGTCAATTACAAACTTTCTTCTTATTCTTAGTGACCCCATTATCCTCGCCCATTCTTCTCACTCTTAGTGACACTAGTATCCAAAAGGAAAGCTAACAAACTGGTAAAGCTTCAGACTGAACCTTGAAAGTAAAATAAATCTTTCAGTTCAGTTAAGAACAAAAGCACAGCTAGATGAAGAAGTAGAACTACTTATGTCTAGCATACAAAAAGCAGCATGGAATAATACGGCACCTATTGTTTAGCTCACAACAGGAATAACTATCCTAAAAAAATAAGGGACCTAATCTCTGCTAAAAGAAAACTACGGAGGAAATGGTATCAGCCAGAGCTCCATTAGATAAAACCAAACTTAACAACGCCACCGAGCAGTTAAAAAGAGAAATAAAACGAATCAAAAAGGAATCTATTTGTGAGTACCTTGGTGAGTTGGAAAACCACAAAGCCATTAAAAAGGCCCACTGTGCAGAATGTTCCAATCATAAATACAGATGGCAGCTGGACTAGAAATAATATTAAAAAAGTTAATAGATTTGCAGAGCATTTACAAAATACCTTCCAACCGAATGAAGGAGAAGAATTACCGAACTGGGCTACTCTAGAGAGAAATGTCTCAATTATTGGACCAACCTCTCCAAAGAAAATTGCAGAAAATATAAAAACAAATATGAATCCTAAGAAAGCTCCTGGCTTTGATTTAATTACAGGAGAAATCTTAAAACAACTTCCGAAGAAAGCCATAATTAAACTTACACGCCTGTTTAATGCCTCATTCAAACTAAGGTAAGTCCCTAGGTTGTGGAAAGTAGCTGAAGTAATTATGATCCCCAAACCAGAAAAACTCCCAACGAAATTTCGTTATGTAGGCCAATATCTGTATTGCCTATAATATCGAAACTATTTAAAAAAAATACTAATAAACAGACTGTAACTGATCATTGAAGAAAGGAAACTAATTCCAGATTACCAGTTCGGCTTTAGAGAAAACCATTCAACTATAGATCTCAAATGCGATTGTAAAAGCATTAGAAAACAAAGAAGTATGTTCAGCCATTTTCCTCTATGTTGCGCAGGCTTTTAATAAAGTATGGCATGATGGCTTAAAACATAAACTGAATGTGCTACTTCCACAGCCATACTCAGAGCTATTCGATTCATACATTTCAAATAGATTTTTTAGAGTAAAACAAGATGAAGCATACTCTGAATTAAAAAAAAGCAGGAGTACCACAGGGAAGCGTCCTGGGACCCACTTTGTATCTGTTATACATTTGTAACATACCCCAACTAGAAAAAGACACAATAGCTACATTTTCAGATGATACTGCCATCCTAGCAGTAGGCAAAGATCATGAAGAGGCTGCAAATAAATCACAAATATCAGTTAATCAAATAAATAATTGGACCAAAAGATGACGTATTAAACTAAACGAAACCAAATCTGTTAATATTAATTTTACTAACAAAAATGGTCAAAGAATACAAATTACCATAAATTTGCTCAGGTCCCTTATGTTAACTCAGCAAAATAACTAGGTATTACATTAGATGTAAGACTTCGCTGGAAGTTCCATATTAAAAATAAAAGACAAGAGTTAGATATAAAATTCAAGAAAATGTACTAGTTACTTGGTAGGCATTCCAGCCTATCTACATATAACAAAATTATATTATATAAAACAAGTTCTCAACCAATTTGAACCTATGGCATTCAGCTCTGGGGTTGTGCCAACTATTCTAATAATCCAGAGATTTCAGAACAAAGTATTGAGGAACATTGTCGATGCTCCTTGGTACATTAGAAACAGCAACTTTCATCAAGACCTTCAGATTGACACTGTATCACCAGATTCGCTAGAAGTCACGAACAACGGCTCCACCAACAAGTGAACGTTGAGGCGATCCAGCTTCTTGACGACACAAACCTGACAAGAAGACTTAAGAGAGTGAAATCTTTTGAGTTAGCCAAGTGATTGTGTTAATAACAAAGAAAAGCATTGTGTGGTTTAGTGTTACACGTTAGTTTAGTGTACTTAACCCTTTCAGTGGCCATGGGTATAATTGTACCTTTTGAAATTATTAATCTGTGAAAGCTTTAAATATTTAATTCTAGTAGTCGGAATAATGGAAACTGTAATCCTCGTACACCTAATTTTACTTTCTATACATAGATGGCAACATCAGTGCCGTCGTTTTGACGTTGAAACCGTTTAAATGTCTGTGTATTCCTTCGAGCATTATTTACGAATGAAAGATATATTTTGTTCATATATTATTTGTGGTCATAAAAATTGAAAGGTACATTTGTATCCATAAACACTTAAGCACATTGTTTCTAGTCTACATTTGTACCCAAAAGCACTAAAGTAGTGTTTTATTTTTAGTTGTTAAAAAAAGTCTTTTTGTTTTAGTTTTACAGCAAGATGGCTTCAAAGCGAGGGAAACGAACATTTTTAAACGAAGAGGAATTCCTCTAGGAATTAGAAATCAGCACATCTGATATAGAGTGTTTTCGTGACGACGCAGATGATGATGAGGATGTGATAATTATAGAAAGGAGAAAGGACGAAGAGGAAGCTAACACTAGGGGAAACGACGACAGCTCAGATGATGAAAATAAAAACAGCTTAGATAATGACATTAAAACTATAAATAATACCGAGGGGGATGAGATGTTAGAAAATAACTTTGAATGGGAAACTCCAAAAAAACTTGTGAAATGGTTAGAGAATGTTGAATATATAACAAAAGATTTGTATTGTCAAACAAGTCGCTTATCTAATAATGAAATAACTGAAAACTATCCAATTACATACTTTCTAAAATACGTTTCCAATATTTTTTTTTTAAATATAGTCCAATATACGAATATGTATGCGATTCAGAATGGAACCACTAGTTTTCAGCCAACAAATTTATCAGAAATAAGGGCCTTTTTTGGATTGACAATAATAGCAGGAAATCTAAAGTTTTCTAGACTCAGTATGTATTGGGACAGAAAGCTGATTTGAAAGTAAATTTATTTACGGAATTGATGACTCTAAAGCGATTTTTTAAGTTACGCATGCACGTACATTGTGTAGAAGTGGTCGCCAACCTCTCAATGTGTTGAGCTACTTTGTTAATTTTGGAATGAACAGCGAGCTACCCACACGGAAGCCACGTAACGCAACGTAAATGAAATAATCCACAGTTAATTTATCATTATATGTATTTATTTTACTATTTAACTGATAATACATAATACATAGGTACTAATAAACTAATAACAAAATAACTAATATTACTAGTACGTACTTGTTCATAGCTACATTCCTACCTACCAAACGAAGGTGTTTGAAAAATAAACACAAACTTTTATCCAGCCACAACTAGGGATGTTGCGATACCAGTAAAGTATCGATACCGGTATCGAAAGGAGTATCGGAACCAAAGTATCGATACCGGTATCGAAAGGGTATAAAAAAAAGGTCATAGGGTACACGCCGACATATCATACCATAAAGTGATCCTACAATATACATTTTGTAGTAAAATTATTGGAACGAAATTAGTAGTATCGAAACAAAAGTAGTACCCATATGAGTAAAGTATCGAAAGCAAAGTATCGGGTACTAAATTACCCGGTATCGAAAGAAAAGTATCGATACCAGTATCATATCAGTAGTATCGCAACATCCCTTGCCAAAACGGCATGTCACGTAAGATTTAAAAATAGTTAATAATAACAACAAAAAAGTAACGCACTTTCATGAACATAAACATTGAAAAATAAAAAAGCACGTTCAATGAGAAGGCTGTCACTCAGACTCATCGATAATTTTTTTAATGTTTGCAGTATAATTTGATACAGCCATTCGAATACAATTATCCAAATGTTCTTTTGTAAGTCGACTGCGATATTTGTTCTTAATAAACTTCATATTGGAAAAAGAAGATTCACACAAATAGGTTGAACTGAATAATGCTTTCACTTTCAAGGCAACACGGCATAGAACTGAATATTTGTCTTTACTTACAATAGACCAGATGCATTTGGTACTTGAGACTAACGATTTTAAGGCTAAATCATTTTGAAACTCAATTACTTCCATTTCTGTTGCAGCGATGTCTTCGCCAAAGTTCTGCATAACACAAGATGCAAACTGTTGGATATCAATTTCCATAAAGGGTGAAATAACAAACTGCGCTACTAAAGCCATTTCGTTGAAATGCTTAAAACGATTTTTGAAGTTATTCTTTAGGGTAGAAAGTTGCAGCCTTATTTTTGTCGACTGTTCTTAAAAATATTGATTGTTGTCCAATTACCTGCTTTTTTAACTGTTTCAGTTTCTCCTTTCTGGCGGCAGAATGTAGTGGGAATGATTTTTCAAAATTAGAATGTACAGTTTTATGATGTCTCTCAATATTTCCTTTTTTAGCAACGGAGACCGAAGTATTACATAACAAACACACATTTTTATCTTTAACTTCTGTAAAAAAGTATTGTTCTTCCCATTCCGAATGAAAGTGGTATGTTTTTACCTTCTTACAACTGTTTGCCATAATATTATTTTTTGTTGTTCTCTACTAACCCAACCGCTGGACGTTGGTTACGCGTTCAGTTTTAAACTAAGCGCATTGTCGCCGCGCCGTGCGTATTTATCCCGTTCAAAGCAATCCTGATCGTTCTCGAACACTAACGCGCTGGTCCGGCTGGTCGGTTCCAGCCGATTCTAGCTTGATGGCGTCAGCGGCAGATCGCTCACCGTAACGTTGCCGCTGTTTATGTTTAATATTATGACAATTAGATTATTTTGTGGAATTTTCGGAAGCTTCTCTGATTTTTGCAGTTTGTATTCTTTAAATTAAAATCGTTGTGAGAGCTACCAGAATTGTCTCCGGGAGCTACCGGTAGCTCGCGATCGACAGGTTGGCGACCACTAATGTAGACCATTTAGCACCTAGAAACAGTGAAGATAGGTTAAGGAAAGTGCGCCCAATTTTTGGCTCAGTTTTGAAAAGATGTAAAGAATTAGATATTGAAAGAAACCTTTGGGTAGATGAGCAGATATGATGCCTTTTAAAGATAAACTCTCTTTCAAACAGTACATAAAGAATAGACCCCAACCATGGGGTATGAAACTTTACCTATTGAGCGGAGAAAGCGGAATAATTTCATTATCTATCGAGATAAAATGACAATACCAACCAAATCTATTGAAAAAATATGGGCAAGTAGCAACAGCTGTCTTACATCTTAGTGAACATCTAAAACCCGGCAAACATAGGTTATTTTGTGACATTTTTTTTACTACATACCATCTCCTACAAATACTAAACAAAAAGGGTATTCTTGCTGCCGGTACAATTAGAAGTGATAGATTTTGTAAACCACCAATTTCCAAAAAGAAAGATTTTGCTTAAAAAACTAGAGGAACATCTGAAGTTGCAGTTTCTACTGATGGAATCGTACTGGTGAACTGGTTAGATAACAAACCAATAACTTTAGCATCGAACTTCGTTGGTGTTGGAAAAGAAGATACTGCAAAAAGGCGGGATAATGTAACAAAAAAATGTTGAGATAAAGCGACCTAAATTAATACAGAAGTTTAATTGTTCAATGGGTGGAAATTATCAGCTGCTCTCATTGCATATCACAGGTCTAAAAGTCGTTGTAAGAAATGGACAGTGAGTAGATTTTCCATGCTATTGATATAGCGTTAGTAAGGATGCAGCTATTCTAGGAATTGCAAAGAAAGATATTTTAGATTTGTTGCACTTTCAAATGAATGTAGGTGAATCCCTTATAAAGATGGCACAAGTAATTATCGAAAAAGAGGGCGACCTTCATCGCTAAATGAATCTAGTCCATTAATCGTCAAACGTCAAAATATTGAAGTTGGATGAAGTCCGTTATGATAATGACGGTCACTATCTTAAACATTCCGGCCCAGGTCTTCCTTTAAGAAGTAAAAATCAGAATTGTGGCGGAAAATCTCAATGGAAATGCACAAAATGTAAGATTTATCTATGCCTTCAAAAAAAAAGAATTGTTTTATCGATTTTCATTGAAAATTATGTTACCTTTTTTTACTTAGTAAATAGTTTGTTTTGATAAGTTTTAGTTAAAAAATAAGCGTTTTAAGTTTAATAATTTTTTTAGTGCTGATGGATATAAATGAACCCATATAATTTTTTCTTTAGTGTAATAAAAAAATACCTCAAAATCATATTTATGTACCCTAAAATAACATATTACAGCCAAAAAAAAATTTACGGCTACAAAAATAAATCGCCACTGAAAGGGTTAAGTTATCAAACCCTAAGGTATACAAGCAAGTAGAACTTTAGTTTTTAAGATTGCAACCCTAGTAAAGTTAGGATATAACATAATTACTCATTGATTTACTCTTGATCAGATTGTAATATAAACACCCGTTTTGGAGTGTTTTTTCCCAAAAAAAAACTTACTTTGATATCAACCAGAAAAGAGACATCCTTGAAAATCTTTGACTTGTTTTAAACTTTATAATATTATTTTTTTAAATTATACTGACGCGCCTTGAAATTATTTTATAATTTCTAACATAGTTTTTGACATATACCAATAAAAATTGAGCTATTGAATTTAAGCATTTACAATTCAATCATGAACCTCCAGGACTACGAGGACAGTAATCCTGAAAATTACGCGAGATCGGGCCTCCTAATTGTCGAGTGGATCTGGATTTATGCGCTAGCCTTTAATCTCGGTGAGAAGACGGCGAAATCATTTTTCATACGTTGACGAAAGTAAGATATTAAATTAAGAACCGAGAGCACTATGAGCACGCTTCAACGTAAAGGAATTATGAATAGGGAAGAAATTTTAACAGGTTCTAAACTCACTCAAATGTTTTTCATGTAACGACGTTGTTAATTTGATATTAATATTAAAGAGAGATCTCTATCAAAGCGTGCAGCGTTATACAACACATTACCTAATTATTTTTTTTATAAACAAAAAGTTGATTTAAAGTAGACATATCCAGTGCGAAAAAAATACATATATCAGTGGTGGTTCGTGATCTAGTTTGCGAGGGGCTACACGGAAAAACAAAGCCAAATAAATTATTTACTTGAAAAAAATACGATTGCCATAGTTATTTTATTAACTATATCAAAAAATAAATCAATTACCGGAAGTAAAAGTAAGTTTCTAAACACGTTTTTTTTGTCACCATTAAACAAGTCTCCTAAAATTAAAAGTTTTTAATAACCCCAATTAACAGTTAACTTAGACACCACTTTGCGTACGAGAAATGAATAAGGTTTCTTAAACTGCTTTAATAACCACAGAATCACATATATTTACTTATGGGTAAAAAATATTTACTTACGGCTAGCGATCGCTTCAATACAGTAAGTTCCGATCACCACCGAAACAGCAACGAACTAAGAGTCGATTAATCCGATTTCATTTTTGTGATACATGTTCTTACTTTTATGGTAAGCTATATAATTTATTTAATCGTTGTGTTCCAACGTACACGGTGAAATCTAAGAATCAGTATCCTCATTGGTTATTTTCAAACTAAAGAGAAAGGCACTATACAAAAAATATAATCATGAAGCAGCCTTTAGAGAGTTTCAGAGATTAAGAGTTAAGATCAAGGCGGATTTAGATACGTTGTATTCTGATCATGTGAAGACAGCTGAATGAAAGATATCTTCAAACCCAAGCACATTCTGGGCGTTTGTTAATCAAAGACTTGGAACAAATTCAGTGTCAAATATAATGCATTATACTGGCAATGAGTTAAATGAAGGTTCAGACATCGTAAATGCTTTTGCAGAATTATTTAGCAAATCGTACATCTGTTGATGTTGACGCTCTTGATGATGTTTTAGTGCATGAAGATTCCTTATCTATAAATTATTTTACCCAAAATGAAGTTCTTCTAACGATTAAACAACTTAAACCCAAAATAACTACGGGTCCTTAAGATATTCCCGCTTTTGTAGTTCACGAGTGTGCTTATTCATTGGCTTATCCATTGATGTTGCTGTTTAATATATGTATTCAAATTTGTACTGTACCAGTCAAATGGAAATCGTCAAAAGTTTGTCCAATTTTTAAAAAAGGGAACAAAGAAACAAATAATTTCAGGACCATCTCAATCATATGCAATTTTTCTAAAATACTTAAGAATGTATTGCATCAGAACTTAAATACACACAATAGTAGTGAATCAGCATGGTTTCGTTGAAAGTCGCTTTACAGTAACGAATTTGCAGTCTATTGCAGAAAACATTGATAACCTCTCACAAACCGATGTAACACACCATGAATTTTCTAAGGCTTTCAACAGACTTGACCATGGAATACTGCTTTGCAAATTAAGAACTTTCGGAATGTCTAACTTTCTTCTTAAACTGTTTCAATCTTATCTTCCAGAGAGAAAGCAGTACGTATTTTTCAATGGATTTAAGTCTGCCGAATACCCTACATTATCAGGATTGCTTAAAAATACGACTAACATACATACATGCTAACTTACCTTTACACTCCTTTAAAAATCGAAATCTGCATATCGTGCCACAGGAATTAAATCTTGCTCCAAAAATACATACCAGTCACCTGAAAGAATAGACAATTCTAGGTTAAATTAAAATTAAAAAGCCCTTAAGTAAAGTTACGAGTAAAAGAAGAAGGAGAATATTTGAGAAATGTCATTCCACGTCAAGATAGCTCTGGACGTTTCAAGAAGCTATATAAGTCGATGATCCTGAAGTCAGTTTCAGTTTTATGATAGATGTTATATGTTAATGTTATCAGTTGATAGTTATTGTAAAAGTTGTGTTGAAATAAATTAAGATACCAAAAACCTGCGTAACATTGGTGACAGCAGTGGGACACAAAACAGAGGTTTATGGTAAATACTAGATCAACTTAGTACAAAACCATGGATACTTCAGGTCCCCTAGAATGGTTTTTAAAGATGGAGGGGGAAAAGGAAAGGCGAGAAGAGGAAAAGGAAGAGTGGAATAGAACAGCGGAGGTAAAGATTATAAATAGCTTGCTGCAAATTCAAGAAAACCTTAAGAAAGAGGTAGGTTCACATAAACAGTCGAATAGATTTCTTAGCACAACAAAAAGAGAATTTAAAAACTAATTTAAAACAACAAGAAACGGCTAGAATAGAGTTCGAAAGGCAAATTAGAACTGAACTAGTTAAATTAGAAAGAAGAATTCATAGCCTAGCTTTGGCAAGCAACAGAGAAACTGCAAACACTACCTTGTCCTCATCTATAATCAAACCAAGCCATATTCAAAACTTAGTTTCACAAAGCCTTACTAGCAAGACCATTAAGCCACCCAATTTTGACGATCAAACAACATGGGAATACATATCCAATCCCATTTAAAGCTGCATCTAGAGCCAATGGCTGGACCGAGAAAGAGATGGCGGCTTCACTGATAGTGTCGCTGCGAAGACAGGCAGCAGCCGTTTTACAGTTGCTTTCCCAAGAAGAATTCAGTTAATCATCTCTCGTCCAAGCGTTGGAGACAAGCCATGGCCAGCAGCATTTGAAACCGGTATTTCACAGCCAGGTAAAGGTTTGTAGTCAGAAACATAATAAGAGTCGACAGGAATTCAAGGCCGACATAAGAAGATTGATTCATCTGGCCTATCCACAGGCGCCCAAAGATTTCCAAGAACAAATAGGATTACAGGCATTCATTGATGGACTACAAGATGTGAAAATGCAGCAAACGATTCGTCTACATCTACAACATCACAAGACGCTGAAGGAGAAACTGATTGCAGCCCAGGAATATGCAGCGGTAAAACTCCTATCCAGATCTTCTCGCGCAAGAATAAGAGGAACTAAATTCCAGGAAAGTGAGGAGGCCAATACTAATACTATTCTCCAACTAACACTCTCACAAATCTTAAATATCCTCCAAAATATGCAACGAAACAGCCAAAATAGAAGCAGAAGATGCTTTAATTGCGGAAGAATCAGAAACCTTTAAAGAACATGCAGAAGCAAAGTTCGCTCTATAAATCAAGAATCACGGAATAAGGCCAGAAAGTCACATAGATCAATCTCTCGAAGTCCGTCACGAAGTACAAGAAATAATTACAACAGCTATGCGTACCGGAGAAGCCGATCACCCACACCTAGCCAGCTTTCTAGCAATAATCAGGAAATAGAGCAGCGAAAAGGCCGTCTTCATAGCAACGCAGACATTCTCTCCATGCGACCTTGTTTGGAACGAGAATATCGGTACAGTAAAGGGCTTGGAGAAGGAGAAGAACAGGTTAATAAAGTGACTCTTCGGGCAGCCACTATCTAGCCAGAGGGCGACGAAGAAGAAATCACCCTTGAAAGCCTAAAAAGGGGCAGAAGGAAGACAATGATTTGAAGGTGGTCCTAGAATGACTCAAAAATAAGGGCAAGACATAGCAAAATACAATGGATTCATTAAAGGGTACTGTACTTAATGGAATTCCCTGTATTTTCATGATGGCCCATTGCACCGAAAGTGGGAAAGCCCCGATGGAATACATGTAGCCCGCTAAATGGTACTGCCGAAACCACATGTTAGAAGTGTGTTGAAGGAGCTTCATAGCAGCCGTTTGGGGGGACATGTTGGTACTAAAAGGACACAGGCACGAGTTCGGGAAAAATTTTATTGGGTCAATTGCCGAAGGAATGTAGCGTTTTGGTGTAAAAAATGTGATCTATGCAATGGCAGGACAAAGGACTACGGATTCGCTCGGAAACGCCTGAAAGCCAACAGCGACAAAGCAGAAGCTAGAATCGACATGCGTGTCACCGGGACACATTTTGAGAGAGGCAGTATGGCTATGCATTCCCAAGTACCGGAATTGGGAAGGCCCCTATGCTGTTCTTGAGGAAAATCAACAACCTGATCTATCCCATTCAGCTGTCAGTTGAAATTAAATCCAAGGTAGTTCACATTGGAAAGTTAGCGCCATGCCGTTGTCCAGATCCTTGTTAGTTTCAACCAGGTCCCAGTAATCAAGTTATTCGGAGCGTATAACTAAAGAAGAGGGAGCAATGTTACGCAGCACTCGTGTTGCCACCATCCGATTTTTCTTGAAAATTATGATATATTATTTTGTTGTTTTGAAAAAAAAAAACACGTTATGCTTATTTTTTATTTATTTATAATCGCATAAAAAATCAAATAACAAAAAATAACACAAAAACTTAAATCTTAACTAAAATTATTCGGTATCATAATGAACATCAACATTTCCATGTTCGTCGTGTTCATACAAGTCTCGACTTTTAAATTTTATAGCAGTATTTGTCAATTAATATAATTAGTGTTTCATTTAACTCTGACTGGCAATCTTAGACCTGGAAAATTGGCAATACAGTCGCCACTGACTATCAATTTCTTACATAAGTTCAATGTTTTTCGAAATTACGATTCCAGGGAACCCCGTGAAGCAAAATATTTATACAAATGGTGCTTTGACTTTTATTGTAATATAGCTTTTTTTAATTGATAAGAGAGGTCAGCACTGTTTAAAAAATAATTTTAATTTGTTTTTTAAGTTGGTTTCGCACCCTGCAGCGTGCTGCCTGCGGTCGTCATAAGTAAAGGTACGAGTAAAAGAAGAAGGGGAATATTCGGGAAATGTCATTTCACGTCAAGAAAAATCTGGACAGTTCGAGAAGGTTCGAGAAGGATCATGCAAGCTATGTAAGTCGATGATCCTGACTTCACTTTCAGTTTTATGATATTAACGTTAATGTTATTAGTTGATAGTTATTGTAAATAAATTGAGACACCAAAAACCTGCGTAACAGTATTATTTTTAAATAATAAATAAATAATAATTTTTAAATAATTCTACCTCCTAACTAAGAGCATATAGTACCCATATATCACTAGAGTGAATTATGATAATTCACTCTTTTGTAATTCTGGCACATTCCGCTAGGAGACTAGAGATGGGCGATACTTTTCATAACGATATTTTCTAAAGTGCACTTCAGATTTTGTGATTTACCATATGAGTTATCATATGATTTTGTCATAAATATTTTAGTCATATGTAGAATTAAAATCATACCATTTTCATGTGATAAAACCATATGATAAATCACATAATCTGAAGTGAATTTTGATTTTAAATAATATATCGATACGGTGAAACGATACTTTACACAGTATCGTCCATCTCTATAGCTGTCACGGATTATTAGACTTTGACGTACTCCTGTCCTAAAATTTATTAATTTCGAATTTTGAGGTTAAAATCAAACATTAAATGCTGATAATCGAACTTGCGCCCCTGCGTGAATAATGGCTACTATAAATTGATCGTTTAATAATATAATATTATTGTAATTTTTTCCGTCTGCATTTTTAAATTATTGAACTCAAATTCCCAACAAGAAGTTTTGTTTCTAATGAACCATTCTTAACATCAATATTGTGAAAAAACTGTTCAACCTGTATAGATTGTGCGAAAATGCGTAACGTTCTCCACCACAAAATACTTCCTATTACCCTTGATACATAATTTTCAATTTATAATTTATAAATGCTAAAATATTTAAAATCTACGAATTTACACACAGTGGTCCAAATTTCAATCAGTTTGGATCAAAATGTATATTTTTTTATAGAAGAAGAGTTACCAGTAATATGAAATTAGATTTAAATTGTACTTCTTTTTGAATAAAACAATAATAATGCCTTTCAAAACAATATTTAAAAGGTTATGGCTGCCACGATTATTCAGTCATATGAAGTTTTTGAAAAATGTACTTAAGATTGAGTAGGGTTTCATTAGAAACATTTATACAGTGAGCATCATAAGTCTAACTAACTCGTTACTGGAGTCTTGTTAGGAAAATCGCCGAGACACGTTGATTTTTGATTTCTACAATGTACATTTTTGTATGAATAGTTTACCCTTAATTACATTCCTTACTAGAGGGAAGTAACCCTTTCGAAAAATTTAAATGGCATGGGGTGGTGAATGATAGCTCATTTGAAAGGGGATTGTATTCTCTATTCAACCGTGCAAAAAAAAATTAAATTTGCTTCATTACGTGCTGATTTATTAATGTTTAAAAATCATAAAATATCACAGTGACCTTATGTAATGGCAAAAAGTCTTATTTCACGTCTGAACCAAAACCGATATCATCAGGGCCTAAGAATGAGTGCGCTAAGTTAATTTCCGTTATTCTGAAACAATAATTAGTCAAGAATTAATGAAGCAAATTTTAAAACTTTTTGCACGATTGAATAGAGAATAAAACCCCCTTTCAAATGAGCTATCATTCAATACCCCATGCCATTTAAATTTTTCGAAAGGGATGAAATTCAGGGTAAACCATTCATACAAAAATGTACATTGTAGAAATCAAAAATCGACGTGTCTCGGCGATTTTCGTAACAAGACTCCAGTAACGAATTAGATAGGGGGGGTAAGACTTATGATGCTCACTGTATATGATATTTTGGTAAAGTAATAGTAAAATGTCTTTATTTTTTAAGTATACAACATTGTTCCTAAGAAGATGGAAAGCTATAATTATTTCATTTATTACAGGTATTGAAGAAGACTCTGTTTATTATAATTTCTTAAATAAATTATATAAATGGCAGTAGAATAATACGGTAAAAACAATGTTACTTTTTATAAATTAATATCTCGAATTCAAGATGTATACCACTTTGGCAGTCGAGTGGTTTAGGCAGTAGGTACGGTTGGTTCGATTCCAGCTCGGGACTTAATTTTTCTTTTTGTTTTTTTTTTCACCTTGGGGGTTTGGGGATAAATAATCAAGAAACTATCTCTAGATAAATCATAATATATTACAAAAAATTTGTAGGAATAATTGTAATCAGTAACGAATTATGATTTTTAACTTTAATATAAAACTTCGTCTCAATTTCGACCGAGTTAAGCATCGCTGTGAACCACTGTTCGTACGATTGGAAAGCAGCCAGAAATCATCTTCCTTTGGGCATTATTCATCTAGATTCAACAAGGACTTATATAAATAATCAAAGGGTTGCTTAATTTTGGATAGGAAGAGAAAGTTTGCTTTTGTCGGAAAGGCTCTCGAAAGTTAAATATATCCGACAACTTCAACTTCAAGATTATTCTTCGTTAGTTCTCGCCTCAAACCAGTGACTACTTCCTGTAAATCCAACAGGGGAGATATTGAACAAAAATATTTAATAAAAGGAAAATCGATCGGTACGTGTTTTCTGTAAATCGATAATTTATGCTTAAAAGTTAAAATTCTAATAGAAGCTCGCTTCGAAATATTTTTTTGATATTTTTTACGAAAATTATGTTTGAAAACAAAGATTTTTTGTTCCTATGAAAATTTCATTCAGATAATTTTTCGCAAAGTTAGGGGCGTTTGAAAAAAAATCTCTGAATTTTTCAAAAATCGAGATCCCAAAAACGGTTGGAAAAAAAATTTGAAAAAATCATGGATGCCCCTTTCAACCTGTACTCAAACTGAAAAGTATCAAAAAATCCAAGATGCAAAAGCTAAATGGTGTCCGATTTGGCATGGAATGTAAAAGGTCTTTACAAAAACATACCACATATTTCTTAGACCAAAATAAGTCGATTTAAGTAAAATTACCTCAGTACAAAGTTGCTTCGTTTGGGCTCCAGAGGGCCTTGAAGTTACAATTTTTAAATCGTTTTTCCCATATAAATTTAAAACGGCATATGAGATTTTGCTGAAATTTGGTATATTGGTAGAGTTTTATGTGGCAAAAAAATGGTGTTAAAATTTTGTCCGATAATAATACATAGGCGTAGAACTTGATTTTTTAAATAATTGCACCTTTAAAAATTCTACGCCAATGGAAGAAAAGGAGTTTGAGTATGAAATTTAGATTGCGCAACTCATTTACTTAAAAAAAAGTACTCCTGATAAGACTCGATTACTCTCATGGTTTTTGCTAAATTTCTGTTTTAATAATTTAGAGTGTATAGGTTTCACAAAAATATTTGTTTACAACATAATCAAAATAGAGATTTAAAAAAAATTGTTTAAAATGTTCACCATTTTCACGCATACAAAGATTTATACGTCGAAGAAAATTAAAATGTATCCTTTCCATAACTTCTTCATCACCTCTAAGATTGTTCATTGCATCTTGAATACGTTGCCAGAGTTGTTCCTCATTCTCTATAGGTTCCCTGTAAACTGTGGATTTCAGATGTCCCCATAAAAAGTAATCCATCGGTGTTAGGTCTAGGGAACGTGGTAGCCAGTTTACAGGTGCGTCATTACCTCTGCCTATCCATTTGTGTGGATATTGTTCATTCAAGTGGTTTCTAACGTTTAAAGAAAAATGTGGTGGAGCTCCATCTTACATAAACCACATATCTCTCCGAAGTTGAAAAGGTAAATCTTCTAACAATTCTGGCAACGTATTTTGTAGAAAATCCAAATAATTTTCTCCAGTTAATCTTCGTGGAAGTATGACAGGACCAACAATGAAATTACCAATTATTCCAGCCCACACATTAATCTTGAATTCGTGCTGAAAATAGTTTACCTTTAGTGCATGAGGATTTTCAACGGCATAAACATGTTCAGTATGGGTATTAGTTATACCTCTTCTTGTAAAACCCGCTTCATCGGTAAAGAGAACCTTCTTGACAAAGTTTGGATCTCTTTCTCTTTGCATATTAACAAATCGACAAAAACCCAAACGAATTTGAGGATCATGGACTAATAATTCTTGTACTGGCTTCTTATGGTATGGATATAGCAATTGTTCTCTAAGCACTTTATGAACGACATCTTTACTTACTCCTAGTTCCCTTCCAATTCGTCTGGTGCTCAATTCTGGATCTTCTTTAACACGTTCTAAAATGTCTTCCTCAACTTCAGGAATCCTTACAAAACGTTCTCTTCCGTTATCAACAGTGTTGGGAGCAAAGGAACCGGTCTCCCGAAGACGTCTCTCAACAGCAGCAAAAGTTGGGTGGCTAGGTGCACGACGATTTGGAAACCTTTTAGTGTACACCCTGATACTCTCGAGAATTTCCTTCACAAAATCCTAATGTCAGTAACATATCGATATATTCTGCATTGGTATATTGTACAGCCATATTAATAAACCACGCATTTGTTTTTTTAATTATTGAGTCAGATAGAACACTTTCAATCGTTAACAAGAGATTAGGTGATAAAACTTGACAATATTTTTATTTAGATGAAACTATGGAAACCAACAATAAATGTTTTTGTATACGTAATAAATAATAATAAATAAATAATTAATATTCGCAAAAGATCGTACATGGCAAGAATCGAGTATTTTTGTTAAAAGTCTCGATTAGAGGTGTTGAAGAAGATATAAAAAAAGTACATTTTTATGTTTTTCATCGTATAAAATTTTGTCCGATATAGTTGCACCTTTAAAAATTCTACGCCAATGGCAGAAAAGGGGTTTGAGTATGAAATTTGGATTGGGTACTCATTAACTACAAAAAAGTACCCTTGATAACACTCGATTTACTCTCATGGTTTTGACAAAGTTTGTATTTTAATAATTATTGTTTATGTTCTAAAATTACTAAAATGCAAATTTCGTCAAAACCATGAGAGTAATCGAGTTTTATCAAGAGTATCTTTTTTAAAGTAAATGATTTGCGCAATCTAAATTTCATACTCAAACTCCTTTTCTTACACTGGCGTAGAATTTTTAAAGGTGCAATTATTTAAAAAATCAAGTTCCACGCCTATGTATTATTATCGGACAAAATTTTAATACCATTTTTTTGCCACATAAAACTCTACCAATATACCAAATTTCAGCAAAATCGCATATGCCGTTTTAAATTTATATGAGAAAAACGATTTAAAAATTGTAACTTCAAGGCCCTTTGGAGCCCAAACGAAGCAACTTTGTACTAAGGTAATTTTACTTAAATCGACTTATTTTGGTTTAAGGAATATGTGGTATGTTTTTGCATTGTATTTAGATCAACTAGTAAAACAATACCAATGCAAATTATCTTGGAGGACAATGGACAGTATCAATAGATGGCAGCAAGCTCCGTGGTGTCCAAGTCATGTCTTTGATTATTTTGTCGTCTTCGAAACGAACGTAATTTCTCTATTTATTAATAGATGGGCCCATAATCGATACAGAATATTTGTTTTTAAAATGGAATATACGAGTTTAATTATGCTTGTTGAACATTTATTTACGATTTATTATCATTTTAGAGAATATAAACAATAGTAATTTAAATTTAGCACTCTACCCATATGAATTTAAAAATTAAGAATTTTTTATGTATATAGAATTCTGTACTCAATGATCGAGGAAGTGCTAGCGTTCGAGCTATTTTGATGAATTTCTAACAGATGTCGCGACAGAATTGCCTCCAATGAAACGTCCATAAGGTTGTTCTACTATCTTCTCTAAATACAATGGTTTTTGTAAAGACCTTTTACAGACACCCTGTATATTAAAAAAAGAGTGTGTGAGAAGTTAGGTTAGATGAACAGGGTAAAGTTAGTTACCTCTGATTTTGATAGCTTTAAACAAAATCTCCAGAAGGATCTACTTAACTTCTTCCTAGTAAAACCTCGTTAAAATACTATAAAAACAGTTTTATCATTTATGAGAAATTTAGTTACGGATGGCATAACTGTAAATATGTGTAATTTGGCCATATAACTATTACCTATAATCTGTTGGAATACTTTATCATTGATTCAAATGAAACGACTTATTTGAGATGATCGAACTCACCCACACACCTATACCCACTATCACCTCTACAAGATTCAAACATAAATTATTTAAAGATCTTATGCAGAAGTAATCTGTGCAAAAGATATGGTATAATGCTAACTTCCATCCACAAATTAATCACAGTGAATGGGTGAATAAATCCATTGTGACTGCCATTAGATCTTATAATAATATAATAATAATAATGTTTATTTACCAGCAATATATACATTCAGATACAATAAAATAAAATCCAATAGGAAATAAAATGTAAATAAACAAGAAATGTGTCACTGAATCTGCTCACTGTACAAAGTACAATGACAGATTGTGTGTGACAAAAAATACGACAAAATAAAATAAATAAAACTTATAACAATACAATAGTGAAAATTTAAAAATATGAAGCAATTAAAATACAAATTATTAATATAAATAAAAGTTATATAAGTACAATCTTTACACTTTGATAATAAGTAAAATTTATTTCCAATATACCTCGGCATAAGTATCTCATACAACGAACATAACTTCTACATAGACAAAGAACATTTTTAAAATATTCAGATTCTTTAACGTTTATAATATACTTTCTAATTATTTAATTTCTATTTTTTTTTATTCGATTATATTACGGAAAAAAGTTCGCGGTGTTTTTGTTATAAATTCTTTTACACATCTTTTAAATTTTTTACTGTTTTTATTTCTCGAAGCTCCGTTGGAATTTTATTAAAGATTTTTGGTCCCAAAAACCGATAGCTATTTTGTCCAATTAATTTATTCGTTCGTGGTAGCAAATAATTGTCTCTATTTCTTGTATCATATTGATGCAACGGTGTTTGCAGATCATCTTGATTTTGAAATTGATGGGTGAGTGCTGCTTGGCAGAATAACTGTCGTAAGTCAAATATCTGGGTTTCTTGATACACATTTTCAGTAGGATATCTTCTATTTTTGTTTAGCATTATTTTAAAAAACTTTTTTGAATGATGTCGATTGGCTTTAAGTGCGTTTTAGTGACTCCACCCCAACCAATTATTCCATAGTTGAGATGAGATTCGAAAAGGCTATGATACAAAATTCTCTTCTGTGGTAATTCTAGCATTGGTTATATTTGAAGGAATTTAAATAAGACACTACGTAATTTGTTTAGTAAGTATTGAGTATGTTTGTCCCAGCGCAAGTGGCTATCTACTATTATCCCTAAATATTTAGTTTTATTTTCAGGTAGTATATATGTGTCGTTCTCGATAGCTATATTTTGAAATTGAGGAAGACCAGAGGCTAGACTGCAAAAAGGTAGGTACACTGTTTTTTTAAAATTTATAGATAGTAATCGGTAGTCAAACCATGTTTTTATTTTGGGTAAATCCTTCTCTACCAATGTTTTCAAGTTATTCCAGTCAGTAGCTTCGTAATGCATTACTGTGTCATCTGCAAAGCTAATAATATTTGTTTTCTTTCCACTAAAAAGAGATTGTTCGGGTAGACTATAAAGAGTAGAGGCCCTAATACTGTTCCCTGAGGTACACCACATGAGACTATTTGATCGATGCTGGTAATATTTTGTATTTTGGTTTTCTGTTTTCTGTTTGTTAAGTAAGACTTCATTAATTTATTGGCTATACCCCTTATACCCATATCTTCAAGGGAATTTAATAAATGACAATGATTGACGGTGTCGAAAGCTTTAGCCAAGTCTAAAAAGATTCCTATTGATGGTTTTTTATTGTCAATTAAACAGTAAATTTTATTAGTTAGTTCCCTTATTGCGTCTTCCGTTGAACTTCCCTCCCTAAATCCATATTGTCTTTTTGATAACAATTTGTTTTTTTTTTTCAGGAAGTCACATATTCGATGTTTTATCACTTTTTCTAGAATTTTCCCTATTGAAGAAATCAGGGCTATCGGTCTGTATTTAGTTATTTTTGTTTTTTCGCCATTTTTATATATGGGAATAATTAGAGACTGCTTAAAAAGTCGAGGAAAGGTGCCTGTAGAGAGGCTTGTGTTGATTATATTTGTAAGTGGGGCAGCTATAAAGTCTGAAATGAGTTGCAGTGTCTCTGCAGTTATGTTATCCGATCCTGGAGCTTTCTTCTTTTTGTTTTACCTCGGTTATAGTTGTGGGAATAAAAAATATTGAATTGCTAGAAACGTGCTTTTTTTCTTTATAATTTTTTTTTTGTCATGAGGATCATAAAAGTTGGGATAATGAATAACCTCAGATTGCCCAAGCTATTCGCTTATGACAACATGAAGTAACAGAATCTTCACCATCATTCCTGGTATTTGGCCGGAATGTTCCTGTTTCTGGTGACTTTTATGGTAAAATTGCAGACAATGCAACAAATCAGATTACCATTACAGACAAAGTTCAGAGCTATTTTTGATGATGTCCGAAAGAAGTTGAAGATAGCTTAAGCTCGAAGTCAGCAACGTTATAATCTTAGAAGACGAGATGTTAAGTTTCATGTTGGTGATTATGTTTGGAAACGAAACTACCCAAAATCTGATAAGTCTAACCATATCACAGCTAAATTTATGCCTAACTTTATTCCCTATTTAGTAGATCGTGTTATATCTTTCTTGGTCTACAAATTAAAGGACCGAAATGGTAAAAATTTGGGTCGGTGGCATTTTAAAGACTTGAAGGTATAATGTCTACTGATGATGAAAGTGACTCTTCCGATACGTCGGATAGTGTTGTTATCTAATATTGTAAATAGTGGTTTGTGTGTGGTTTTCTGCTAAATGAATCCTTCCCCCTTTTTTTTTATTTATCGATTTCCTATTATTTCTTCCATCCCCATGTGGTGCTTAAAAGAATGACGTAAGAGGGTATCTGAGTACAACGGAACGGGAGTAGGGGTGGGAAGGACTGGCATGACCAGTTCTAATTTTGGAACTTTTTAACGACTTTTGAGAGTATTTAGACTTTAAAATACCTAACCACAGAGTGGGGAAAGGGGAGTACTACCGATATATAATTGAAATCGAACTTTACTTCAAGTAAGTTCGTTTGAATATTCAATAATATTATTATTAAAAATATATATATATAATTTATAATATAATTTAATAGATAAATAAAAAGAAGAAACCATTCGGGACCTTATAACGCACTTGGTAAATAGTTTATCGCGCATGCTCAGAAAAATATTCCATTATTGAGTTATGAACTGTTCGAACTTCTTTCTTAAAACAAACCTTACATAGTTAATTATCCTATTGTAAAGTTAAAGGCTTTACTACAGCACTGATTCGAGCCATTCATTATCGAACTAAAGTTTTCGCCGGCCAAAGCTTTTGGGGCTTTTCTCTATACTTCTACAAAATGGTTTCTGTTTGATTCATCATTCGTAATGGTACAAGTTCGCGGTAAGTTTAACTTTGTTAACACAATGTAGGCGGAATAAGTTACATTGAGCGATTAAAAGGCGGTCGCCTATAATGAAAAGGCGTCGGTGTTCAAATATTTTCAAGAATTAAGGTATTTCACTTGATGGATGGAGTGTTTGTTGTACCTTGTAGGTATTGCGATTTTGCTATATTTACTTGATTAATATTTATGCTATGAATAAACTGCATTTTTAACGAGATTTACGAAATAGTTAAAAAAATATGCTTACTTCATTTAAAAACTTTATTTGGATCGACCCTTTAATCACATCCATATATGTAACAGAAAGTAAATTTAATAAAAGTTTCTGAGATCGAAAAAAGCCGATTTTAAAAAAATTTATAAAAAAATATAATATGTCAAAAAACCTAACTTCAAAAAATTTATACAGCTATAGATGAAACCAAATCATCTTTATTAGTATTTTTGGACCTTATAAAGGCTGTTGACACTGTGAGCCACCCACAATTGTTGGAGGCTTTGGAAGAGAAATAAGTGACACTAGAACTCTTAAAAAGTTATTTGTCTGATAGAGAACCGATAATAAAAGTTTAAAATTAAAATTATAAGTCAAACAGTTGAATTTGGAATACCCCAAGGAACAGTGTTATGTCTTAGACCACAAGGCGGTATTTTATGATGGTTAAAACGTTTATTAAACTATTTTTTGTTTATATATATTTATGTTATTATTAATATTCAATATTTTGTTATTATTTTTATGATGTAAATTATACTGTAATTGTAATTTTATTTTTGTGCCCATCCTGTAATTGGTTTTATACTGTTGGATGGTGTAACCCCAATAAATAAACAGATAAATAAGAGTGGTTGGTGTGGACTGTTTCGCTTTTTTTACCCTTGGAAGGCTGCCAGTTTAACCCTTTACGAAAAAGGTATGTTTTGTATATATTTGGTAATATTGTACATATTAATTGTCAATTTCTTTTATGTTGTGGCTTACTGCATCATAATTTTAATTACTTGAGTGCATAATACTGTTTATGACAATGTAATTTTTCATTCATCCTTGGTACTTAATATATTTCAGTTTACATTTGGGGTAATTAATCGTATAGTTTGGCAAACTTAAATTAATTTGTATTGACACATTTTGTAATATTTTACGGGTTCACCCGGTTTTCACCTGAAGAGTTCTATCCTATTCTATTCTATCTTAATTAGGGCGTGGTTCAAAGCCCACTTGTACTGAAGCTCTAGGCTTATTGTACCCCTCACAGTTTCTATTCCATCAGATTGATTTTCTTGATGAATTCAAGAATATGTCTGATGGGCGCTTTTGCGATTTCTTCAGGTTTCGGATATTGTACCCCAAAGTACCATTCCCGTTCCCATTTAAGGTTCCGGCAGTGGCATAGTATGTGAATAGGAGTTTTATCCTCCTCTTCACATATTCTACATAGGGAGTCATCAGATATCCCTAAGAGATTTAGGTGTCTTCTAAGGTCGCAGTGTACCGTAAGGAGTCCTATTACGGCCTTGAGTTCGCTCCCGAAGGGTTCACCGAGTTCAATGGTGGGGACACCAGAACAGTAGTCCATGTAATCGTGGTCTATTGGTTTATTTGCCATCTGGCTTAATTATCACTGGTTTTACAAGGATGTGTCTTTATCTGGCTAGGAAGATAGTGATGCTGTCAATGGAGACACCCTACTATCAGGTTTTTTATATTATAATGAGTATTTCATACGTGATCTGTCTCTGTAATTTATTAAATTAAACATTAACTTTTTAAACGAATATTCTCAAAGCATTTACAATATTATTTATACTTTCTAGTGGATTTTCGTTAATAACTTAATATTTAATAATTTAATTAATTAAGCACTTAATGATGTAAGTAGTAACCAAGTATAATCAATTTTTTTTAAATTTTGTTATTTAATCACTTAGTGTTTCGGTTTGGGTATTGTCCTTAATTACCTCGGGTCCTAAGGGCTACGTTCAATATTTCAATTTTTAGATTTCTTCTTTATAAACGAACTGAAAGCTAAGCAACCTTAATAGGACCCCTAAAGGACAGAGATTAATAAATTTAACCTCTTCCAGTCTGGGAGCTGTTTCTTGGTTCATGCATATGTTTTGTATTATATTTTATTATTTAATAAAGCAGTATTTTATATTTCCAAGACATCTTTGTATCTTAGTTATCAAATCTTACATTTTATTATTAAAAATATTAATTGTAAATGTTAAAATTTGTTTGTTAATAGTTAAGAACAGTATAGTTTAAGAAACCTTGTGTATGTTTAATATTATACTTTAATTGTTTTATAAAATACTATTCGATTTCTAAGACATCTTTTTATTTTAGTTATTAAATGTTTTATGTTATTATTAAACATATTTGTAAATGTTAAAATTTGTTTATATCTGTTAATTGATGATTTTGAATCTAGTTATTTATATTTGTTAGTATTTAGCCTAAATATATTAGGGATATGAAATCAAAGGTATACATACAGAAAATATATTTTATTAAATTGAAAAGTTAACAATACATGCTTATAAATTTCAACAAACATGAACAAATTAAAAAAACTAATATTAAATGTAGCGGCCGATAGGTGGTACAATGGTACCTCCGGCTGAAATTTTATAAGGTGAGTAGCAGGTCCATCAGGAAGTGTTATCTACAAGGATTTCGTTTATAACCCCTGCAAACGGGACGTGTTTCGTGACGCACGATCGAATCTCGGTCAAACCCAATACATTTTTTTCTTGGAAAAACTATGAAAATAAAAAAATTATTTTTAGGAGACTGTCATGAAAAATAACATCTTTAAAGTGTCACTTTTTTGGTCGCATCTATTTTACAGCAGCTTTTTATGAGCATAGGTTACAAATTTAATTAGTTAACGATGGAGTTAAGTTCGATTAATAAAAATTTAAAACAATTCTTACATTTAAGCCTCTTTTTAAAAACAAGAACGTGAAAAAAATATTGACTCAACTTGATGAGATAGTCGCATAAAAAATGTTGTGTACACCTCGACCGTAAACTCTTTTTTGACCTAACTAGAAGTTGCTTGGTCTCGGCAGCAAACTTCTGATTTGGCCAGAAAATATCAACTTTATGGCCTTAGTACACAAATAACTATTCTATTGTTTGATTAAGGATAATTTTCTTACCGTAGTAGAATTTTATATAAATAAAAAATTTATTCGGTCGTGTTTATTGTTTTTATAAAGTTTAAGTACTTACGGGCACTACATATGTTTCGGAAATACTGTTCCATCTTCTGGTGCTAGTTATTAAATATTGAGAAATCTCTGGTGACAATGTACTTAAATTTGCCAATTTCTTTTCTAACAGTCATGCATCGATGTGTTCTGCTTTACAGTGTGTGATCACCTTTATTCTAATTTAAAACACACATGTGATAAATGATAACGACTATATTTTAGAACTTTTTACTGGTGTATTTAATTTGCTTTATAGGTTATTTTTAGGTATTGTAGACCACCAATTTGTATATAAATTGGTGGAGAAGAGCCATCAGTTATCAGTTGATATATGGACAGTGAAGATAAATAGTAATTAGTAGATAGACAGTGGTGAATATAAATAGTGATCAGTTTAAAGACATTCGAAGTATATATGAATTAAAATAGTATTGTTTAAAATAAATAAGTGTTTAAATAAATTATTAATAAATGAACTGTTGTTTGAAAATAAACAAACATCACAGTATTTTAGAAATCTTTTACATCAATTGGAAGGTTTTTCAAATCTATTGATATAATTTTACTTTGTATATGTTATTATTTGGAACCAATATATTCTTTGTAAATAAAAACTGTACATTCCAGAGAAAATTTAAATTTTACAGAGAGCAACGCGACGGAACAAACAATAGCTTAAGCAGACCACACAATTATCAAGTAACTTTCTCTCTTTTGTACTCTTTATACAATATATCAAATATTACCCGTCGTATGTTGAGAATTTTCTCCTGAATAAATTGTTTTAAGAAAATTTGCCATCCAATATAATTAGTTTTAACCCAAAGAGCCATTTATTAAAACCATTTTATATTATATTATTAAATTGTGCACGTGCTATGGTGGTTTGGTATCAAAGTGACTGGCAATTTGTAGTTTAGACAATAATAAATGTAGGCAAAATAACTAAACACGTGTAAGCAAACTTGATGTCAAATGTCAACAAGGTATATATTATGATCATATTCAGTGGTTATGATACACTATTTAATGCTTGACAAATGATTTATTATGTATATGCCTTGTAGCAAAAACATTATGGTTTAGATTATAAATGAGTCGTTGACTAAGATGTACCTCAATTTTCTTTACTCGACATCTTCTACATAACAAACAAACTAACTAAAATAAAGTATTTTGAGTGTTTAAGAGCTGGAACAAAATTTTAAAAAAGGCGTTTGTAGTAAAATTAGCTACTCGATTTAGTAACAATATAAGGCAGATGTTTTTTTTGTTTTTTACTCTTAATGTTGTTAAATTAGGTGGTTTATTATATACATATTATTTGAAAATGTATTTAATGTACAGACATTATATTCTAAATGTCCATATGAACAACCTTTATTTCTTGAATCATAAACTTTTATTTTAATTTAATTGTATACATGTAAGAAGCAAAATAAAAAGGAGATTTCTATGATTTTTGATTGTTATTGAAAGTATTACTTATTTTGATATTCGGCTATCGACAAGTGGGGATGTATATTTCATAAGATTACTCTGTAACTAGATCAGTTTCGTTCGCGTATGTAGTGTTAATATTGTTTAAACAATCAACAATGATTGCTAAACCTAATGTTTAAGAACAAAAATAAAAATGTGCCAATAAAAATAGTTTTAGAATGTATAGACAAAAATGAAAAAAAAATAAGAATCTGCTGAAGTGTTTTAGAGCAAAAAAAACAGAACATGTAACCTACTAAATGTCCTAAGCAACTTGCTGAGAGAAATTGCCTAAAATTATACTTTTAAAATAAAAAAAATCACTTTATCAATAAAATTTCGTCTGGTACGGTTACACAAGTTTTGGTTGTTCCGTTATCAATCTTCAGGCCTTCGACGTCGCTCAGACTGCAGCTAGGGGGTGGGTACCCAGCTAGCACAAAAACATCCCATCTACGTTAATAAGCTGCAATTTTAGGCTCTTTAAGCTCGCATGCGATGTACTGTTACTGTAACCCTATTATCCCTGCAACCACCGAATGTCCGCCACGGCAAGACTTTTATAGCACATCTCATAGAGGTTACAAAATTGAAGTTCGGAAAACATCACACTAGCACTTTTACGGTACTTACCCCGAAAGTTGCTCTGAAACTTTCTATAGATTTTATAATGTGAATTCATTCATTCCACGGATGGATTTATCAATACTTGTAAAAATATTTATTTAAAATTTAAAAGTACTTCATAATTTCTTTTGCTTGTTAAATAAATACGATTAACGTTAAGAAATTATGAAAAAGACCTCTTGAAAAATTTAAAATAAATATCTTTACAAGTATAGTTATGTCCATCCTTGGATACACTACTCGTATATTCAAAATAGTATATTGAGGATATAATATATAAAATCTGAAGAAAACAAAATAAAAAATTGTATAAATTTATTATTAAAAGGCTTTTGAAATCAAGAACCAATATCACACAAGTAGAGGTAGGTATTAATAATATAGTTAAAAAAACACTGACAAATTGGACAAAAGTAGGTATAGGGTATATAAGGAATATCTCAAAGGTTCACTAGAATCAAAAACACTGAACACTTGCACGAAAGAGTATAATAAGGTACCTATATTGCAAAGGTTCACTGGTAGCTAAATTGGTGCACGATTGTACAAAAGTAGTAAAAAGTGTATTTATATAAGGTATGTTTCAAAGGCCACTAGATTTTTATTAAGATGGTAGTTGTAGGATGCTAAAAAAAAAAGATATTTGCCTACAACTGGTACTAATCATAGTTTTAATATGATATAACTTGCTTAAACTGAATATTGATAAATGTAAAGGTTTAATAAAACAGCTAATATCATTATGCATGATTGTCATTGCAGGTTCTGAACTAAGTTTTGAGCAAACTATAAATGATCTTGATGTTATTTTTGAGAGGGACCTATATAAGAGTTTGGAATGCAGATGTCGAGAAGCATCATTTGTTTTCCTGTATAAGTTATTAAACGGTTTGATTGATAGTGACAGCCTGGTACACTTTATTAGATTCCTTGTTCCTGTCAGACTTACTAGGCATATGAAACTATTTTATGTAAATGCTCATAGAACTAACTATGGACAGAATTTATTTGTAGACCAACTGATGTCCAATTACAATAAGTATTTTTCAAATTATGACATTTTAAAAGGTTTATTTTTTTAAAGTGTCAACTTTTATTACACTATTGACTTCATTTTTATACTGTGACAATTTTATTAATTTCTTTTTTATTTTATTTTGATATTTTAACCATTTAGAACTTTATGTATCCGTAGCGTACTGTAAACAAATAAATATGTGAACTTAATTACATAGTTTCTTCAGTAAAAATAACTTTGTAGATAATAAATTTACTTGTTTAATTATTATTAAGAAAATAATATATATATATATATATATATATATATATATATATATATATATACCTAAACCGTTACCTTCAAGTCCATTTCAAAGTGGGAGGAGCTATATATATGTTTAGGCACGCTAACGACACATTGAGTCCTTGCAGCGTTGCCAAACCGCATATGGCCCTAATCTGTCGCTACAATATAATTTATATATATCTGGCCCTAATCTGTCGTTATAATGTAATATAAATATGTAATATTTTTAAATTTGGCGGCTTTCACTAAACAAGGTTTGAGGTAGGTCATGTCATGTCAAAGCATAGGATGATAAAAAGGAACATTTATTTACATAAATAAAACTATAAAGTGTGATTTGGAAATTAGAAACAATTTAATTATTTAACATATTTAGAGCTTCTGACCGTAAGGTTGATAACCTTTACATGTTATTACATCTGTTTCATATATTTTTTTTTAGGTTGTTTGTCCAAAATTTAAGGAATTTTAACCCAACTTATTCAAAGCATAGTTTTTGAAGTATAACTTAATTAACTGGCACATTTAAAGCATATATAGGGCAAGTTGATGACCTTTACATGATATTCTATTAAGGAAATTACTTATTTTCCAGCGATTTGAAGAAACTTAACCTCTAACCTTTTCAAAGCCGGATTGATTCCGTCTGGCCTAATTTTGAAAGTAAATGTAATTTAATATTATTCACAAGTTGAACTAATGCCTGCTCTTTCTAGAAGTACAAGAGAACCAATGCCTGGTCCATCTACAAGAGAAGCAAGCGTGACATATACATTATAAAAGTTATCTGTGATATTGTTGTTATTAGATAGTAGAAGGTGAACTTTATTGTTGTGCTCATTAGAACAATAGCATATTTTGATCCACTTGAAGAAAAATATATTTTTTATGTGGAAGTTCTATTATACTCGGCTAAAAATTATTTGTTTAAAATGAGAGAGGAGAGCAGAAGAAATTTTAAACTTTAATGAAATTAAGGCAGAACTTTACTTATACTGATCTTGAGTGTAGTAATGTTTTGACAGCAACTATAACAAATGTAGTGGTCACATTCAATCGTTTATTTCATTATGTGTTATTTGTGCAATCTGTAGAATTATTTTATATTACAGCAAAGTATCTTCTTCAGTTTAAAAACAATCGATTAAACATCAGAGTTATGTTCTGATACCTCTTTGTTACAATATCATTAAACTTGGCAAATATATATATTTATCTATAAAATTTTGAGTTTTAATTGCTGTTCAGCTGTTTAATTATAATAATTTTTAAAACTATGGCCCCTTTTAACTAATTTAAAACACCCTTTGATTAAAGCTGTTTTGCACCAACAGTGAAATAGTAACCTATTTTTACATTGTTTTCGTGGATTCCAATTGCTTAGATGGTCTGGCAACTTTTTGAAAGAATACATTTTTTTCCTATATCGAATATTTACCATTTGAATAAATAAGTGACACTTTCAAAAAATTCTTCGAATAAATTTTTTTTTCAAAATTTAAAAAACATTTTATTTTTCAATAACGTTATAGAAACAGAAAACGAATGAACGATAAATACCTTTATGCAAAAAATTATAGAATCAAAATTATGAAGTTTTACAAAAATTAATAAGAATTTGAAAGCCAACCTTTTGCCAAAAACTGTAAAAATAAAGTTTTTTTGAAGTTTTTTTCGTGGATTCCAATTGCTTAGATGGTCTGGCAACTTTTTGAAAGAATACATTTTTTTCCTATATCGAATATTTACCATTTGAATAAATAAGTGACACTTTCAAAAAATTCTTCGAATAAATTTTTTTTTCAAAATTTAAAAAACATTTTATTTTTCAATAACGTTATAGAAACAGAAAACGAATGAACGATAAATACCTCTATGCAAAAAATTATAGAATCAAATTTATGAAGTTTTACAAAAATTAATAAGAATTTGAAAGTCAACCTTTTGCCAAAAACTGTAAAAATAAAGTTTTTTGAAGTTTTTTTTCGTGGGTTCCAATTGCTTAGATGGTCTGGCAACTTTTTGAAAGAATACATTTTTTTCCTATATCGAATATTTACCATTTGAATAAATAAGTGACACTTTCAAAAAATTCTTCGAATAAATTTTTTTTCAAAATTTAAAAAACATTTTATTTTTCAATAACGTTATAGAAACAGAAAACGAATGAACGATAAATACCTCTATGCAAAAAATTATAGAATCAAAATTATAAAGTTTTACAAAAATTAATAAGAATTTGAAAGTCAACCTTTTGCCAAAAACTGTAAAAATAAAGTTTTTTGAAGTTTTTTTCGTGGATTCCAATTGCTTAGATGGTCTGGAAACTTTTTAAAAGAATACATTTTTTTCCTATATCGAATATTTACCATTTGAATAAATAAGTGACACTTTCAAAAAATTCTTCGAATAAATTTTTTTTTCAAAATTTAAAAAACATTTTATTTTTCAATAACGTTATAGAAACAGAAAACGAATGAACGATAAATACCTCTATGCAAAAAATTATAGAATCAAATTTATGAAGTTTTACAAAAATTAATAAGAATTTGAAAGTCAACCTTTTGCCAAAAACTGTAAAAATAAAGTTTTTTGAAGTTTTTTTTCGTGGGTTCCAATTGCTTAGATGGTCTGGCAACTTTTTGAAAGAATACATTTTTTTCCTATATCGAATATTTACCATTTGAATAAATAAGTGACACTTTCAAAAAATTCTTCGAAAAATTTTTTTTTTTTCAAAATTTAAAAAACATTTTATTTTTCAATAACGTTATAGAAACAGAAAACGAATGAACGATAAATACCTTTATGCAAAAAATTATAGAATCAAAATTATGAAGTTTTACAAAAATTAATAAGAATTTGAAAGTCAACCTTTTGCCAAAAACTGTAAAAATAAAGTTTTTTGAAGTTTTTTTCGTGGATTCCAATTGCTTAGATGGTCTGGCAACTTTTTAAAAGAATACATTTTTTTCCTATATCAAATATTTACCATTTGAATGAATAAGTGAAACTTTCAAAAAATTCTTCGAAAAATTTTTTTTTTTCAAAATTTAAAAAACATTTTATTTTTCAATAACGTTATAGAAACAGAAAACGAATGAACGATAAATACCTTTATGCAAAAAATTATAGAATCAAAATTATGAAGTTTAACAAAAATTAATAAGAATTTGAAAGTCAACCTTTTGCCAAACACTGTAAAAATAAAGTTTTTTGAAATTTTTTTCATGGATTCCAATTGCTTAGATGGTCTGGCAACTTTTTGAAAGAATACATTTTTTTCCTATATCGAATATTTCCCATTTGAATAAATAAATGACACTTTCAAAAAATTCTTCGAATAAATTTTTTTTTCAAAATTTATAAAACATTTTATTTTTCAATAACGTTATAGAAACAGAAAACGAATGAACGATAAATACCTCTATGCAAAAAATTATAGAATCAAATTTATGAAGTTTTACAAAAATTAATAAGAATTTGAAAGTCAACCTTTTGCCAAAAACTGTAAAAATAAAGTTTTTTGAAGTTTTTTTCGTGGATTCCAATTGCTTAGATGGTCTGGCAACTTTTTGAAAGAATACATTTTTTTCCTATATCGAATATTTACCATTTGAATAAATAAGTGACACTTTCAAAAAATTCCTCGAATAAATTTTTTTTTCAAAATTTAAAAAACATTTTATTTTTCAATAACGTTATAGAAACAGAAAACGAATGAACGATAAATACCTCTATGCAAAAAATTATAGAATCAAATTTATAAAGTTTTACCAAAATTAATAAGAATTTGAAAGTCAACCTTTTGCCAAAAACTGTAAAAATAAAGTTTTTTGAAGTTTTTTTCGTGGATTCCAATTGCTTAGATGGTCTGGAAACTTTTTAAAAGAATACATTTTTTTCCTATATCGAATATTTACCATTTGAATAAATAAGTGACACTTTCAAAAAATTCTTCGAATAAATTTTTTTTTCAAAATTTAAAAAACATTTTATTTTTCAATAACGTTATAGAAACAGAAAACGAATGAACGATAAATACCTTCATGCAAAAAATTATAGAATCAAAATTATGAAGTTTTACAAAAATTAATAAGAATTTGAAAGCCAACCTTTTGCCAAAAACTGTAAAAATAAAGTTTTTTTGAAGTTTTTTTCGTGGATTCCAATTGCTTAGATGGTCTGGCAACTTTTTGAAAGAATACATTTTTTTCCTATATCGAATATTTACCATTTGAATAAATAAGTGACACTTTCAAAAAATTCTTCGAATAAATTTTTTTTTCAAAATTTAAAAAACATTTTATTTTTCAATAACGTTATAGAAACAGAAAACGAATGAACGATAAATACCTCTATGCAAAAAATTATAGAATCAAATTTATGAAGTTTTACAAAAATTAATAAGAATTTGAAAGTCAACCTTTTGCCAAAAACTGTAAAAATAAAGTTTTTTGAAGTTTTTTTTCGTGGGTTCCAATTGCTTAGATGGTCTGGCAACTTTTTGAAAGAATACATTTTTTTCCTATATCGAATATTTACCATTTGAATAAATAAGTGACACTTTCAAAAAATTCTTCGAATAAATTTTTTTTCAAAATTTAAAAAACATTTTATTTTTCAATAACGTTATAGAAACAGAAAACGAATGAACGATAAATACCTCTATGCAAAAAATTATAGAATCAAAATTATAAAGTTTTACAAAAATTAATAAGAATTTGAAAGTCAACCTTTTGCCAAAAACTGTAAAAATAAAGTTTTTTGAAGTTTTTTTCGTGGATTCCAATTGCTTAGATGGTCTGGAAACTTTTTAAAAGAATACATTTTTTTCCTATATCGAATATTTACCATTTGAATAAATAAGTGACACTTTCAAAAAATTCTTCGAATAAATTTTTTTTTCAAAATTTAAAAAACATTTTATTTTTCAATAACGTTATAGAAACAGAAAACGAATGAACGATAAATACCTCTATGCAAAAAATTATAGAATCAAATTTATGAAGTTTTACAAAAATTAATAAGAATTTGAAAGTCAACCTTTTGCCAAAAACTGTAAAAATAAAGTTTTTTGAAGTTTTTTTTCGTGGGTTCCAATTGCTTAGATGGTCTGGCAACTTTTTGAAAGAATACATTTTTTTCCTATATCGAATATTTACCATTTGAATAAATAAGTGACACTTTCAAAAAATTCTTCGAATAAATTTTTTTTCAAAATTTAAAAAACATTTTATTTTTCAATAACGTTATAGAAACAGAAAACGAATGAACGATAAATACCTCTATGCAAAAAATTATAGAATCAAAATTATAAAGTTTTACAAAAATTAATAAGAATTTGAAAGTCAACCTTTTGCCAAAAACTGTAAAAATAAAGTTTTTTGAAGTTTTTTTCGTGGATTCCAATTGCTTAGATGGTCTGGAAACTTTTTAAAAGAATACATTTTTTTCCTATATCGAATATTTACCATTTGAATAAATAAGTGACACTTTCAAAAAATTCTTCGAATAAATTTTTTTTTCAAAATTTAAAAAACATTTTATTTTTCAATAACGTTATAGAAACAGAAAACGAATGAACGATAAATACCTTTATGCAAAAAATTATAGAATCAAAATTATGAAGTTTTACAAAAATTAATAAGAATTTGAAAGCCAACCTTTTGCCAAAAACTGTAAAAATAAAGTTTTTTTGAAGTTTTTTTCGTGGATTCCAATTGCTTAGATGGTCTGGCAACTTTTTGAAAGAATACATTTTTTTCCTATATCGAATATTTACCATTTGAATAAATAAGTGACACTTTCAAAAAATTCTTCGAATAAATTTTTTTTTCAAAATTTAAAAAACATTTTATTTTTCAATAACGTTATAGAAACAGAAAACGAATGAACGATAAATACCTTTATGCAAAAAATTATAGAATCAAAATTATGAAGTTTTACAAAAATTAATAAGAATTTGAAAGTCAACCTTTTGCCAAAAATTGTAAAAATAAAGTTTTTTGAAGTTTTTTTCGTGGATTCCAATTGCTTAGATGGTCTGGAAACTTTTTAAAAGAATACATTTTTTTCCTATATCGAATATTTACCATTTGAATAAATAAGTGACACTTTCAAAAAATTCTTCGAATAAATTTTTTTTTCAAAATTTAAAAAACATTTTATTTTTCAATAACGTTATAGAAACAGAAAACGAATGAACGATAAATACCTTTATGCAAAAAATTATAGAATCAAAATTATGAAGTTTTACAAAAATTAATAAGAATTTGAAAGCCAACCTTTTGCCAAAAACTGTAAAAATAAAGTTTTTTTGAAGTTTTTTTCGTGGATTCCAATTGCTTAGATGGTCTGGCAACTTTTTGAAAGAATACATTTTTTTCCTATATCGAATATTTACCATTTGAATAAATAAGTGACACTTTCAAAAAATTCTTCGAATAAATTTTTTTTTCAAAATTTAAAAAACATTTTATTTTTCAATAACGTTATAGAAACAGAAAACGAATGAACGATAAATACCTTTATGCAAAAAATTATAGAATCAAAATTATGAAGTTTTACAAAAATTAATAAGAATTTGAAAGTCAACCTTTTGCCAAAAATTGTAAAAATAAAGTTTTTTGAAGTTTTTTTCGTGGATTCCAATTGCTTAGATGGTCTGGCAACTTTTTGAAAGAATACATTTTTTTCCTATATCGAATATTTACCATTTGAATAAATAAGTGACACTTTCAAAAAATTCTTCGAATAAATTTTTTTTTCAAAATTTAAAAAACATTTTATTTTTCAATAACGTTATAGAAACAGAAAACGAATGAACGATAAATACCTTTATGCAAAAAATTATAGAATCAAAATTATGAAGTTTTACAAAAATTAATAAGAATTTGAAAGTCAACCTTTTGCCAAAAATTGTAAAAATAAAGTTTTTTGAAGTTTTTTTCGTGGATTCCAATTGCTTAGATGGTCTGGCAACTTTTTGAAAGAATACATTTTTTTCCTATATCGAATATTTACCATTTGAATAAATAAGTGACACTTTCAAAAAATTCTTCGAATAAATTTTTTTTTCAAAATTTAAAAAACATTTTATTTTTCAATAACGTTATAGAAACAGAAAACGAATGAACGATAAATACCTCTATGCAAAAAATAATAGAATCAAATTTATGAAGTTTTACAAAAATTAATAAGAATTTGAAAGTCAACCTTTTGCCAAAAACTGTAAAAATAAAGTTTTTTGAAGTTTTTTTCATGGATTCCAATTGCTTAGATGGTCTGGCAACTTTTTGAAAGAATACATTTTTTTCCTATATCGAATATTTACCATTTGAATAAATAAGTGACACTTTCAAAAAATTCTTCAAATAATTTTTTTTTTCAAAATTAAAAAAAAAAATTATTTTTCAATAACGTTATAGAAACAGAAAACGAATGAACGATAAATACCTCTATGCAAAAAATTATAGAATCAAAATTATGAAGTTTTACAAAAATTAATAAGAATTTGAAAGTCAACCTTTTGCCAAAAACTGTAAAAATAAAGTTTTTTGAAGTTTTTTTCGTGGATTCCAATTGCTTAGATGGTCTGGAAACTTTTTAAAAGAATACATTTTTTTCCTATATCGAATATTTACCATTTGAATAAATAAGTGACACTTTCAAAAAATTCTTCGAATAAATTTTTTTTTCAAAATTTAAAAAACATTTTATTTTTCAATAACGTTATAGAAACAGAAAACGAATGAACGATAAATACCTTTATGCAAAAAATTATAGAATCAAAATTATGAAGTTTTACAAAAATTAATAAGAATTTGAAAGTCAACCTTTTGCCAAAAACTGTAAAAATAAAGTTTTTTGAAGTTTTTTTCGTGGATTCCAATTGCTTAGATGGTCTGGAAACTTTTTAAAAGAATACATTTTTTTCCTATATCGAATATTTACCATTTGAATAAATAAGTGACACTTTCAAAAAATTCTTCGAATAAATTTTTTTTTCAAAATTTAAAAAACATTTTATTTTTCAATAACGTTATAGAAACAGAAAACGAATGAACGATAAATACCTTTATGCAAAAAATTATAGAATCAAAATTATGAAGTTTTACAAAAATTAATAAGAATTTGAAAGCCCTTTTGCCAAAAACTGTAAAAATAAAGTTTTTTGAAGTTTTTTTGTGGATTCCAATTGCTTAGATGGTCTGGCAACTTTTTGAAAGAATACATTTTTTTCCTATATCGAATATTTACCATTTGAATAAATAAGTGACACTTTCAAAAAATTCTTCGAATAAATTTTTTTTTCAAAATTTAAAAAACATTTTATTTTTCAATAACGTTATAGAAACAGAAAACGAATGAACGATAAATACCTCTATGCAAAAAATTATAGAATCAAAATTATAAAGTTTTACAAAAATTAATAAGAATTTGAAAGTCAACCTTTTGCCAAAAACTGTAAAAATAAAGTTTTTTGAAGTTTTTTTCGTGGATTCCAATTGCTTAGATGGTCTGGAAACTTTTTAAAAGAATACATTTTTTCCTATATCGAATATTTACCATTTGAATAAATAAGTGACACTTTCAAAAAATTCTTCGAATAAATTTTTTTTTCAAAATTTAAAAAACATTTTATTTTTCAATAACGTTATAGAAACAGAAAACGAATGAACGATAAATACCTTTATGCAAAAAATTATAGAATCAAAATTATGAAGTTTTACAAAAATTAATAAGAATTTGAAAGCCAACCTTTTGCCAAAAACTGTAAAAATAAAGTTTTTTGAAGTTTTTTTCGTGGATTCCAATTGCTTAGATGGTCTGGCAACTTTTTGAAGGAATACATTTTTTTCCTATATCGAATATTTACCATTTGAATAAATAAGTGACACTTTCAAAAAATTCTTCGAATAAATTATTTTTTCAAAATTTAAAAAACATTTTATTTTTCAATTACGTTATAGAAACAGAAAACGAATGAATGATAAATACTTCTATGCAAAAAATTATAGAATCAAATTTATGAAGTTTTACAAAAATTAATAAGAATTTGAAAGTCAACCTTTTGCCAAAAACTGTAAAAATAAAGTTTTTTGAAGTTTTTTTCGTGGGTTCCAATTGCTTAGATGGTCTGGCAACTTTTTGAAAGAATACATTTTTTTCCTATATCGAATATTTACCATTTGAATAAATAAGTGACACTTTTAAAAAATTCTTCGAATAAATTTTTTTCAAAATTTAAAAAAAAAAATTATTTTTCAATAACGTTATAGAAACAGAAAACGAATGAACGATAAATACCTCTATGCAAAAAATTATAGAATCAAAATTATAAAGTTTTACAAAAATTAATAAGAATTTGAAAGTCAACCTTTTGCCAAAAACTGTAAAAATAAAGTTTTTTGAAGTTTTTTTCGTGGATTCCAATTGCTTAGATGGTCTGGCAACTTTTTAAAAGAATAAATTTTTTTCCTATATCGAATATTTACCATTTGAATAAATAAGTAACACTTTCAAAAAATTCTTCGAATAAATTTTTTTTTCAAAATTTAAAAAACATTTTATTTTTCAATAACGTTATAGAAACAGAAAACGAATGAACGATAAATACCTTTATGCAAAAAATTATACAATCAAAATTATGAAGTTTTACAAACATTAATAAGAATTTGAAAGTCAACCTTTTGCCAAAAACTGTAAAAATAAAGTTTTTTGAAGTTTTTTTCGTGGATTCCAATTGCTTAGATGGTCTGGAAACTTTTTAAAATAATACATTTTTTTCCTATATCGAATATTTACCATTTGAATAAATAAGTGACACTTTCAAAAAATTCTTCGAATAATTTTTTTTTTCAAAATTTAAAAAAAATTTTATTTTTCAATAACGTTATAGAAACAGAAAACGAATGAACGATAAATACCTTTATGCAAAAAATTATAGAATCAAAATTATGAAGTTTTACAAAAATTAATAAGAATTTGAAAGTCAACCTTTTGCCAAAAATTGTAAAAATAAAGTTTTTTGAAGTTTTTTTCGTGGATTCCAATTGCTTAGATGGTCTGGCAACTTTTTGAAAGAATACATTTTTTTCCTATATCGAATATTTACCATTTGAATAAATAAGTGACACTTTCAAAAAATTCTTCGAATAAATTTTTTTCAAAATTTAAAAAAAAAAATTATTTTTCAATAACGTTATAGAAACAGAAAACGAATGAACGATAAATACCTCTATGCAAAAAATTATAGAATCAAAATTATAAAGTTTTACAAAAATTAATAAGAATTTGAAAGTCAACCTTTTGCCAAAAACTGTAAAAATAAAGTTTTTTGAAGTTTTTTTCGTGGATTCCAATTGCTTAGATGGTCTGGCAACTTTTTAAAAGAATCCATTTTTTTCCTATATCGAATATTTACCATTTGAATAAATAAGTGACACTTTCAAAAAATTCTTCGAATAAATTTTTTTTTCAAAATTTAAAAAACATTTTATTTTTCAATAACGTTATAGAAACAGAAAACGAATGAACGATAAATACCTTTATGCAAAAAATTATACAATCAAAATTATGAAGTTTTACAAACATTAATAAGAATTTGAAAGTCAACCTTTTGCCAAAAACTGTAAAAATAAAGTTTTTTGAAGTTTTTTTCGTGGATTCCAATTGCTTAGATGGTCTGGAAACTTTTTAAAATAATACATTTTTTTCCTATATCGAATATTTACCATTTGAATAAATAAGTGACACTTTCAAAAAATTCTTCGAATAATTTTTTTTTTCAAAATTTAAAAAACATTTTATTTTTCAATAACGTTATAGAAACAGAAAACGAATGAACGATAAATACCTTTATGCAAAAAATTATAGAATCAAAATTATGAAGTTTTACAAAAATTAATAAGAATTTGAAAGTCAACCTTTTGCCAAAAACTGTAAAAATAAAGTTTTTTGAAGTTTTTTTTCGTGGATTCCAATTGCTTAGATGGTCTGGCAACTTTTTAAAAGAATACATTTTTTTCCTATATCGAATATTTACCATTTGAATAAATAAGTGACACTTTCAAAAAATTCTTCGAAAAAATTTTTTTTTTCAAAATTTAAAAAACATTTTATTTTTCAATAACGTTATAGAAACAGGAAACGAATGAACGATAAATACCTCTATGCAAAAGTTTATAGAATCAAAGTTATGAAGTTTTACAAAAATTTACAAGAATTAATAAGAGGTCGAAAAAAAATCATGATTCCTATACTTTCTTTATAACTGTATACAGGTAGGAAAGTAAAAATAAATAGGACACGATAAGAAAAATATTTATTATTGGAATTCACATAACAATATATAGGTAGATTTGCTTTCAACGACCACGTTACAACACTTAATGAGGACTTTTTCTTAGAAGCTTGAAGAAAACGATATTTATACATAGTTTTTCTACAAAATAAAAGTGTACGGTATTGAGAGGCCATGTACTGTAATTTGAATTGCGCGGTACGGTAAATGGAATTTGAAAAGTTGGCAACCCTGCATTTAAAGTTGTACAATTCCAAAACAGTGTTGCCGTTGCTATTACAATTGTAACAAATCTATTACTAAAAAAGTATATTAGGCCATATTTAAAAAAATTTAGAAATCTATACATTTGTTATGTCTGTTTTCTTGTTTTAACAAATCCAAAATAAGCATACTTTATTTGCCGCGTTTGAGAATCCACATCGGATGCATCTGAGATGTAAAAAATCTTTGATCACGTGATTCCGTATACGTAAATTGCTGCGTTTGAGAATCCACATCGGATGCATTTTTTAAATCTCGAGCGTTTTTTTATCCACATCGGACACATCTGTCCCATTACATTTACGTATACTGAATCACGTGATCAAAGATTTACTACATCTCAGATGCATCCGATGTGGATTCTCAAAGGCGGCAAATGTAATGGGACAGATGTGTCCGATGTGGATAAAAAAACGCTCGAGATGTAAAAAATACACAGTTTTATTGTTAAATTTATTTAATATTAGTTCTGGTACATTTATGTTACTTCAAAATATTATTCTATTACCATTTTATTACCTTTTGGTTCAAAATTCTATTACGAAAAAATTAATTGGTGTGGCAAGACTGGCAAGTGGCAACACTGTTCCAAAATACCTACCTAGGAACAACAATGGTTATGTTTACATGTGGTTTACATTTTGATTTTTAAAACAAATAGTGTGAAAAAAGTTGATTATTTGTCGTTTATTTCTACATACAAAACTCCGAGCTCGGAGGTACAAAATGCCAAAAAACCTCTTTTGTGAAACTCTAACGTTTTAGTACCTTTGCGACGCAAACAGAACATTCCGTTTTGGTATCAGAAATCTACAAAATGCAAAGAAATTGAAAAATCTTGCTAATTTTGCAGATAGGACCTTTCTTGTTAGGACGGCGGTATTACGTTCAACCTTCTATGCCTCTGTAAGTGTTGTATGAGGAGTAAGTTAAAAATTATAGAAATGTATTAATGTATAGAAATATAAAATTGATTTCTTGTCTGTTTTAGCGTGTTACAAGCATTCTAATTAATTCTACTGTTAGTAGTATTAGAATAATGAATGATTAAAATCACTAATTAAAGAGCATTCATATAAACAAGGGATTACTAATACAATAACACTGGATACAACTGGAATCTGAAATAGTATTTATAACATGTATGAAACGAGTAAGTTTAGAGACAAATCTAGTTATCCAATCATAATTTATTTATATTACCTATAAAAGTTTACATTTGTACCTATCTATGGTAATATAAATACATATACTTTTTTGCAGGAAAACGTATAACTTTGGAACCTTTGAAAGAAAAATTGATTGAGAAGCCGCTTTCATTGATGAAACATGTATATTTCAAGAATCAATGGCAAATTTGAAGTAAATAAAGGTATCAATCATCCTGTAAATTGAGTAAAAAACTTGTTTCTTTTATGTGCCAAAAATAGCTATATTCTAAACTGTAATACTGAAATGACATCATATTGAAGATTTAATGGTAGGTACTTTATTCTAGCTATGATACAAAGAAAAATTGGAAAAATTTGATTAGAGTGATCAATAAAAATCTACATGTTTATCATTTTCTCAAGATCTACAGTGAAAACCAAAAATTCCATTTTGTTTTTTTTTTTTCAGAAGTAAACTTTAAAACAATATCAAAAAATTAAAAATAAAGTTAGAATTACAAGATTTGCTATAACGGTGTACCTACCATTAAGTATTTGATATGTGTTGTTTTGATATTACAATTTATAATATAGTGATATTGACACATGTTATACAAAGTAGCAACTAGAAATAAATATTCTTTTTTTAGGTACACACCACCAAAGAAATATATAGCAGATAATTCAACAGAAAAATATAGACAAAATATTACATCTTCTTTCCTGCCATTGTGTTTTTCAACCCCATTGAACTTATTGGGGACCTTTCCAAGCAATATTATAATAAACATATTAGCAGAGAGGGAGTTTTTGATAGATTAAAAATTATTTTTATCATAATTAACCCTAAAGCGAATTCGATGACAGCGATTCAAGTACCGACTTGCAATTTGGATTATAGATCAAATTTTAATAGGAATTATGAAGATTAGTAGATAAATAATTTGTAAGAAAAGAATATACTTTTTAAACAAAACATTGTCTAGTTTTTAAAACAATAAATAGTTTGATACATTTCTTATAAATCTGTATTTTTATTTAATTTATTAGAAAATATGAAAAAATATTGGAGTGAGGTTTCGCTAGCGTGTTCTACAATTTATTAATATTTACAATGATTGGAAAAAGACTAGTACCAATGAACAACTATATGAGTGCATTTTATAACAAAAAATGATAACAGTTTCACATTGCTAAAGAATTACTGAAAACAACATTTTTCAAAGGTCTTTTGAAACTGGTAGGATGGAAAATCCGTTATGTTTGAGTGATGAATCTGTTGTTCATATATGTTTCAATAACCTTAAAAAGTTGAAAAGAAGCAGCTATAACAGTCTATTTTTGAAGAATTTCTGGTCATCTTGAATACTTGAGACCGAACTCTTACTGAAAGTGAGATTTACTAAAGTACCTACTCAAATATTTATATTGTAGAATATGTAAGGTATGTGTTCATCGCTATAAAAGAAACTATATAGAGCGTGCTATAAAAACTACAGTGTGTGAACACGTACATTTCGTATGTTATGTTGCCAAACTACTATCTGAGGAAAAGTTACCAGATAATTAAAGGGGGACATAATGAATAAATTAAAAACTTTATTGGAGAGAAGAGATCTGAAAATAAATGTTCAACTACAATAGCTAAAGAAGCAAATATGTTAGTAATGGAACAAGTAATAGATCAGCGATACAGAAAAGGAAAGCGGAAAAGCACGAAATTTTTTCTTAAAAAAAGGAATTGTAATAAGACTTTTGATGTCTTTTTTCTATGGTGTGGCAATAATATTGACAGGGCTTGCTTTTGTACTAAATAAAAACTTATTTTAAATATTTATTTATAGTATGGTTTAGGTTTTAATTAGATGTATTTACCTATCATTTATTTATTCTAGGTTTATATAAATGAAATATATGCCTATGTATGTATAGCGTGTCTTTTATTTTTCATGAACTTTCTAAATAAACCCCTCAATTACATCGAAAATGGAACATACTGATAATTGTTTTTTTTTTTGTTTAGAAAAAAGTAGTTTTTACCCATAAGTTTCTTCTCATGGGTTGTAATCGAAATTGCAGATTTAATGAAAACTGTAAATAAAGGATTTTGTTTAATGAAATATAATTTGATAACTGATTCAAAGCATATATTTTTTGGCCAAACAATTACAACTATTGTAACCAACATTTAAACCAGTTTATCAACAAATTGTATATGGTCGGTCCTCTCAGTGCACATAGTACACAGTTAATATAGGTAACTTTTTTTAATGAAAAGTATCGAAATTACACATCAAGAAATTGTTTTCACGTAAATAAGTGCAAATAAACAAAGTAATATAACCAAACGGCCGTTGAAATTTGACGTGAAATCTGTAAATATCAAACATTCAAAATTTCCGCCAAAATCTATCTACCGACCGTCTCCGCAAAGTGCCGAGCGCTCCCTCGGTTTTGTGTCGCCTTAATTTGACAGGGTGTGAATGAAATAGAGATTGTTCAAAGCGGCCGCATTACATGAGGCCATTTTGTCTCGCAAGTACTCATGTAGTGTGTGGAGCTGTGTTTTGTGTTGCTCATTGAAAATCGGTTTAGCACATCCCAAAAAATAAACGATTGACAGATTAGGAATGCCTACTGTAACCCTACTGTGAAGCCTATTAACAGAATCAGCGCACAAATGCTACCCAGTTTGAGCAATCTATATAACTATTTATATAACATCACTGTCAAATTGTAACTGTCGGTTGTCATTGGAATGCCTAATAGGGACTGTCTACTTTCACGCCAGCAAGTAATAGAACTAGGAAATTAAATTTGTCATGCATGATTATTATTTAAGTAATATTAAATTTTACTTGCATTTATATGGCGCTTCTTAATAGTACTGAATCTGATAAAGGAATTGTTATAAGGTTTCTTACTTCTTGAATGAGTAAAACCAAATTTGGTAGATTTTCACAAAACTTTTATTTTAAAAATAAAAATTAAAAACACTACACATGACATGTTTCGAAGTACAACTTTTTTTTTAAATGTGACTAATTTACAATTCGGTATCCAATATATATGCGAAATAATTTAACAAAACAAAGTACTTAAGAAAACATCAATATCATAACAAAATAAACTAACTATTTAAAGTAAAGTGATAACAGCTCTAAATTACATCCAAACTGACACTTAAAAAGAAAAATAATCAGATACGCATTAATGTTTCCAAGACCTATTTTAGAAACATTTTTGTGGCTTACGCTTTATTTTACGCTTAACCAACACTCTTATCAACAATAAGTTTACATAATATGAAACACTTGTTATTTAATATTGTTTTATCAGAAAAGTGTTTTTTTTTCTCGTTTAGTCCATCATCTACAATGTAACATGCAATATTCAAATTTTCAATTTTGCAGAACATACAGGCAATTGTAAAAAATGGTTATTTTTGTTTTAAGAGTAACGTGTCCCTTATTTTTTAAAATATTGAAAAAGTTATGTTATTTAGTATAAATAAAATGTTTAAATGCCTTTTCTGAAGCTGTCATGATACATAACCGTGAGAAAAAAAAAACAAAGAAAAACCAGAAGCTACACATTTTAATATAAATGTATTTTTTGTAATAAGAACCTAAAAAACCTTCGATTTCAGTAATTTAGACATCTACGTAGACGTGTAAAGTCATATTTTAATGTCCACGTTAAAAGTGAACATGTATTTCAAATTTACTTAATATACATACGCGGAACGGAGTCGTATACAGATCCATAAAAATATAACCTAATTCGCCTAGTTAACATCAACCTACAAAGTTTAAATCTGTTTAAGAATTTGGATCTACACAGACAATAGAAATATGTAATATGTATTTAGAAAAACCCTGTTAGAAGGATAATTTAGTATTTAGTATACCTATTGCACTTACAGTTAGCTACCTATATTTATGACAGGATCCAAAATAACCGTATGTAAAAATTGAACTTCTATCACTATTCATTAGCTTCCTATCTTAAATCTGCAATGTAAATAATTTAGGATTGGAAATCATTGCTAAACTAAGATTAATATTTAGGTTCTCTATAATTTCACAAAATAATTGCTTGGCCATCTTCAAATATCTGAGGTAGAATACATACAGTATAAAAGGTGGTTCTAAAACTTAAATACATATTATTCAGTTGAAAAAATATTTACAGAAGAATAAGAAGTGCCCACCCTCTATCATATCAAGAATTACTTAAAATATGCATTTTTCATGTGCATATAACTTTTGTTTAAACATTGTTTGCCTGTATATAACCTAAAACGCACTAATGGGACTCCTGATATGTAATGTACTTATCGTTTTCTTGCAAAATATGAATCTGGCAACATTGTTAAAAATGGCCCCAAAAGTAGCGATTAATATAAATAGTATTTAAATTAGCTCCGCCCCTTTGGACTCAATGAAGTCATTATATATCAGAAATTCAGTGAGACCATTGAGGCCAGGGACCCAATGTGTCGAATTGGACTTGAAGTGTCGAGTTCCTATAAAAATAAGGACTCAATGGTGCCACTTTAGGTATATATATATATATATATATATATATATATATATATATATATATATATATATATATATATATAAAGAAAATGAAAAATATGCTCGTTTAAATCATTGCACCTATTTTTAGTTGATTTTTACTTACTTTGTTTTTTTAAATAAATAACATTTATTTTGACTTTTACAAATTTGATACTTAATAATGGATGTTCAACTTATACAGAAAAATGTTTTTTAGCATGATATTCTGCTATGAAAGAAAAAGAAATAATCTCAGATGTTATATATTCTTCTTCAACCAATTCTGTATTAACTTTAGCTTCTAAAATTCCTGAGATTTTTACTAGAATTATAATCCAGCACAAAGGACACCTAAGACATAATATTTTTTAAATTTATTTTTAGTGATTAAAATATTATTACACTAGGGCGACCATACTTACAGCAATTTTTCTGTATTGTAAAGCATTTTTAAAGTTTGTCCAGCAATTAGTATTGTGCAGCAAACGTACAGCAAAATGGCATAGGCATATATCCAGTGAAATGCTGTATTTATCCACCAAAACGTCACTACTGTCCAGCAATGGTAATACTTAATTTACTGAAACGTAACAAATTTAAATGTTATTTATCTTTAGTGAACTGCATGAGCACTTCTATACTGCGGTTCTAGCAAGAAAGGTTTTATCTGCAAAATTAGCAGTTTTTTTTATGTGCATTTGTCTACATTTTATCTTTCTCGATACTGAAATGGAATGTCTTATTTGCAACAAAGGTACTAAAATGTTAAAAAAAAAAGGTTTAAAAGATAATAAATATAAATTTTCAGATAGGACTTCTCTTGTTAGGATGGCAGTATATGACTTCTCTGTTTTTGTATTTTTATAGTTGGGAGTAGGGTTATGAGTATCGACCAAAGATATCAATACCGGTATTATGTGAGATACTTTGTGGTAGAGGCATCAATAATGTTCGATATTATGTTAAAGATATTGCTATTTATAAGTCTCGAGTAACAAAGTATCGAAAAAGTAAAAGATTTTTTTTAAACGGCTGACAACCCCCATTCAACAGGACGGAGTAGGGAACTTAACTAATAACAAGAGTGCATCAGTAAAGTATATTCTGTAGTTGACACCTTTTCTTTCTCTACTGGTACTCTACCTGGTACAAGTTATAGTGTCAATAACTGGCAATTTACCTTATAATTAAATAACAAAAAAACAGTGGTAACGCTTAATCATATTACCAAGTTTCACCACATGCAAAAACTAAAATATTTCAGTACAAATATTTGAACAAACCTTATAATCTCTGACCACACACATAGGGATACAATACTTGCTTCTAAGTATCACTATGGCGATAGTATTGGTAATTCAGTATCAGTGCCTAAATATCGATACTTTCATTGTTTAATATCGTTACTTCTATTGTATTAAGGGATCAATAAGATCCCTATTATCGTGTAAAATAAATATAAGCAGTCATTTAATTGTATCTACTTGTTTACAATAATTTATTTTTTATTGTATTTGGAAATTTAAATTTTACCATCTAAAACAACAGACAATAAATTAAAAAATATGAATCTATTTTATTGAAAAGAAGAAAACAACTTACCAAACTTATTCAAACGTAGTTTCCAATTTCTTTAAAATCTCAAATACGTACAAGAAAAAGTAACAAGTGACATTTTTTTAAGTTTTGTTGGTTATGACCATAGATTACTGTTATGACAAACGAATGGCTACGTTCGAAAACAAGATTATGTCCATAGTACTTCTCGTGGAAACTTTTTTAGCAAGTTACTTAATTACGTTGTGTTATCATAACAGGCAGGTTAAATACGTAAGTAACAAATAGATGTTTCGCGAGGTTTTGATTTCCCTCAACAACTTCTCATTAACGTTGCAATTACGTTGTATGGGTATGTTATTATGTTTCCTTAAAACAACATCGCCGAAAGGCTTGGCAACGTTATGTGCTAGCTGGGTAGCTATTATGTTACTTTATAATTGATTTATCAAATATACTCAATAAGAACCAACAATTATTATTATTTAAATATTAAAAAAACTAACAAACCTAATGTTGTCATCAAATAAATTCTAAATTATTGTCCAAGAACTATATCTTAAAAATATTACATTTAAATTACGGCTTAAATAAACTCAAATAACTAAAGCAAGAAATTAAAATGTTTGTCATATATGTCATATATGCTTGAACCAAAAAACAGATCCCAGACTAGAAGACGTTAATTTTATTAATCTCTGTTCCTTAATTAAAAATATTACGGCTTAAATAAACTCAAATATCTAAAGTTAGAAATTAAAATGAATTTGTCATATATATCATACACTGAGAGAAAAAAGTTCATATTTAAAATATTGTAAGTTAGGAAGAAATTCTTTAAATATTAACTGAGGAAATTTATTAATACCAGAATATTATAATTATTAATAAATATCTCACAAATACGAGTTTTTCATTAACAAAACATTTGTTACAGTAAGGTATAGTAGATATTAACAAATATTTTACTCGGCAATATACGTATGTTTAAAAATAACTATTATGTTTATCTAAACATTACAAATTTCTTAATATTAAAATACAACACTTTAAATATAACAATTGTGCTTTCCCGCTCTACGAAATAAATAAATTTTAATATACAACTATGATAAGTTAACTATTAGCGAATATATTTTTAATAATACCCAGACTCAACGTCCCCTTAATGCGCCGATCTCAACGTTGCCATTCACGTTTTGTTATTGCGCTATCATAGGAAATGTAAACAATTCAAATTACCTATTAGGTATCATTTTGCAATATTTTTTCTATTTATCGTTAACATAAAACTAGCGTAAATTAATTTAAAAGTTGTTTGCTGTATTACTAGTGGCCTATAACTAATTATTGTATTATAAATTTGCATTTTTTTGCGTGCATTATGCAGTCCCAGTGGGTAGGTAATTTGAGTTTCACAAAATGGCAACATGGAACACTACGTGGTTTCTAATTGCTATTTTGTTATGCACGTTCTTGTCTGATTACAGTTCGCAATGCAGAATCGTTCTTTTTGTGAGTGACGCCGACCGACATTAGCAGCTAAGTTTATTAAAAGTTTACAGTGATTTTTAATCCTAGTAAGTAATCATATTATTAAATTCTAATAATAGGTACGTAATATTTTCGTGAATATTGTAATTAATTAAAGTCAAATATGTACTTACATCTAATGTACAATGTTTAACCGTTTTAGAGTAAAAGCAAAACATCACTTGTAAAATGTCTACTTTTTCACTCTGTAAGATTTTTATTTTCCATTTTTTATATAGGCTTAAATCAACTTATTTTCGACCCCAGAAACTGTGGTTAAATTTACTATACATCTGTTTGTTACACCCTGTATATTTGGCGGTATTATTAATGTACCTTGTAATGAATTATTCAATGTTTAAATGAACTGTTTGATCTATTCTATTAGAAGTTTGAAAACGTCAAAATCGCTTTAACCCCAAATCTTCCTGGTTCAAAACACAAGCGCGAATATTCAACCTATCTAAACATCAAACCACACTTTGCCGACCTTTTCTTGTTCCCGTAGGGCTTGAAGTTCACTCCACACATCGCACCAACATACATCTCTTCATTTCAAAGGGACTTATCGGCTTTACGTACTCCTTTTTTTTTCGTAAACGAGATCAACAGCAACACGCATTCGAACAGAGAGAGAGGAGTAAACCTAGTTCGTAAATAGTATATTATTCAACATATAATAATTATTATATGCGAATTAAATAATATTCTTTTTTTACGACTGTTAGGTATTTATTTATTTCAAAATACAAAACAGTTACATAATTATTTATCTTCACGTCCACTACCGAATGTAGTTCTTCCGAAATCACTTATAATAACAGAGCAAAAATATTCTCACTCTTGAGATTGAAAGCAAGTTCTGTATGTTACACTTATTATTTAGGTCTAATAGTACAAAGCCCGCAAGGGCCAGGCGTACATCATTTTATAAAAGCTGAAAGTTTGTCTACGCACGTCACCAACCCAGGTAAGAACGATGAGCGACAATGTAGTTTGGGTAGTGGTTACTTTGGCAGGTAACAGGTAACAAAGGTGTAAAAAACAGCACCCCAAATACATTAAAGTATAAAGTTCAGTTTTTGGTATTTTCTTTAGAATTATATTTAAAATGATATTATTATCCATTGCCGGACACTTGATATGAGTTTAACCCCCTGCCGGACATCCCCAAACTCTAAAAAATTGTACTTACACTTACGATATAGTATGGGGAAATATCAAAAGAAGTTAAACCAGTAGACAAACAGTTTTCATGGTTTTTATATTTTATCAGACACCTTGAAAGTTCGCCGCAAGTGCGAGCTCGAGGTAATATACACACAACCAAACATATAGAATCATCTATTATTTTTTATAATTTTTGAGATGTATTATTATTTTTTGTCTATGAATAAATAAAAAGCCATTAAACTTAGTATAAGAAGTCTGACCCAAAGGAGCTTGGATTCACTCATTTTTATTATTTGATGTGCAAGAATTCATTTATTATTTGTATCCAGTTATATTTCAAGATCAGTTTTGGTGTTGAAGGCACCAATTTAGCCGGTCAATTTTATTTTGCCTAAATAATGGTCAGACCCGTAACTCTCTCCTACTGTAAAACCCTCGAGCGTGAAATCTTTTTCCTAGGGTTTTAATTGAAATGTTCACACCTGTAGCTTCCAGAAAATGTCGTTGTATCTCTGGATGAGAAACACTGGGATTTCTCCTAGCAATTTGGCACACAAAACGGTCCTGTTGTTCAGTTGTGACTCTTTGACAACATTGTCTGGGCCTGTTCTTGAGAGTTTCTAGTTTCAAATACCTTTCATATGTTTTTGATTCAATACCCTGGGTATCGCCTACTACCTCTACTATGTCTCATTGGGATATTCCTTGTTCAACGAGAGCAATAATTATTTCCCTTTGCACATCTGTTATTCAAATTTATTTTTGACAACATCTTCTCTATAACCCCCCGTAATGACAAAAATTAAACGAAGACCGCTAGCTTCTTTGGATTGCAAAGCACGGTTTACGCGCTTGTGCAGCGTTTCTTCTAAGTTCACGCCGAGGACCTATAAAACCGGCTGGCGTTGCTTTAATCAGTCCCTTTTGAATATCGAATTCAAAACAAAGTGCTAGTGTTGTGTCGACAAATGTACTAGTTTGTATTTGTTATAAGTAGATTTCCATAATTATCTTGTGACGTTCGTGTCGTGCTATCGTTGGGATAATTGTCAGGTAATGTTTTTTTCAACTAATATTTTAACGTTTTGCTGGATTTGGTCGGAAATCCGAAAGGTCGGCCATTTGCTTTTTTTATTACCACCATGCCGACGAATGCCAGTTGCAGTCCTAATTATTGTTTCAAAAAAGGAGGAGGTTATCAATTCGTCGCGATTTTTTTTTTGTATGTATGTATGTTCAGCGATTATTCTTTAACACGGTGTCTGATTTTAATGATTCTTTTTTTGTTAGAAAGGGGCTACTTCATGGGTGGTCCCATATAAATTTGGTCAAAATCTAATAATTGGGTCTATGAGAAAATCCTCAAACTCTTCATTTTTTATGTATATTTAGCGATAATGCTTTATCACCTTGTCCGATTTATATGATTCTTTTTTTGTTAGTAAGGGGGTACCTCAGGGGTGGTCCCATATAAATTTAGTTAAGATGTGGTGATGGCATCTGCACGTTTTTGAAGTCGGTTTTTTAAATTTTTAATTTCTAATACTTGTTTTATATAGATTGTAGCTACCCCACCTAATAATATTTTTAAGCTTTCTTTTATATATACGCGGGGAGGCAATTAAATAACTGAATTACAAGTCAGTCTGGAAATAGAGTTTAAACGGAAATCTATGGCTCTTAACTTATTTTGGCCTTATAAATATTTTATATTTTGTTGAGATGATGTAACTTTAATATTTGTGCTGTTTATGCATGTCCGTTAGATTTCCAAACTGTCCTGTAGATGTACTATTCCTATTATTGCGAGGTTCTTTTTAATTTCTAAACCTGTAGTGGCTCCAAAGAGTTTCGAAGTAGCTTCAAGTAGCTCCAAGTAGTGTCCAAGCTCCAAGTTTCGAAGTAGTTTTGAAGTAGCTCCAAGTAGTTCTAGGTTTACAAATTTTCATGCAGCTCCAAGTAGCTCCATGTAGCACCAAGTCTGGACATTTCTCCAAGTCTCGACATAGCTCCAATTAGCTGCAAGTACCTCCAACAGATTCCAAGTATCAGACAGATTTCCAGCTGATATTCCTTAGAACAAAGTCTTCAAGTCAGTAGATACATCTATCCGTTTTTTTTCTCTCTCCTGGGCTCGTCTGACTATGTGTCTCCCAAAGATATCGGATAATAGATACGCCTTGTATACATTACACTTGTCCGCAACTTTTTTTTGACGGTTCGCTCTTCCTATGTTGTCAGATCTCTTCCATCAAATATCAAGCATTAAATTTTTATTTAAAAAGTTACTATTACCTTTAATACAATCTAATAAAAAAAGGAAATAAAGAATTGAAAGCATCAATATGAGTTTTTTATTAATTGCAATCACTTAAGACTTTAAGTAGCTATTTTTACATGTGTATCATATGGGAATATTAAACATTTTTGTATAAATCATTTAACTTTGGCAACCTAAGACATTTTGCTAATGTTGTCAAAGTGACAGATCAAGTTTTATTGTGATTTTTGTGGTTTTTTGTAGTTTTCAAGAATAATTTAAACCCTGAACTTTTTATTAAGGACTTTTACGATGGGGAAGAAATGTATAGTGTGCCGAAATACGCAGAATAAGAATGTTATTTGGTCATTTCATAAATAAGATTATGTTAGCATAGACGTAGGCATATACAGGGAAAAAGGCTTAATTTATTTAACAGTGTAAAGGCATTTAGCACTAGCATTGTTTATTTAAATAATAATGTTCTATATTTTCTGATCAGGTTTCCTAGAGAAATTATTCAACGTAGAATTTGGCTGCAAAATCTATGCTTGGTGGAGGAAAACATTATGAAAATGAAAGAAGCCTTAGTATATGTTCTGAACATTTTTTGTATGGCAGATATTTATGAAAATTTAAGTGGTAGACACATCTTAAAACATAGTGCTATACCTATCAAGTAAGTACAGTATTTCACATGGGTATTTTTATTATATGTAAGCTCTAAAATTATACAGTAATCATCACATTTTACAGAATTTTAGGAGAGGTAGTTGAAGAGGCGAAAAATGAAGAAAAAAAATACTTTTTTTTAGTGCAGTTCGTAACAGATGCTTCAATAACAATCTCACATGGAGATTGTTTCAAAATTGTTATAAAAAATTATTAATTCATAATGAAGTAAAGTCAAATAAAACTGCCAATGCAATTGCTTTAGATGGCACCAGTCTTGGATTGTAGCAACACTAGTAGCCAAATTGCGTTAAATTTAAAATGTTACGAATCAGACACTAAAGAAAATTTGGAATTTACAAATGAGCTTCGTGACCATGATTACCTATCTATATATTTTCTGAGCGAATACATTCAGGATGTAGTTGCTTATATTTCTGGTTTTATAGTAAAATCCTTAAAGAAAAAGATTCACTGCAAACAGTATTCTGCAATTGAACCAGTGAGTTCGAAAACCGTACAAGTCTCAAATTTGACATTTCAAAATAAGCCATTTCGTTTAAAATTTGTTTCTTCGTCGATTGAGCTTAAAAACCGTACTAGATACCTAGCTGTTAATGTAGTACAGCTGATTATACCCGTGAAATTAGGTGAAAAACCGTACATATCTGCGACTCGTACGGTTTTTCATCTCAATAACAAAATAATGGTCAGTTGCTATGGTCAGTTGGAAAAACACAAATACTACTTTCTGTTCTTAATACACAAATAGCTATTTTGTCTTTTATTCCAAAATATGCTTTACAAAATATCAGTTATCTTATAACACTAAATAAATCTATTGAGCAGATTCTTCACCAAGAGTGTTTGTAGGAGTAACCATTGATAGTAAAATGACATTCGAAATGTCACAAAAGAAGCTTCCTTTAGTGTTTTTTCTATTCGGACAAATTAGAAATAAAGTATCTCTTGATAATCTTAAGCTAATGTGTTTTAGCCTTGTCCAGATATTATAAAATCATTGCTGATTACTGTCCTAAATGAGTTATTATATCATTACACAAATAATTCTAAAAATAGGTGTCGTGACATACAACCCAAATGGTATGTAATAGATCATATTTGTATATTTATGTATCTGAAATAAAATTGTTCTGTTTTTAATAGCTTTTTATTTGTAGGGTAAGGTAGTCCGGCAATATAATTATTCTTTTTTCGACCTGTAGAAAAGGTTTTCAAACAGTACCCATGTAAAAATAATAATAATAAATGGCTTGATATTTTTACTTGCTCTTTGCTCTTCATGTATTTAAAAAATATATATATAATAAAATACTAACAAAAATGTTCTTCCACTTTGAGCTACCTACTATTTTAATCTATAAGAAAATATATAAAATGACTTTTTGAATGCCCTTTATAAATTGAATATGTTTTCTTTAAATTTATCTTTGATTCCGAAGACCCATAGGTTATTGATTTGATCATTAAATAATTTTTACTAAAAATATATGTAAACCCTCCCGAAACACTACGTCAATGTGCGACGTACGATTCCCCTTTCCCCGTCTGGTAAAACATGCGGACAGAAGGTGTATTGGGTATACAGTGTGTAGGGCGAGTCTATCTTAGATAATATGATGTCTATGGTGTCTCCGAATAACACTGAAGTCTATTGGCTTATTGTGTTTTACCCCATTTTAGTTTATAGCACCCACTCTATCACCTTTGTACCTTTTACAAGTTTGTACAGATCCTTGGGTGAGTGGGTTCTATACGTTGTTGGATCAACCTGGGGTTGTCCAAAAAGAGCCTGTCTTTTGCGATCTAAAGCTTCGCATTCGCACAGTATGTGTTTGGCCGTTTCTGGTTTCTTGTGACATAGTCGGCACATGAGTTCCCCATTGTACATGCCAATTTTGTTCAAGTGTCCCTTTACTGGGGCGTGCCCAGTCATGAACCCTGTTATCACTTTCAACTGGTTCCTATTCATTAAGAATAGTTCTCCAGTTCTTTTGGGACATGGTCTGCCTATGAAGGCTTTTCCATGTGCCTGTTTTGGGGTGCTTCCCCAATAGTTGATATGTTGTTCCCGAATCCAGTCATTTATAAAACCCCGGACTGTACTTTTTGGTACTCCTGGGTTTGTGTCTGGTTCCGGTGTTTCTTCTGACCCTCTTTTTGCAAGTTCGTCAGCCTTTTCGTTGCCTTCGACGATCGTACAGGGAAGTACCGCTTTGTAATGCCACATGGTCGAAACAAAGAAACCTAACATTCAATTTCATCCAATTTAAATATTTGATAGTCAATAATAGTTAATGTGTAAGCATTGTAAGCAGTGTAAGCAATCTTTTCATTACATGTATTAAATTGTTCACTTTCTTTTAGTTGCCTGAACTCTTAACAGATAACCTGAGGTGCCAGAGACCGACTCAATTAAACAGGGCATGTAAAATCAGATAGTTTTCCAAGTTGCTCAAAAACCTTAATGGCGCTCAACATTCTTTTGTCGTTATAGTATTATAGTATTTGTCGTTATAGTATTATAGTATCTTTCATTTTATCTTAAAGTAGAGATTGGCCCGAGAACAGGTCAAGCTACTATGATTTTATTTGTCCTGGTCAATTTATGACTCTGCGCAGTACCAGCAATTTGAGCTAAATAACCTCTTAAGTGTAATTATATCGTAGAATTCAAAAAGAAGGTAACAGTCACTACGATCTAGTTCAGCAGGAGTAGCACAAGAGGCGACGGTAGACAGGAACCAAAAGAAGGAATTTCTTTACGCTCTCCAATTTATGTCGACGAGTATGCAGACGAGTTCGGTTTCCAAGCAATTCTGGAGTAGGAGAAACCACCTCCAGTTCCACTGTTTACTAGCAGAGAAATAAAAAAACGTCATTTTGACACCTGCCGAATATACCTAGATAATTTACATGAAAATGACTGTTTAACGGGGTTATGATCGACAAGTAATGTTATTTTTAACAGACAAGTTATTTGTAAACAGGTTGTTATTTCAATGTGTTTATAAAATAACAGACCCGTTAAAAATGACACAGATTGTCAATCATAACCCCCTTAATCCGAAATTGAATGTTTTAATCCGAATTTAAAGTTTGGTAAATATGGACATATTTTAAACTACGAGGGCTCTCGCAAATGTTTAAAAACGGGAATTTCTAGGAAACAAAAATACGAGGCTCCTCGAAACGTTCCCAGGAGGAAATTAATTAAAATATACATTTATATAATTATTTAAAATAAAATTTAGTGACTCCGTCACAAGGATAATGAAGAGATTCAATAATAATTAAAAATGAAAGGAAAATGGGCAAATTTTCCCCACCCCCCAATAGAAGCAAGATATATGCCAAATGAAAGATATCAGTAAGGAAAACAGTTGTTTTCATTATAACTTCTCTCAATTATCTGTCCGTTTCGAGTTATATCATAGTGAATTTGACAAGATAAATGTAAATTGAAAACCGTCTGTATTAACTCTGAAAGTTCTGACATAAATCCCCCTCGCTTGTCATGGTAACGACTAAACAAACACCCAAATCCCGTGATGGAGGAAATGTGTAGTTGTCAAGTTATAGATGATTTAATTTAACTTAACTTTAGGTAAAATTTGTTATGGCGAAACTGTTGCCATAGAGACCTTGTACGACTAAACAAAAAACCAAATCCCGTGGTTAGAAAATGCGTAGTTGACAAGTTATAGATGATTTAATTTAACTAAAATCAGTTATATAGAAACTGTTGCCATAGGGACAGTTGTCATGGTAACAACTAAACAAAAACCCAAAATTGGTTGTAAGGAAGTTTGTAATTGTCAACTCATTGATGAATTAATTTAACTTTAGCTGAAATCAGTTACGGAGAAACTGTTGCCATAGGGGTATTATCATGGTAACGGGTAAACAAAAATCTAAATCCCGTGGTAAGGAAATGCGTAGTTGCCACATTATAGATGGTTTAATTTCAATAGTTTAGCTAAAATCAGTTACACAGAAACTGGTAACTACTAAACAAAAACTCATATCTCAAATTCATAGATTGCATAGTTGTCAAGTTATAGATAATATAATCTAACTTTAGTTTAGCTGAAAGGCATTTTTTGTATGCCAGCCACTTACTAGCTTGCACGAGAAATGCCTTCTACCTATTAGTTTCATTTTTTATTGATATTAGATTGTAATAAGTAATTAAAACGGTTGTAATGTTTAGAATTTTTCAATGCTAATACTTTTTATGTAGAAATTTTTTGAAGCACACTGTAAATTTCAAAATATTTTTGAATTGCAGCTCCAATAGATATTCATCTTCCTGTATAAAAGTTGGTAATTTAAAAAAATCATATAGCATTGTCTGGACCAACATGCATAGCATGCTCCACCCTGTATGTTTTACAAATGGCTTTATATGCGTTCTAATGTAACTGGGGTGATACTATTTATGATTAAATTATTATATTTGTCCATTACCTTGATCTCGGACCATTGGACCCGGTCCTTTGGAGAGCATATATAGGGCCCTATAACCAACGCGTAGACGCCCTTTGGCAAGTAATATAAGTGGAGGATAAAATCATCCACTGCATCATATACCCGGATATTATAAATGTTTTTATATTACTAAGAAGTAATTACTATTATTTGCCTGTAATAAGCACTACAATAACAGATTATGGGCACTTGCCTATCGTGCAATTACTTATAAATATTTAGGTTGATATAATTTGGAATGGACAAGTTATTAAAATGAATCGTAATGAAAAGAAATGTTCTCCCTTAAAAGATCTTTTAATTGGAATGTCCAATATAATTTATCATACATTTCTGCTCATTGTCCATAAATAATGCTCTGTATTCTACATTATATTCTTTACAGTTTAACAAACCTCCCTTAACCCCCCATTTATAATCAGATTTTTTTCAGATCAATAAGCTCCATCCCAATACAAAGCTTGATTTTTCCTCAATATTTAAAATTATTATCGTTATCGTTGTTTGATTATGAGATTATTTAAATATTTCAACCACTTTTAATCCCCCATTTTGATTTAATTTTTTTTAGAATCAAGAGGCTGCATTTTCTGACAGCTTATTTTTTATTAAAAGAGCATTCGTTTCATTTCTAAGTATTTTTTAAATATCTACCTCTCCTAACCTATTTCTTTATTCAGATTTTTGTTTTTAAATTAATAAACTTCGTTCTCTTATAGGGATTGATTTTTGCTAAAAATTTCGTGTTGATATCCCTCTTCGTTTTTGATTTATGATTTTTCTTTTAGAATATAATAATGTATATTCTATTAATTATTATTTATGTAAACGAGACTCTTATTAATTTAAAAATGAAATATACGAATTTTTCTATAACAGAGCGTTACTGAAAAAAAAAGAAAGAACTGCATATATTTTCTATGCAAATTCTAAATATTACAGCGAACTCTAAAATCATCCTCATGCGATGCAGCATCATTACATAAGGTCAAACGACCAATGCGGCAATGGTAGTTGTAGTATCAACAAGTTGCGTTCTCTCTCTGAAATTCTAACAATCTGACATTGATGTCAATAATCACCTTTATGGTAGTTCATCCTCCTGTGCAAGTGTGATACTATGAGAGAACATACATGAAACGAACTTGTTTTGAATTTCATAGTAGAAGTGGATCACGCATTTATTAAGGTTTCGGTAATGGTAAAATATTTATTATTTTTGAGAATGAACTATTGTAAGTAGTAAAAAACTAATTCAAATACAGCAATCGCCATAGAATCATACAATAGAAATTAGAAGAAAAAATAATATATAATAATATTATTACAATTAAACTTAAATTTAACATTTTAATTTTTCCAAAAATACAAAATTAACACAAACAAAGAAAACAATTCCCATAAAGCCAAAGCTGTCTGTGGGCTGGGTTTATTTGTTTATTTTATTTTTACATTTTTAAGTCCATCTTACTAACATTTTATATTTCCACATTGTTTAATTTGTTTTCACAAATCAAAAAATTTATAAATATCTTTCCTCGGTATATTTATTAAAAAGGATTTAATTTTTTTCCTAAAATAAAATACCGAATAAGTTTGAAACATATTTCCTTTGGTAAAAAATTTAAAAATCTAGGTCCCAAAAACACTTTTATGCCCTATTGGTTTTTTGGCAATTGGTATCATTAATTTTCCGGAATCTTTACTTCTAGTTTCATGACAATGACATATGTATTTTAAATCCAACGAATATTTTTCTTTAGTTAATAAACATACCCCCCTTAAGAAAACGAATAATACCATCCTCTATCATTTTTTCTGTTTGTCTATTAATTTCCTTTTTATAAATTTCTGGAATTCTATAGGGTTTTGAATATATAGGCTCTTCATCAGTTGTTCGAATAACATGAGTAGTTCGAGTAGTTGAAGAAAGAGGTTCATTGGGGTGTTGAAAAATTGTATTAAATTTTTTACATAATAATAATAATATTATAATAATAATAATAATACTCTCCCACTCTCCCTAATTCACCCCCTTACGAGTGAATTTCAACCCCTGAAGTCGACTGAACGACTTGTGTAGGGGAAGGGATGGCTATTATTATTATTATTATTATTATTATTATTATTATTATTATGCCGTGGCGCTCCGGGGCGACTTAAAGATGATAGATGGGGCCATTTGACTTACAGGTGAGGAAAACCCGGAAAACCTCACCCACCATCATCGAGACGGTAATGCATGGCGATTTTTTAATCTGCATGCCATATCAACAGAAATTTAATTTCTATTAATACGGCACACATCAAATCCTAAACCGAACCATGCAATTTAATTAAAAATCCACATGGTTTGGTCTGGGATTCGAAGCCCAGCAGTCTCAGACTCATAAACTTTCCTATAAATGAATATAAGCGCGTTAGACCGCTGCACTACCGACCCGATTTAATAATTTTATATTTTTCGTCTTCATCTAAATGTTCAAGTCGTAATAAATGTTCCATTTGATACTCATCAGGATAAGATGTTAAATTATGAAACTACACTTTACATATTTCGAATTCACTTAGTGGAAAAACCGGTAAAGGGCCTTGAAGATTTACATAAGTATAGTCACTACTAACATTATGAATTTCTACAACAGTTTGAGCATTTTCCACATTAACAATCCCTTCTGGAATGTAACAATGTGAATTAATTTTGGTTTGTGGAACATAATACGTTCCTTTTTCAATAAAATTAACCGGTAACTTTGTTTTCAAAATTTCGAAGTCATTTAATTTTAAGTTATAGTTGCTACTGTAATCTGAAGGATAACATAAATATACAGGAATAATAACAGCATCCTTAAATAGGAAATTTTCTTGAAAATTCCAATTAAATCCCATATTTCTTAGGTCTCTAAAACTGATAAGTCCATCAAAGAATGGATGAAAATCAAACAATGTAAAAATAATTTTTTCTTCAGTTTGAAATTCGTTAAAAGCAGAAATATGTGCTTCATATTTAGCTATTTGTTCGCCACAAGAAGTTTTTATAACATTTGGCTTAAATATTATAGAATTTGCATAATACTGTTTAGCTATATAAGGATTTAATAAGGATATATGGCTACCAGAATCTAAAAGCATATTGAGAGGTTTTTCAAAACCAATTATTTTAACATAAGAAAGGGTACGAGTATCTATAATATGTAATTCTAAGTATTTTCCTTTCCAGAGGCTGGAGGGATAAAATTTTGATGTTGGTCCTGGTGTTCATAATCAGAAAATGTCTCATTATCATTAAGTAAAACATTTTGGTTTGATATACTAGGACTATCATCATTTATATTGAATAATTCTTCAGAAGTGAAAGTTGGTCCTGATTGAGACTGAAATGTCATTTTTGGTTTAAATGATTGTCGAGTAATTCCTGACATTGGAATTGGTTGATTAGTAAGAGTTTGATTTTTGGGCTTCCAAACATTCGTTTGTTCAGGTTTTTGTTTACCAAAAACTTGCTGATTTGTAAATAATTTTTGTGGTACTTGTCTTGGGTTAACTCGAATTGGTTGACTAGGAATAAAAGGTAAATATTTTAAAAATGTATTTAAAAGTAATTTCTCGATATTTCCAATTATGCAATCTTTGCATCATTATTCATAGATACATCGTTATTAATAGAAGTAAATATCAGACTTCTTACATTTTGGCAACGCTGTGCAAATTCATGAGGGGTTTCTCTTTGATACCGTTTAAAATTATTTAATTCACTTAAAAGATCACTAAATGAGATTTTTAAAACATCTTTTATTGCTTCCCAATTATTTAACTCAGATCTACTTGAAATTAATTTTAGAGCGTGACCCTTTAGTTTACTAATTATATTTTTAAGAAGCATCTTTTTTATTAAATTTGTAGCATTGGCATAGAAGGTAAAGACATCATCACAAGTATCTATAAAGTTATTGAGTTGATTCGGTTCTCCATCAAAATTTGGAATAGTATGTAGAAAAAAATTCATTTCTTGGTAATTAAATTCCTCACCCATATTTTCTATTTTAATAGCCAAAATTTCTTTAAGAAGATCAGATAAATCAATATCACTTTCACTACTACTGTCTGTTCCTTGATCTACCTTACTTTTAGATTGTTTTCTAAAGTTTTTATTCTTTTTAACAGTATCCTTTAAACTTTTAATCATTAATATTGATTAAACTGTTTTTAATTGATAGATTAATTGACTTTGATCAAACCAAAAGGAATATTAGAATAATAAAAAAGGAAAATGAGAGAAATTTCTCACCCTGATTTCTAATATAACGATCCTCCTGTCTAGACTCGATCCGCAGCTTACTTGAAGTCAAAATCTCGCCCGCAGTTTGGATATGTAGTTTCTTTATTTTTCAATACCCTGAACAGGATACGCAGCTTCTTGAAGTCAAAACCTGGCAAATGGTCCAGATCCGCAGCTTCCTTGAAGTCAAAATCTTGCCCGGTAATGTGTAGTTGTACTTTGATTGCAACACTAATTTTCACAGAAAAAAAAATAGGACAGAGTTGTTCAGTCTCTGTGTAAATATATTTTTTTAACAGTTTTTTTATCACAAATTTTTCCGAAAGAGTTTCAATAATATTTCCGTTAAAGGTTTAAAAACCACCAATTCGCGAAGGCACTATCCACTAGGGCACTATGTCTCACTTCTTGTACAGGACTATCCTACTGACTGCGCCAATTATATATATTTTTAAGGTTTTTCGTTAATTATGTTGAATAACTCATAAGCTAGAGAAAAACTTTATTCTAGAATAGCAGGTTACAAAATAAGAACGTGATATCAACGTACATTAGATTTTTATAATAATGCGTTGAAAAAATACCAAGATATAAAAGATAAATGCTGGTAAATGCTAGTAATATTAATAGATAAGTTATGATAAAAATAATATTCAACAAAATATCAGTCTCTATCTAACAATAATGCACTTCACAGATAAATTCCGGGAATCCCTGACACATCAGTATGCCGGTTCTTATCAGGTAGAATGAAAGGGAAAGCTACCAGTGGTGTAGGTATTCCTTAACTAGTTCCAAGTTATCTACGTTTTTACTAATATTCCTAATGTTATTGTGAAAAATGTTAAAAATGGTTTGGTTTTGTGTTACTTGATTGTAGTCATTCATATTCTCCAGTACTTTAGTGGAAAATGAAGTGTAGTTATAGTCTCTGATAAAAGGATAAATCGCTTACTATTAGTGAAAATTGGATTTTTTTTATAATCTAAGATACTTTACTTGCTATTGATATGGTAGGTACAATTCAGAACTGAAGAAAAGTTTACTAGAAGCGAGAAGAACTGTACAGAATGAAATAGATTTTTTTTTAAATATACTAGTTTTCTGACTGATACTTCTAGTAGTAACAGACTTTTTTCTTTCCTTTTCTTTTGTTTTATTTTTTTGAGGTATTTGCTGACTTTTCTGTTTATCCTCTTTTCGTTCTTCCTTATGTTCCGCTACTTTTTCTTCTTTTTTCTCTATTTTTGCTCCATTGTCCTCAATATCGTTCAATTATCTCATTTTTTTATTATTATCTTGATTGAATGTAGATAAATTATTTTCTCTTGCTGGTGTATGTAGTGCGCTATTTGATTGTTGTATTACGATTGAATTATAGCTTTCTTCGATTTGTATAATATCTTCTACACTATAAGCTGTATTATTTCTGTTAAGTTTTTCTCCTTTTATGTAGCAATGAATAGAATAAAAGAACTAATAAATAAGAAGAGAGAAGCAAGAAAAAAATGGTATATTAACAGATTCCCGAAGATAAAGTAGTTCTTACACAACTAAAATACTCACTATTAAAAATGAATCAATAAACACATATCTCAGAAAATTGACGAACGATAAAAATACTAATCGCAAGCGTTATTCAATTTATTAAGTCAGCCATGTTTTAATATTTCCGAAACAGGTATAAGACATAGTACATAAAATATGTCTACTTTTACAGCACTTATTTTTTTGAAATAAAATGAATTTAGCTCAAAGCCAATATCACGTGAAATACTAACGACCGTTTCCCCTTCAAAAAACAAGTACTCCTTTGGCTAATACCGCAACAGGCATTGAATTACATCCGAAGGAAAGACAGCAGAGATAGAAATTAATTTTCAACACTCTCTACTTTGATTTTGCTCACCAAGGAAAACATCATTCTTGGACCGGTTTCGTCCTTATTAGGACTCCTCAGCAAGAAATAGATAGATACTTTTGTATTTACTTATTTTTTTATTCAGACTATAGTGGAATTAATAAATATATTAATTTTTTATTAGCGATTTTTTTTTTTTTAAGTAATGTAGATTAATAAATACTTCTCACTATGTTGTATTTTGAATCGAACAGACTTTATCCAAACCTTCGAGAAGTCTGAGATATTCAGAATATGTCGTGGCGAGCTGGGGCTCGTCGTGGCGTTGTCAGATAAAATCTGAGCTATAAAAAAAAACCTGAAAAATCTACACTGACACACCACGACGTGACAATAATATAAAAATAGCAAAATATTAACACTTTATAAACTTAAATACTTGACGCTTGGAATTCAATGTGACAAATAAACACAAATCGCAGGTAAATCATAAATTAGTTATGGCACGTTGCTTACGACAAACGCCGCATCTGACTAATTGAGAGAAGTAGATATGGCATGTATAATTAGTATTATGCACTCACGGCGTATTCTCTTAGGAAATAATACTAATTTTGAAGATACGGCGAAGATGCCATAGGTGAGTTCGGGCTACGCACTCTTTTCACTATTTTCACTCCTAAAGTACCTAAGGCGTTCGAAGTGGAGTGTGGATCGGGCATGCGCATAAGGTGATTTAAATCGATAATAAGATAATTGTGACTAATTCTTAAGCGAAAATGCTTTTTATTTGTTTCCCGTCCATACCATTAATATGGAAGAAACTTATACGGTTGTAACTGATAAGTACGATTAGGTTTTAGGTATTAGTATGTCACATTGACAACTGACATTGAACTCTGAGAGTAAAAGGAGTAAACCCATATGCGCACTCCGTCTACGCCCAAGTAACAATTTGATATTTTATAAAAGCTGAAAAAATGTTTACAGAACAAAATTTATAAAATAGAATATTAGCTAAGAACATTTCCGGAACATTCTGTCAACAGTAATAAACACAAAATGGGCGCAGTATTACAGAACTATTTGGTTCTTTTGTAAATTCTATAAGATTTGTTGAATGCAGTTACCGAACAGTTACTACACATTTACACAAACTTTAAACAAATGTTTTTTTAAACTTTTATAACTGTTTTATAAATTTTCAATTTTGAGGTTAGGTTGCATATCAAAATCAGTAACATTTTAGTTTTTTAAATGTATCTGGTGAAAACAAATTAATTCTATATTTGTCATAAAAGTAAATTCAACGCGATATTAGTACAATGGCAGTATCTACTTAAGAGATATCTATAACGCGGTTTAGACATAATGTATGACCTACAATAAAGTCATTTTTGGATGCGCAGCAAGAATTACTGTTAATTATATAGCACATACAATACTAAATTTTTAAGCGTCTCGAGTTTGATTCATATTTCTAATACTTTTTCAGTGTGAAACAAAAATTAAATTTATGCAATTTGATTTTTTTTTAGTAATAAGATTATGCTAATATTACTCATGATTAAAATCTTTAATTAACATTGGTTTTGTCTTAAATACTAGTAAAACCGACAGTAGAATTAGCTTTAAAACTGTCTTAGGTTTGTGTTAAATATGGCGGCTATTCAGAGGTATTAGAAAGTTATTTTAAGACTGAATCATAATTATAAAATATTATTGTAGTAAAAACAGTTGTAATACAATAATTAAGTTGTATTACTCATTTCTACAAAACAAGTTCATCATGGTTTGTTGTATAATAGTTTCATATTGCTGCACTATATGACAAAATATAACATAACCTTACTAAATCGTTTCCGATTTAAGTATTTGGGAATTGAAATGATTAGATTTGTTTCTACAGCTTTATAGAGCAAGCATAATTTTTAATATTACGAGAATAAGCAAATTTAACATGGACATCGCCAAAAATATGGCTTTCTTTTAGTATTGGGGCATGATTATTCAGAACATACCTAATTATTATCTGGCTAAATGATAGTTTTTTTTTGAGTGTCTAGACAAACCATCAAAATGTTTTACTAATATTTTTTACTGTTCTCTGAAAAGCAGGTACCACTTATTTTTTATATTTCTTCACTATTTAAATCTGACATTTTCAGACCATACACTCACATACAATTGGTATGGGAAGTAGTTGAACACACATAAAATACAAAAATAATATGGCGTAGGTACTACCAAATGTAGTTGCTTTATTTTTTTATAAATATTTTTAAAGGGATAATACTATTCTTAACTAAAATAATTGCTATACAGTTTTCTGATTTGTAATAGTGTATTTCGACAATATATTACAGTAATTTTAGAGTTTTCATCAGAAGCAAATTGCTATTGATGCGGAATTATCTCACACTAACATTTATATAACTATTTTTTAAAGCGTTATTATGAGGTTAAGAAACAGTTATATTTGTATGACCAAAAAGTTCTAAAGGTAATCCAGAACAATAATATAGAATAACTATAAAGCAATTTTATTTTATGAGCTGAAATATTGTATAGAACAGTTGTATAAATGTTTATGTAACAATTTCATAGTTATCGTGAAAACTATTTTATAATTTTGCTGTAAGAATATTGTAAAAACTAATTTATATAACTATTTAGTTTCAGAGAACTAAATAGTGATTTCTGCAACTGTAGTACAATAAATTAGCATTCCAGAAACAGCAATATAATATCAATAAAATATAATAGTCTTGTAAACTAAAAATTATAAAGCTACTTTGTTAGTTGGGCGCCTATTTACTTCACTCCACTCTGGAGTGCGCAGCCCGAACTTATCTCATGTAAGAGAGTTAATTGAGTTTTCCACAAACCCATTCATGCAAAACTAACAAAGTCCGATTTTTTTTTTTTTGTATATACGGCATCTGTTTTTAGGACGGCAGTATTGTGTTGCGTTGATATTTTAATATTAAACTAACTTCCTATTAACTTAGTTTCATCCCAGATAACAATTATACATTCTTAGCATATTCTTAGAAAATGCATTTGCTGCAAATATACTTTATTTGCATTAAGAATATTCTCCAGTATATTTTACAAGACGTTGTATATACGATCTAATCAAATTCTGAAAATATACTCAAGTATGTGTACAGTATGCAATAAGTATCTACTTTCAATTATTAGTATGTTCTAAGTATCGGGTCGGTGGTGTAGCAGTCTAACGCGCTTATATTCATTTATAGGCAAGTTTATGGTCAGAGACGGGCTTCGAATACAAACCAGACCATGTGGATTTTTAATTAAATTGTATGGTTTGGTATAGGATTTGATGTGTGCCGTAATAATAGAAATTCAATTTCTGTTGATATGACATTCATATTATAAAATCGCCATGCATTACCGTCTCGATGATGGTGGGTGATGTTTTCCGGGTTTTCCTCACCTGTAAGTCAAATGGCACCATCAATCATCTTTAAGTCGCCCTGGAGCGCCACGGCAAATAATAATAGCCGTACCTTTCCCCGTACAAGCTCAGCTTTTGGGGTTAAAATTCACTCGTAAGGGGGTGAATTAGGGTATTATTATATTATTATTATTATTATATGCTTTATACTATAGTTCAGGAAAGAAAGAAGTACATTGCAGAACGTAATACAGGTTCAAGAGGTAGATATTTAATTTATACCTCATCCTTTAATGCTTATTTGTAGTTAAAAAGTAATGCATGAGCTTAAAATTTGAAACTATAAATAGATAGACAAAGTTACCACGGGCTCACATAGGGAATTCAATGTGTAAGAGTGATAGGTACAAATTCAGTAGGTAAGAGTGAGGCAGAGTAAGGGGAAGTGGGGGAAATTAAACCTTTTTTTTAACGTTGAACAGAAAAATCATGCAATTGCCAGAAAGGCCTAAGCGTGTATCTTTGTTATTGTTGGCCCGATTCAAATGGGAAAAACGGCATTATGTAGAGAGCGCGGTATAGATTAACGTCGAATAGAAAAAACATGCGCAGAACGAAAAGCCAGAAGGGCCTCAGCGTGTATGTTTATTGCTATTGGTCCAATTTAAACGAAAAATACGGTGTTATGTAGAGAACGCGGTAGAGATTAACTTCGAATAGAAAAAACTTGCGCAGAACGAAAAACCAGACGGGTCTTAGCATGTTTCTCGGAAATTACTGGTCCAATTCAAATGGAAAAATTGGCATTAGGTAGATAACGCAGTATTGATGAACGTTGAAGAGAAAAATCATGCGTAGTGACGGATCAAAAGGGCATAACATTAATATATTTGTTATTGTTGGTCAGATTTAAACAGAAAAAACGTTATTATGTAAAGAACGTGGTATAGATAGGCGCTGAAGAGAAAAATCATGCGCAGAACGAAAGTCAGCAGGGCTTAAGCGTGTCTCTCGAATATTACTAGTCTGATTCAAACGGGAAAAACGGTATTACGTAGAGAACGCAGTATAGACTAACATCGAACAGAAAAATCATGCGCAGTGAAATGTCAAAAGGGGTTAAATATTTGTTATTGTTGGTCGGATTTAAACGGGAAAAATGGCATAATGTAGAGAACGATTAACGTTGAAGAGAAAATCCTGCTTTTTACAACTTATAAAGCAATTTCTTTTTAGAACCACGGTCAAAGGCTTTAGCGAAATTGAGATATATGACATCGACAGGCTCTTTATTGTCCACAGATGTAGTCCAATCGTTTAAACAAATCATTAAGTTTGTTAAAGTGGATAGGCCTTTGATAAAACCGTATTGTTCTTTTGAGAAAATCAGACACATAATTGGATTTTCCATTATTTTACAGGCAATTGGGACGATAATTGGATGCACAGAGTTTGTCACCCTTTTTAAAAATAGGAGTCGCCGAAGCAATTTTCCATATTGAAGGAAGTATGTGAGATGTAAAGGAAGATTTCATAATAACAGATAGAGGTAAAGTCAAATAAGATGCGCATTCTTTTAAAAGCATTGCGGATAAATTGTCAATTCCAGGTGAGGAATTTGATTGCAGATGAAAACTCGACATTACATAAAGAGGTTGCTGTTCGGGCATTGTGACTAACTGGGATGTCGCCTGTGGGTTGTAAGGAAAACACTTGTGATAAATGGTTGGACAGAGCTTCAACTGTTTTTTGATCATTATTGTCCATTGATCCAGGGTAATAATTTTGTTTTTTCTGTTGACCTTTACAATTTCAGATATCTTTGTATGAAATAGTCTCCACATATCTTCTACTAATACAGTACTTCTAAAAAAGTGTTAGTAGTAGTCAAATTTTGCATTTCGGCAAACATATTTGTTTTTTCAAGGTTTTGTTGTGTTTATTGGATGGATTGCTGCTAAAGTTGGAACCAAACCTATATTGCTTAAAAGCTTTTAAATACCTTTAGAGTTAGATTAGATATATTTACCTTTTTTTAAATTTATTTTTGCAATTTTTTTTTCTCTATTTTTGTCACCCTAATCCGTTTCAAAGCCACCATTTGCGGATTCTTTATTCCACGCAAATGACCTATCCCATAGCAGGTCAAGCATCCAAGACATGACCGGTTACTTTACTGCTTAATCTCAATGATGTATGGAAGTTTTTAAAATTATTTGATAATTATAGCCTACCGCTGAAACTATTGGATGTTTGTAGCTTTATGTAGCTTTATGTAGCTTTAATCAAGTTAATTAAATTTTGTTCCGGCGAAAATGCATGCGGATAAATGAGCAGGCACTTAATGAACGGAAACACAAAATGTTATTAGTTAAGAATGCTTTGTTTTGAATCTGTAGAACTTCACAGTGTAATTAAAACTTGTAATACATCCTATATTTTGGTATACAACTAATATTAATTAATGTATATGTTTCATGTTTTTTTTTTATAACTTAGAACCGATCTTTTCACTTCTGAGCAAAGTTATTTGTAGATTTAGTTGACAGATTAATGAACAATCAGCAAGTAGTTACTTTCAACTTTACTCAGAGTTGAAAAGACTATATCAAATTTTAAGCAATTTTCACTTGCACATGAACACATTAATTCAGATTTATTGTCTCTTGTTGTTCTAGAATACGTCGACTTAAATTCTTCATTCGTATTATTCCCCTAAGCATTAATGTGTCAAGCAGGGCATCGATTTGTCTTTGATTCCTTCCATATTATAATGGGTTTATAATTCCTAAAGGGATCTCGATTTCAAACCGGGAATTTATTCATAATGCCGCATTCTAATAAAGAAGCAATTGTATTGGATTAGTTACTTTGAGAATTACTTTCCTGGAAAATAACGATAAAAGCAATAGAACGAAAGGATAATTCGTCGAATATTCAGACCGAAAATATTTCTAATATGAGGAAGGAAATTAAGAAATTTACTCTACTAGATTTAGCATCCAAAGAACTTGGTTTAGTCCTATTTAATGCTCTTCAGGCAGTAGTAGATATCTCTGGTTTTTTTGCAAAAAAACGGAAAAAATCGAGAATGCAACTTCACCAATTTGCTTAAAAGAACAGATTGTTTTGAAGTAAACACAATAGTTGATAAGCTGGCCATGGAAACAAAAACTTGGTGCTTGTTGTTTTGTCACAGTGAAACGTCAAACAGTTTTTTGGTTGTATTTAACTGGACATGTTAATTCAGTTAAAATTCTAAAGAATTTTGAATTATTTTTTTGGTGAAGGTGTGCAAGAACTAACAGTTAATGGTTATGGATATTATTAATGAAGGTATGTATTTTTAATTAGCATAATTAGAATGTAGCGTGGCGTTTCCTTCTTATTTATTTTTACGTTTGGAGTACAGTGAAATTTTTTTGAAAACTTCTTCTTTTTACCAAGATTTAAAATTGTTTTTGTTTATGTTCCGTCCGTTTCCCACCTTTTAAATATTATTATAAATGATAGCACTTTAAGAACGGTAATAGAAAAAATAATTTTTTCCACGTTTTGGCAAAAAGGAACCACTGTATCAACGCCTAAAAATAAAGTACAAAAATATAATCTAAATCTAATCTATTGGGTTCTAAAATTAAGATCACAGCGCCGTCTGTACCTGACTTTTCTATACTGGTTTGTTTTTGTTTCGGGAAAAAAATTATTGTAATTAATAATTCGATTTTTTTTCGTTAGATTTATAAGACTTTTTCCTTATTTTCTTATTCTTTGTTTTTCATTGTCTCCGGTTTCACAAATTTTTAAAAATTCCCTATTTTTTCAGATTGGTTTTGTCTTGTATGTAGAATAACAAAACGTCAAAGTCAAATAACCAATATATTTAGTTCATAGAAGAGGGCGTATCACTTATTTTCAGGTCCCAATAAAAGAGCGGAAGTCAAATACGAATATTTTGAAATGAAAATAACTGAACAATTCGATCGTATGCACGCATTAATGTGGATGTCTGGGCGACCTAGTTTTCGAAGCGACACAATCAGGATTGGCCTTAAAGCATCAACCACCCACGTGCAAGAAGTTTATCAGTCTGCGCTGTAGATAATTCATCTTAGGGAAGCGTGTAAACTTGTTGGTTTACGGCACAGCAGCCAATTCATAAAGGCTATCTTCTAATAGGCGATACTCCCACGAAACGCTCGTTGTAAAATGTTTTAATCCATTAAAAGAAACAATAAATAAATGAGGGAATGGAGTCATGGTGCATTATATGCAATGAAGTATGAGTATGAAAGAAAAAGCAGTTTATTCAATTCCAAAATACAGGATGTTTAATACGAAGATTTCCGAAGTCATAAAAGATCGAATTATAAATCGTTTTGAGATAAAGTTACTCTACATAGAACGTAATGCTACCCCGCACTATTTGGAAGACATTTGAATTGGCACTACTTTAGGGTTGCTAATTTGCGAAAGGGAATAGCGGAACAATAATGACGACAGGCGATCAGGTTCAAAAAACCAATCATTTTTATAAAATCATATCCTTTCTTTATGAAATTGCAATTTCTAAAAAGTCTTTAATATTTTTTCAGTGTGAAACAAAAATTAAATTTATGCAAATATGTCGGTTATGTCATGATGGCAGTGGATATATGGGAATCAAGAAAACGCTCTAAAGAATTCGTTCGAAATACTGGTTTTCGGGAATGAGGAGATTTGTCACGAAGTATGTGAATGCATATTTAAACTGTGCATACTATAAGAGTAAACCAGCTACAGCCCAAGGAAAATTACATCCAATAGAAAAAACTCCAATACATTTTCATACTTTACACATAGATCATGTTGGACCGTTTGAGACTAGTCGATCGCAAAATAAATTTGTATTGGTTATTGTCGATGCTTTTACTAAATTCACAGTAATAGAAACAGTCCGAAATCAGATGAAGAAACACGTGGTTAAAGTGCTTCAAGATCTGATAGCCCTCTTTGGGATACCTGTTAGAATCAACAGCAATAGAGGCACAGCATACACCTCCCTGGCCTTTAGATTATTCTGTCAAAACTACGAAATAAAATATAAACTAAACGCAATGGAAACACCCCGATTCAATGGTCGAGGAGAACAGTATAATAAAACAATAGTAAGCGCCTTGACAAAAACAGTAGCTGGGACGTAGGACAAATACATCCAACAAGTGGAAGTCTCACTCAACACGACATTTAACAAAGGTATCAATACGACTCCGATGGTAGCAATTACTGGGTGCACCATAACTCATAATACAGAAGGACGGATTTTCAATAAATTACAACTTGAATTGAAACGACTGTATTTTACTGAAATGAGAGATGAAATTTTTAAACATATAACGAAAGATCAAAAAATCCAAAAAGAAAGATATGACAATTACATATAAGAAAGACGATTTGGTTATGATAAGGATAACAAGCCAGCCTTCTACAGGAAGCTCCCATAAGTTACTTCCCAAATTCAAAGGTCCTTTCCGTATTACCAAAGAACTTATTTTTAAGGTTAAGTTAATATATTTTTATGTATTCGTATGGTTTTTCTTACATAAACAATAAATTAACAACTTTCAGCTGGGGTATGAAAACCGTATAAATTAGTGAATTATTAATACCAGAAAACCAATTAAATAAATATCCACTAATGCGTTATTCGGTAATAAAATAGAAATTGAGCATTTATTTAGAAGTTAGAAACAAAGCATGCTATATTTTTCAATGATGAGATTAGATTAATAAAGGACCACAAATATTATTTATTAAAAAAATAAGTAATATTTATTATTCATTTTTTAATTAAAAGTTTACTTACGAGTAATTTTAATTTTCGCCTAATTAATATACAATATTCTTGGTCAACAAATTCAACTTAACCGCAGAAGATACAACCTTAAATCACTCAAAAAATACATTGAACAAACAAATTATTCAGTTGATCGGCTAAAATTCCTTTCGATAACTGAATCTTGCAAAAACGCTCAATAACAGTTTTTGATATAATTGTGATGTTACCTTACTAGGTTTTAGGTTAGGAGGAGGAAGCATGTGAATGAGGCAACAGTTGGTTGAACAATGATTTATTAAATCAGTCATATATATGACTTGACATTGATATATGACATTGACATTAAGGGTTTGTTCTGTTACAATGATCTCATACCGAGAAGTGTGTTGATAAAAATGAATCAAATACGTACTGTGATGTTTGTTTATTTTCAAACAACAGTTTATTTGTAAATAATTTATTTAAACACTTATTTATTTATAACACTATTATTCTAATTTATATATATCTCAAATGTCTTTGAACTGTTCACTATTTATATTCACTGTCCATATATAACTAACTGATTGTTGGTCCTCCACCAATATTTATATACAAATTGGTGGTCTAGAATGCTCATCCACCAAAATTACCAGAATGTACCAGAAACGTTATCACGTTATATTTAGACTAAAAATAGTATCTCGTTGACTCTGGAATGTTCGCAAAAGTGCCTCCACCATAGACGTCACATAGGTTTGGTCTTAAGGGGTTTAATTAAGTATAATAATCGGACAAGTTGAGCCTCAAAGGCCAAATAATACAGAGAGGGACTTGGAGTATTAGAGCATGACTGAATAATGAAATGGCTCACATTACATTGCCCCCTCCTTAAGAGATAGTTCCTCCTGGAACTCTTACGAAACTAAAATGGAATGGTTGTATCTGCAACTGAACCCTCTTTTACAATTTTCAGTTGCATGGAAGTAACAAGGGACTGTCTTCGCTGTAACCTGGGCACTGGGCGAATGGCTGCAGACCAGTATTTGAATTCCGGTATCTTAAAAGATTACTTCCACCATGTTCCTAATGATCCTCCAATCCAGCTGATTTTCTTCTATCTTTGGCATGGCTAGTTTTTGTACATTGGACTCCCGTACGTGCTCCCTTAGACTAAATAATGCTTCCCATACATCCCGATAGGTGGATCGGTCTTGGAAGGTGTTCTTCGTTATTAAATAAAAAAGATACCGTGACCCGTCTTGAAGTTTCAAGGCTTGTCCAGAGGCTGGTAACTGACATTGAAGTTCTACCAGTCGACCAAACTTCTTACGGAACACATATGCCAGTCCTCGCGCGTCGTTGATGCTTGCGGAAGTACTATGGACCAGCGAGTAGTCTTTCGGAAGCGAGAGCAGATCTTGTTGTTGCTCGGTCGTAACACCATATCTGGCTTTTCCAGACATAAATTCTTTAAAGACAAGGTCTGGTGTTTCTTGAAGTTGGTTTAATTCTTCTTCATGGTCACCTTCAAATGGCGCCAGCCTGTTTTGGTGCACTACCTTTAGTTTACAGTTTGGGATCTTACTTATACGGTAAATTACATCATTTATTTTATTCTTGATGAGGTACGGACCTTCCCAAGACCTTTGAAGCTTCGGAGAATAACCCTTTTATCTTTTTGGGTTATGGATCACATAATCTTCACCAGCTACATCTTCTCCAGGTCCAGCATCCAAACTCGAGGTCGCACGGTAGTCTCATCTCACGCCCAAACAAGACCTTTGCTGGTGTTTGGCCTGTTGATTCATTAACAGCGGATCTATAAGCCATTGAAAAGAGCGAAAGATACTGATCCCAATCTCGCTGATGGTTTGAAACCACTTTTGACAGATATTTGCCAATGGTGTTATTCATTCGCTCTACCATTCCATCGGATTGTGGAAGCAACGCTGTGGTTCTGGTTCTCTTTATGCCTAGTCTGTCACAGATTCCACGGAAAAGTTGACTTTCAAAATGTCTGCCTTGGTCACTGTGGATCTCCAAGGGCACTCTAAATCGACAGATAAACTCTTTTATTAATACATCTGTAACAGTTGCGGTCTCTTGATTTGGAATGGCATAGACTTCCGCCCACTTTGTAAAATAATCCATAACCACCAAAATATATTTATTACCATCTTCGGTCGCGGGGAATAATCCAGCAATATCTAAGGCGATCCTCTCAAATGGGCTACCAACGTTGTATTGCTTCATGGGAGCCTTCTTTTTTCGTTGAAGTCCATTACTCATAGCATACATAGGTGGTACATTTCTTACACCAGTCCTTTACATCATCGGAACTGTTCATCCAGTAAAACCTTTCTCGAACTCTCTGAAGGGTTTTCCTAACGCCGAGATGTCCTCCTGATGGACTGTCGTGTAACTGACGGAGTACTTCAGCTACTCTACTTCTTGGAATAACCAACTGTCTTCTGTTCTTGGAACCGTCATCATTTTCCAGTACTCGCTTTAATAACCCATCTTCCAGGATAAAGGAGTTCCACTGAGCCAAATACGACTTAAGTACTGGAGAGAGATTAGATACGTCTTGCCAAGTAGGTCGACGATGTTCCTCTTTCCATTGTCGCATCTTCTTTAAAACGGTATCATTCTCTTGTTCTTCCCTAATTTTAGCAGGGGCCCACTCATCGTTGACTACAGTTGTTCTTAGTAGTCCACTTTCCTTGGATTCCGCTTTATTACAGTGGTAGCACTCTGCTGGACATGGTCTTCTAAAGAGAGAATCAGCATTTCTGTGGCTTATTCCGGCTCGATGTTCGATCTTAAAGTCGTACTCTTGAAGTCGTTCAATCCATCTGGCGATTTGACCCTCTGGGTTCTTAAATTGCATCAACCACTTAAGAGCTGCATGATCGGTCCGGATTAAAAATTTTCTTCCGTACAGATATTGGTAGAAGTGTTCCACGCCTTTCACAACTGCCAGGAGTTCTCTTCTCTTTACGCAGTAACTCCGCTCAGGTTTCGAGAGCACTTTACTAAAATAACCTAGTACTCTTTCTTTCCCTTCCTGAATCTGTGAAATCACTTCTCCAATTCCCACATTACTAGCATCAGTATCCAGGATAAATTCTCCCTCTGGTAGTGGGTAGCCTAGTATTGGTGCTGTTGTTAAATGGTTCTTCAATGTTTCAAAGGCAGTTTGGCAGTCCTCGTTCCAGCAGAATTCCCTCGCTTCTTCTGTGAGTCGCGTTAGTGGCTTAGCAATATCTGCAAACTTCTTTATGAATCTTCGGTAGTACGTACAAAGCCCAAGAAAACTTCTTATTTGGTGTTTGTCCTTTGGTTGTGGCCACTCTTTGATAGAAGCGACTTTTTCCTTATCTACAGCCACGCCATCCTTACTGACTACATGACCCAGGTAATTGACTTTATTTTGAAATAGCTGGCATTTCTTGGGGTTTAGCATCTGTTGGGCAGCTTGAAGTCTTTTAAAAACATCTTCTAAGTTCTTAAGATGTTCATCAAATGTCTTCCCCAAGACTATAATGTCATCTAAATATACCAGGCACGTTTTCCAAGATAACCCTTTCAGTACATTTTCCATAAGTCTTTCAAATGTCGCAGGGGCATTACATAGTCCAAATGGCATGACATTGAATTGCCACAATCCAGATCCGGTGGTAAAAGCTGTCTTTTCTTTGTCTACTGGGTCCATTTCCATATTGGTTAGTTATATATATGGACAGTGAATATAAATAGTGAACAGTTCAAAGACATTCGAGATATGTATAAATTAGAACAATAGTGTTATAAATAAATAAGTCGTTAAATAAATTATTTACAAATAAACTGTTGTTTAAAAATAACCAAACATCACATTGGTGTCAGAAGTGGGATTTGGAGTATTAGAGCATGACTGAATAATGAAATGACTCACATTACAGTACCAACCCAAAATTTTGAAGGGTAAAATCACTTTATTTGTTTTATGGAATTCTATAATCTATTAAAAAAAAACTCAACTTCTGGAACATCCTGTATTGTATTGTATTGTATTGTATTATCCGCAACCTTGACATAGGTTAAATCGTAGTTGTCGCTTCGTCTATAAATAATTGTTGTCTCCTAGATAATGATAAGTTTGGCGGCCAAAAAGGCTGAATTGCGAGTAGATATTTATCGTTCATTGAAAGAATATATTTTTATTATTGCAGTAGTGCCGCGTGGGTTATCTTCTTCCACCTACGAAAGAAAGACTAGATGAATATCATTATTCATCCTTCTAAATGCAAGCTAGAGAGTGGGATTAACCGTAGACTATAACGACGTCGGAATCAAGTTTATTTTGTAATAATATGATATTAATTAACGACATACCAAAGCGGAGATATTTACATCGAAAAATTTAATTGGCTCCGGTAAACAAACAAGAAAAGATTAAACTAAAAGCAAAATCATTAACATAAACATCTCTAGGCCAATTATTTTAGCATTTAAATTCTGTAACAGTTACCTATTGTCTATTTGAAGAACAAGAAGGAGAGAGTTTTCAAAAATATAATAAAAGTATGACACCCAAAAGCAGTAAACCATAGACGTACTTATTTTTGTAATATAAATACATAAAATAATAATTAATTAATAATTTTGTGACATATATTATTATTTTAAATATTTATGAGTTCTAAATAGAGGTATAGTCCTTCCATTATCAATTGCAGAACACAGTTATGTGGGGAATCATCAATATTTAATATATACGCATGGTACTCATGCCAAATTAAGAAACGAAAAATGTTTACTCCCCTTATACAAAGCGGTAAATATTAAACGAACCATCAGTTCTTTACCAATGAAAACATCGAATCGTAAACTCAAATGCACTGTATTGGCCGAAGGTTTACGGAAGGCAGGTGTTCGAAAATATTCCTGGAAGACAGTCTGCGATATCAGTGGAGTACTGTCGTGCGGTGTGTTTTGTATGTGTGGTTGGTTTAATTTAAATTTCTTTTAATAAATATAAATATGGCGTTCTTTAGACCATGGGCGAATGAAGGAAATGAAATTGCACAGTCTAGTGAGATTAAAGACAGGTATGACTTTAACAATAAGGATTTAGATAAGGATACAAACACAACAAGTTATTTTAAATATATTCGAATGTTTAAAAAAGGAAAATATTCAGCAGTCTGATAATGCGTTCATAATAACAATTGCTGAATTAACTAAAGTAAATAAATTTTCCGTTTATCCGGTAGTCACGAAAGGGGTTGCTGTGGATTATTCATAAAACCGAAAAACATATAAAGAAAAACTTAAATCAGTTGACAGAGCTATCCAAGATTTTATACGAAGAACAATTTATAGTTTATATAAGGAGAACAGGGTTCCGACATTGGAAGTAATACAGCAAAAGGTAGCAGATTTTCCAGGATACACTTATATCAGTTTGGAAACATTGCGTCAAGTTTTGTCAGCATGTGGTTTTAAACACAAAAAATTTAATAAATAGATGGCAATCACCGAATCGTCAAGGATAGTTCAATGGCAACAAGATTATTTGCGTCGGATAAAAGGCTACAGAAGTTCTAATAGACACATAATTTATCTATATGAAACATGGTTTGACAGTCACGATGTAGTAAATTTTGGTTGGGTTGGCAGTAGTAAAAATTGCTGTTTGAATGGGCCATGTTCTAAAGGGAAACGCATTATAATAGTACACGCTGGAAGCAAAGACGGTTTCGTGCCTAATGCTTTATTATTATCTGCTAAACAAATTAAAAACTGTACAGCTGATTATCATGAAGTTATGACAGCAGAATTATTTGAAAAACGGTTTAATGAACAGCCTTTACCTTACATTCCACCACAGTCAGTAATCGTTATGAACAACGCATCCTACCACTTGCGGCAACTCCTTAAAATACCAAATAGTAGCAGTAAAAAAGCTCAAATTTTAGCTTTTATGTCTGAAAAAAATATTCCTATTCCTGCCAGTGATAGTAAAAAAGGACCAACAAACAAAGAATTGCTTACTGTTATTAAAGGTATAAAGTTAGAAAAAATGTATTATATTGACTGTGCAAACTCTTCTCAGACTACCTCCTTACTATTGCATATTTAACCCTATAGAGTTAATATTGGCAAACTTAAAATCAGAATTACGAAAATGTAATCAGTCTCCAGAACTGAGTAAAGAAGTTGTAGAACTCGTAAAGAAAGTTCTAGCAGCAGACCGTCAAGAGCTTTGAAAAAACTGTGTTGAGCATGTTATCAAAGAAGAAGATGAGTATACTCACACATACATGTAGTATTACCCTCTTTACAACCCATCATAATCCAACCAAATGATGACTCTAGTTCAGAGGATTCAGACTGCCATGATTATTTATAAAGATACCTTAGAATTGAATTGTTTTTTTTTTGTTTTATTTGCAAAGAATTTATTTTCATTTATGGTTTTTTCTTTGAAATTTCGTTTTCCAGAAAAAGAACGAGTGGGGTACAAAAAGGGTTCAGTTCACGTCTGGTACCCTGTTTAAACCAAACGCCCTTACAGGCAGGTACACTTTACTCGCTTTTTTACGTTTTATAATTTAATATTCAGTTGTAGCAAGTTAACGAGCTATAATGATTTTTTTTTAAGTCCAAGTAAGATTACAATTAAGTGCATCTGTCTAAATAAGGGCGTATAATAACGTCCAATTTATAATTATTCGATTTCCTTTTAACGAATACTGTCTTGCATATAATATATATTAAAAGTATTAATAAAATAAATTTATAAAATGAGGTTCCGAACGAGTTTTTATGATCTACAATTGATAATGGAAGAACTATAGGAATATTAATGTGTCCTGAAATTTTTGAGAAAAACTCCAATCTTTTAAATAATTCTTTTCTTTTTTTTTTCACAGTTAAAATCTATGGATTTAAAAAAAGTTGAATTTTTGGATGCGATTCTATACATAATTTAAGGAATTTTCTGTCATGCAGCAATAATTCTTAACAGAGTCTACTCTTTTAAGTTTTTATTCCAAGCTTTCGGGAATAGTTATAACCATCATCAGGGAACTACAATAAAGTTATATAACAGTGAAATTAAAATTTACAAATAAAACATTTTTTTGAAAAATTATACAACTTATTGAGATTGATTGTTAATAGTGAATGTATATTTTGGTACATCACAATAAAATTTGTAAATATTGACACAAATTAAAAATAGTTAAGACATTTTTACAAAATCACCGGATATTTGTTAACCTTAAACTCGACCACGTGGGTCGTCACCTGTCAAAACGAAAAAAAAAAAAAAAAACGAGGTTCGTGTGTTATCATCAATTCCACTCAGCCCTCACATTTCTACTCTTCTTGATTGAAGATTGAAGTCGAAATGGCATATTATAATTAGTTTCAGCTTTGGTAAACTACTTATAATTTCCTAATTAATACGATATATTATTACACGGCCGGTCCTGTTATTGTGGGGTCTGAATATTTTTTTTATATTTATTAACATAGAGGAGAAGTACCAAATATGGAATACCATTTTGTTTTTGCCTTGTATTTTTTGTTTTTTTTTAAAGAAGTTTCTACTTTTATTCATAAACATACATTAGTATTTGATTTATCGGGTTTTGATATTAGAAATGAGAAAATTTGTATACCGGCATCCTCAAAAAATAATCTTTGAAAAAGGGGAATTTTGTACCTAATGTGGAATATGTACATAATATGGAATAGGGTAAGAATAAAATAATTTAAATTTCAAGACATTTTTTAACTTCATTAAACATATATGAATTCCTTTAAGAAACGAAGTTTAATTTAGTTTAGACCTTGAACAAGTAAAAGTAAACCTACCTATAAAAAATAAAATAAAGGTAATGTATTTTTTAATGAAATGCATATTGTCAAAACAAACTAATGTTCTTTACAAAATTCACAAATGAAAATATCAGTTTCACATCCCGAACAATCGATATGGCACCACTCTTTGCAGACAACGCATTCTATCCACTTCTCCCCTTTTCCATCATCCAAAAACTTTCCACTGCAATAGAAACAAGTAGAATCATCTTCTTGTGGTTTGTCTGCTCCAATGTCCTCCATGTCATCCTCCTCAGAAGAATTGTCTTTGAAACTCGCGGACTCTGATTCTGAAAAAGAATCTTGAATAATCGCCTTCTTCTTTGAAGCACTGATTTTGCGCAAATGGATGTTACTACAGGATGGTCGATTTAGGTCAACTGATAATTTCGCTAACACTTTACGCTTCACTGTTTTAGCTTCTTTTGAAGAGACTGCATTTATTGAAGTTTCTAACTCATCTTTATATGGAGATGAGGTTATAATTGCTGCCTTTCCAGGTGCCCTTCCTCTTCGAGGCCCTTTCTTTTCTTTAAAAGTTGGCACCGGTGAAATATTTTCGGGTCCAATAAATTCCCTTGCTGCTATAGTATTTTCAGCCATATTTTTGTCTGCTGTGGCTTCCCCTTCCTCAATATTTTGTTGTGCTGCAGCAAGGAAATCGCTGTCTGTGAAGACATGACGATTTGGAGGAAATATTCCTGTTTTTTTAAAACCTTTAACGGCAATTGCCCCAGTTTGCACCTTTAGATACGCCTTTCCAAATAGTTCAGCTATGTCAAAATGTGTGACTGCCCTTTGATTCGATCTCAAAAATAATCTCAACTCCTCACTATAATGGGCTTTCAAAGGTCCCATTAACGTTTTATCTAAAGGTTGCATGTGGTGTGTAGAATGAGGGGGCAAGCACACTATTTCAAAAAAATTATGCCTTGCCAACTTTATCATTTCCAAATTGCGGCAATGCGTATGGTGTCCGTCCAAAACTAGCAACACAGGATCGTTCTGTGATGGTTTCACCTTTTCAATAAAATGTAGAAACCACTGAGTAAAAATGTTGGTTTGAATCCACCCGCTTGGATGACAAACAATTTTTGTCCCAGGAGGAGCACCCTTTCCCAGTAGAACATTGGTATTTTTTCTGGGGAAGATTAGAAAAGGTGGAACAAAACTTCCTCCAGCACTCATACACAAAACTGCCGTAACTAAGGAACCTCTTTCCGCAGATGTTAAAGCTCCTACCTGCTTCGGGCCCCTAAGCGCCAGAACTTATTGGACTTTCGACTGAACAATATATAAGCCAGTCTCGTCCACGTTAAATACTCTGTCAGCTGGATATTTGTGATTTTCAAATGCTCTCCAAAATATCAAAAAAGAGGGTCACGCTTTCTTTATTAAAGCCTTTGGCTCTATGGATGGACGTCCCAGTTGGCTTCTTGACAGAAATTCTGTCTTTGTGTCGCTTTAGGAATAAATTCAACCATTTTCTTCCAGCGCTTTCATTATTTTTGGAAAATGGGTTTGGTAATCTATTTAAGGTAGCCAGCTCATATGCCATCCTTTTAACATCACTTCGTGTTAATCCATAAAACTTTTTTTCCATCAAAAGCAGATACTCTACCAACTGATATTCTAACTTTTGTGGTAAGACCGCGGATCTTCCTAATTTTGTTTCAACAGCCTGGGCTGGTGTTGCATTTGACTTAGTTGAAAGACGGAATAATGTCGTGCGTGGAACATTAACTGTATCTGCGGCTTTTTTGTACCCCATCTCGCGACTCCGCACAGCTTCGATTGCACAAACCATGTCTTGTTTCCTCCATTCTTTACGACCCATGATATTTTTCTGTAAAGAAGGCTAGGAATTAATATTTGGATTATTTTAACAGAAAGCTTTAGCAGTTTTCTCATGAAATTCTATAAAAAAAGCGAAATGTTCCTAATATGGAATATTCTAACATAGGAACAGCGTGCTATTCCATATAAGATACACCCGGCCATTTTTCTTTTCGTTTACCAAAGTTACGTGGTAACACGCTAATCTTAGATTTCAATATAAGAAACCTAAGCTAAAGTTATATAAACATACAAGACAGAATAGGATATTACTTTGTTTATTCTAACTGGGTATATCAAAATTTCGAATACATACCTTAAATAATTTACGATGCCGCGTAAAAACCGATCGAACTGCCAAATAAATAACAACAGTTACGTTAAACGGTTCATAAACGACTGCCAGCACTCTCGTCTTGGCGTAACATGGTATTGGTGATGTTGTGGCTCTTGGTTTATTAAATTTTAGGGTATTCCATATAAGGAACATATTTCATATATGGCACATGTCCTCTACAAACTATAAATAAAAAGGTAGAGAAGAAAAAAGGTCCTTTGAATCTTAGAAAGATTTTTTTTCGTCTCTACCTTTTCATTTAACCAACTCACACATGGGTATCCCAAGTTTGAAACTATATTTATAGGGACCAGTTTTTTGCTGGTCCGTATTTTATAACAAGAAAGTTGACATTCGCGTGTTCTCGGTTTTCCAACTTTTGACATCTGCTGACTAGTAAAGTCCTATTAAATTGACTGCCCTTTTTATAAACAATGCATTATAAATATTTAAAATATATATTCCTGTGACGCAGCGCTTGTACTACAATATTTACTATTGAATGGCAGTCTATATAAGAGTAATATAATTCCTTCACCAATATTTATAGTTTTCAGTTTTGTATGATTTTCAAAGAGCATCCACCATAATTTTAAATCTTTAATAAAACCATTGATCTAATATTTACTGGGTATACAGCCGACCAAAAACGCTATTTCCATTCGTCATTTCATTTTATATAAACAAATAAGATGGGAGAACTTTTTTATGGAAAACAAAAGGGGATTTTAAATCAGATACTACGTCTCGAATATGATTGACTACACTGATATAAATCAAAAATAATGACGTTATATTGAAAATTCCACACCTGTAATTTTGAACCAATCAAAATACGTGTTTTTGACAGATCACCATGGCAACGGAGGTATTTTAGTGGAAATTTTTTTCTCGTGGGGTACCCAACAGCGAATTATACTGGAAATTTTTTGACGTTTACAATAACAGACCATTTTTGACAGACTGGTTTTTATTTGTTCACATAATAGGTTTAGTTTTGATACATTTTAGTTACAATGCTAAGGTGTTTTCTATATTCTTCGGCCACTTCTTTTCTTCTTAATGGCGAAATTGCAGGACTTTCGATGCTTTGAATTATGTGTCTATGTCTAATAAAATATATATAATATTTAGACACTAATTTATTCACCTTTTTCCCATTCAGTACTTTGAATTTTGCGTATCTTAGGTGCAAATATTCGTGGACAATTCGGAACAAATTTTCGTTTTTCAAGTTGGAGCCACAATCCTCTATTAATCCGAGTAAGTAAGTCATGGTGCAATGATTGATCATTACATCAGACAATTTCACGCATATTTTGCATAGCGTATGATTTTCAAATCGATTAATTTTTAAACAAATAGGTAATTTTGTTGGTTTTACTTGCTGTGCAATATTCTTTATCGCAACAAAACGCGAGTTATTTAATGTTTTGAACTGTCAAAATACAATGATCACAGCCTCCTACGATTGATGCTTGCTGACGCTGGTTATGAATTTCATACCATTTTAAAGCGCTCATAACGCATGTTAATAAAAACGCAGAAAAACAATTTTCTACCACTTGTAGTTATTCAAAACTTACGTAAAATTAAAGAATATACTATTTTCTATTTTCAAATGGTATTCCCATGCAACTACAATGAGTAGAAATAAGCAATTTGAAGGCCTAAATAATTGCAGCGAAACATTTTTTTACGTCGGGCCGCTTGACAACTTCAAAACTGAAATTATATTCGAGGTTAGGGTCTCACTTAGTTACCATGACAACTCAACAATCAAGGCGACAACACCTTTTATGTTTCACTGGTGACTTGGAGAAAATAATTTGCATTGTTGAGAAACGAAAAATAAATTTTAAAAATATTTAATTTTCAACCATAATTCGGCGTGGTCAAATTAATATCAGGAAATGTTTTGACCTCTACTGGTATTACTAGTGAATATTGTCTTGAAATGGTCAAGTTTAACATGACCTGTGCTATAAGTAAAATGTAATGATGATAATAACAATAATGTAATTGAATAATATCATGTAGCAAACAAACAAATATTTGACAGATTATTATTAAAATAGTGTGGCTGTTTGATTTTAACCAAACATCAATTTAATTTAAAAAAAAAACCACAAAAATAAAGTTAAACTGTGGATTTCAAAAAGTTATAACTAGATAATAGGTACTTGTACACGTGGGTGTAAAAAAATTTGTAATCGTGAATCATAAATCCATAACGCATTTCCGGAGTTTTTAAGCGAAGGTATATCGTTGGCATTCCAGACAGTTCCCGGCACCGATGACATAATTCAGCAGAGGCAAACAAGGCCATAATAAACTTTTATGTGTGTTATAAAATTTAGTCTGAGCAATCATCTCATTATTAATTCAGAGTGCGAAGAACCGCTTCTTTTCATCCTAAATAGTTTAACGTTTTAGTTGGTATAAATTTTTAAGAAACTTGAATTGAATGTCAGGAAAAAGATTTATCGAATAGATTTGTAATAATTGGAATTATTATTGGTAAAATCTAAAAAATCCACAAAAATTGCAAATATAAGAAATGTTTAAAAATAAATTGTATTAACCCCTTACCGCATTATTTTTTGTTTTTTATGGAAAAAACGAACTATATGGAAAAAAATTCAGGATTACGGTAAAATATTTAAAAAAATTCTTTATTAACTTTTTCTATTTTTATTTTTAATATTCTTGTATAGGTCATACACCAAAAGTATGAAACTTATAAAAATAGTTTCTGTCTTTGTTCAAGCAAAGATAAACACCGCATTTTTCACACTAGATACAAGAATTTCCACCAAAGGAATATTTGCACCTTTGCCAATTATCAAACCATACTGGAAAATGGCCATATCGATCTTTTCCAACCTCTTGTATGGAAAAATCTGATATCGGGCCCTTTTTTTCTTGTTTTGCAAGTTATCTATGACTCCACTGGGACGGCCTCTCAACTTTGAATCCACCTCATGGCACTTTATTTTATCATCCCTGGCCTGTTCTGTGTGTTCCAATTTTTCTATCTTCTTTTCCATCACTTATTTTCTCCTAAACTGAAGATACATCAGCAGAAATTTATTTTTATAGAGAAGCCATTTTAGAAGACAGATTTTCTTCTAGGGAAGAAATGTCAGAAGAAATTTACTTTCCTAAGAGGAAATTTTCTTATACCAGGGGGATATATCAGAATAAATTTTGGTTCCTAAAGAAAGAAACATCAAAAGAAATTTTGGTTTTTAAAGAAGAAGTATCAGACAAAACTTTGGTTTTATGGAAGACGAAACTTAAATTTTTCAAACAATCAATATTTTATTTCGGGTTTGTTTCATGAGGTAGCTATAAAACTAAATTTACAGCAATGATACGAAGCGTTATCCATAACAACAACGTTCATTTTTGGGTGAATTAGGAATTAGCAATTTCTCAAATCATTGCTCAAAATTGTCAAGATAATTGCCATCGTCTTTCTTTGCCAAGAAAACACGCGCGGCGCCAGGTAAAAATCCACTTATCCTTCAAGAAAGAGAGCGAAACGTGGACATCTTTGTGCAAGTGCTTTGAGGCCTGTAGTTAAACCCTTTATAAAAGCATCTCTACGATTTTTTATGGTGTTTTTACACCATGCCTACTTAACCGTTTGACCCACGTTGACCCAAGTCTTATCTAAATAAATAATGCTACAATTTTGTTGGCGATATTGTTTAAATACCTGTGTCGCCAATAAATGATGTCGTTTCGTTCTAACATTATACTTTTGTGACCACGTTTCACATATTCAAAACCAATTTCTTCCATCAATCTACATAGGGTTCTAAAAGAGACAAAAAATAAATTCTCATTTGCTCCAATAATATTAATAATTGCATTCAAAGTTGGTGGAATGTATTTTAAAAAATTACTGTTTACAATTCCTCTCAATAATAATAATAATAATAATAATAATAATAATAATAATAATAATAATAATAATAATAATAATAATAATATTCTCCCTAATTCACCCCCTTACGAGTGAATTTTAGGCTCTTAAAACCCTCATCATATGTATATTCGCAAGAATTTGACTGCATTATTTGAGTTTTTTCTTCTTGCAGGAGATTTCAATTCGTCATTGTTGGTATAAATTGTTTTTTCACTGAGCCCACTCATTTTGAAAGCACGATTTACCGCTGTAGTCACACTCAATTTGTTGTCATTGACTAAATAACAAATCATATTAAAAATTACAATTTTCGCACTCGCATGGAGCATTTGTCCGCGTTTGAAGGTATAAGCTCAAGCATATTTTGAAAAAAACCATGGATGAACAATCTATATAACTATCTATATCATTGACCCTGTCAAATTACCAGGTTGCCATATTTTGTGTGGAATGTTTAATACAGAGTAAGCGAGTTATGATAACCTGTATTATTTTTAACAGATATGTCATTTTATAAACACACAAAAATAACAACCTGTTCACTAATAACTTGTCTATTAAAAATCATATTATCATGTCCATCATAACCCCTTAACCGATATTTCACTTTCACAGCCACCCCCGAGTTCAAAAAGAAGAACGGAGTATAATCGTAATTTAATTAGATTTGTATTTATATAAATTAAGAAAATTGACAACCATAATAAAATCCTAACCCTTATACAAACAACACCTGGTTAACATTTAAATTACCCTAATGGCGAAACACTAGGTCTTATCTTGTTCAAAAGCTCATGTAAGACCCAACATATGAGACGGATACATATCAGATTAGCATTTAGATTAACGGAATAGGTCGTCACAATGGCGATCCGACATTTTGATAGCATTTATCCCATTTAGAGAATACGGCTAGACTAGGCGCTCGATGTCAGAAACGTGGGGTGGTGTTTATAAGTTTTAAGTTGCTTTTTTTGTGAGTGGCATCAGATAAGTAAGTCTATGTACCAGTACTTTATAATTTCATGTAGTATGTTTTTAAAAAGGAAAATAATTCCAACTCAAATGTGATCAAGACGTAAAATAAAATAAATAAAACTAAAAGCCAATATCACGTGATATTGGCTTGTTTTTCTTTATTGATGTATGTTCTGTGTAGGCTTTATGTTTTCCAGGTAACCGACCTAAATGCCCTGCGTCAAAACGCCTTACGACAAAATACCCCGTCAAAACGCCCCCCCCAAAAAAAACCGCCCCTGTCAAAACGCCCCCGACAAAACACCCTGTGAAATTTCGCCCGCAACGTGAATTTTTGGATAATAAAATAGTTTTTTTTTTAATTCGTCAAAACTCCCCCGACGAATTATCTTTTTGATACTCTGTAACATATTATTCAAATATAATTTTATTGAATGTTTACATGTTACGATCAAATCAAATATAAATAATCCGATTCAAGAATATTTATTGTTGACATTTGTTTTCAATAAATTGGGGGTGGGGATGAAATGTCAAAATCGACGATTAATGATTCAATAAACGTCTCAAACAAAACACGGGTCTAGAAATTCATAAAAAAAGCCTTTGAGTTTTGTCACAAGTCAAAAGGGAAAAAAATTACTCACATTTGAAGGGTTCTTGTATACAGTGCAGAATCAAAGTGATAAAAGTGTTATTTACATTTTCATTATGTTGATCTGCAATAGTAAAAATCATGTTCCAATTTAATGTTTCGGTCATGTTTTAACAGGAACAGTGTTAAAGGAACCCACTCCTCTGCATAGTCATGCCCCTGACGCAGTAGTAGTTGAGGTAAAGAAGACTTTGGCAACCTTAAAGAGAAAGGCAGAGACTACAGATCGAGCAACGAGTATCCTCATAACTCTATGTACCAGTAATATGACGCATGCTGCCTTAGCGGATCTACTAAGTACTTCAGCTATGAGCAAGATGGTCCAGAGAACGAGATCTACCAAAGAAAATTACTTCACAGATCCAGTAGACCTGAAGAGTATGGTAATCGCCGAATCCTATATAAATACTGCTAGGGGGCAAACATTTTTATACCACGACAGTGAAGGTGGCAATAAGAGATTTTTGATATTTACTACAGAGGAAAATTTAGAGTATTTAAAATCATGCAAAATATGGCTAGCTGATGGCACTTTCTAGAGTGTACCCGTGTTATTCAAACAACTATACACAATCCATGGACTACGCGATAACAAAGTAGTTCCCTTTATTTACATGCTCTTACCTAACAAGAAAAAATCAATTTATCAAGCAGCATTCTCAGTCATCGCTCGGATGAAAGATTTTAATCCAGAGGAAATAATAACTGACTTTCAGAAAGCTTCCATTGAAACATTTAAAGACACATTCCAAAATGCAATTATAAAAGGCTGTCACTTTCATTTTGGGCAGTATATTTATAGACATGTGCATACTAATGGATTATAACAAAGGTACGGGAGTGACAGCCAATTCGAATTAGCAGTAAAAATGTTGATCTCTCTCGCATTCGTACCAGTTGAAGATGTTATATATGCTTTTGAATTATTAGTAAGTTCTGATTATTATGTGGACAACGACGACGATCTTAGTGAACTAATCCATTATTATGAGCAAATATGGATAGGATTAACCAAGAGAAATAGGCGTCGGGAATTTCCCATTTTTGAATTGAATTTCTGGAATGTTTACCACAGCGTATTGAGTGACTTGCCAAGAACAAATAACACAGTGGAAGGTTGGCATAGGATGTTCAATCAACGGACATGTATAGCTCACGCAAGTGTGGCTAACTTTATAAAATTATTGAAGGCAGAGCAAGTAAATACAGACAAAATAATGGTAGAAAGAGTAGCAGGAAGGGACATAGCGCCCCAAAATGAAAAAAATACCTACAGTACGATGAGAGATTAAAGAAAATTGTACGGTCATATGATAGGTCCAACATTATTAAATACATCAATAATAATTATAATAATAATACTCTCCCTAATTACCCCCTTACGAGTGAATTTCAACCCCTGAAGTCGACTGAACGACTTGTGTAGGGGAAGGGACGGCTATTATTATTATTTGCCGTGGCGCTCCGGGGCGATTAAAAGATGATTGATGGTGCCATTTGACTTACAGGTGAGGAAAACCCGGAAAACCTCACCCACCATCATCGAGACGGTAATGCATGGCGATTTTTTAATCTGCATGTCATATTAACAGAAATTGAATTTCTATTAATACGGCACACATCAAATCCTAAACCGAACCATGCAATTAAATTAAAAATCCACATGGTCTGGGCTGGGATTCGAAGCCCAGCAGTCTCAGACTCATAAACTTGCCTATAAATGAATATGAGCGCGTTAGACCGCTACACTACCGACCCGATGTTGTGTTCTAATTTATATTACTATAATAATAAAATATTATCGATAATAATCAAATCGTAACAAGGCTTATTAGGTTTATTGATGATATTATGATTATTATTATTACTATTAGTTTCGTTGTCACCCGTATTATTATGATGATTATTACTATTATTCTCATTGTCATTTGTATCATTTGTTATTACGTTTTGTACGTGCTGGCATCAATTTAATTTCCAAAATAAATGTTGAATTCTCAAGAAAAAACTGCTGCTTTATTATAATTCTGTTCAACGAAAGGAAATAACGAAACCCACTACCCAGGTTATGTAAGGAGGGTTAATTAGGGTATATAGGGTGGGGGGTCGAGGGGGGCGGTAGCCCCCACGCAATCAAATAATAAAATTTAAAAAAAATTCATGTTGCGGGCGAAATTTCACAGGGTGTTTTGTCGAGGGCGATTTGACAGGGGGGTATTTTGTCATGGGGCGTTTTGACGGGGGGGCGTTTTGACGGGGGGGCGTTTTGACGGGGTATTTTGTCATAATTTATTTTGTCCCGGGGCGTTTAGTCGTGGAGCCGTTTTCCAGTGGCTCTTTAGGAACATTACTGTTAATAAGAATCCAAGAGTGATTAGTAAATTTTATTAATTTGTCTTTAAGAGCAGTATGGCACAATATAAAATGGACTAAAACAACGCATCGAGATTTTCAATTCTATTTACGTGAAAACAATCAATAATGTATTTACTCAAGAAAACATTGATTTGTCCATTTAATCAATTAATTGGGATTAAAAACCATTATTGATGAAAACTCACAAAAGATTAAAAAAATAGAAATATAAACAAAATTGTATGGATAAATTTTAGTTTCAAATTTACATTCTAAACATTTATATTTTTTTAATTTTGTTCCTCAAGGATCCCTTTTATTATCCTTTGGATATAATGCAATGCCTATTGTGGTATTAGGCAAGGGTGTAGTAGTTTTCAGAAGAAAAATGTTCGCTTGATGTTTCTGTGAGACGGACTAAGTTTTTTCTCTTTTTCCTTTGTTTTTATTTTAATAATTAATTCAATAAAATATACGTTTCTGTCCCTTAACTTAATTCAAGGGTAACTTGTTTTTAATTTTTATTGAAAATACCTAATTTGTTTTAAGTTGTGATTATCTTTTAATTGAAATTTAATGAAAGATTGAAGAATCGGCTGTTCGAGTTTAAAGTAGGGGATTTGAAAGTTTGCAAATAGCAATTTGATTGACCAAAACGATTTCGATATTAATATTCATTTAAACATTCGAATTATATAAAGAAAAATTATTTTTTTGGAAATATATATTTATACATTTAAATAGTAGCTATTTAAAAAAATAAACGTCTTTAATTTTTTATGGTTTCGTTCCAAGTGATGTTCAAACTAGAAAATTTTCGATTTGATATTATTAAAGCAATTATGTAGTTCACGCCCTAAGTAAGTGTGATATTTTGTTGAAAGCAGCAGAAGAGATTTCAAATAGTTTATAAATATGAATGGTATTTTATTTACTTTAGTGTTTTGTTAAAAATGAATTTAAAAAAAAATTGTCAGTGAAAGGGAATTTGACAAATGTATCTTTGAACACCACAGTATTCAAATTCTGATTTACAGCTTGTTTTTTAAATTAAATGATTTGTATAGATTTAGTAAATACCTCTCACAGGGGTAAAGAATAATTGTCTAAAGCACGTTATTTTTACCACATTTTACTCATTGCTGGTTTCAAGAACGATCGTTTAATATTTATAGACTCATTAACGCTTAATTACCCATTAAAAATGCATTCCGATCCTGGACAGCTATTGAACGTAGTAAATTTGGCAACACGGTGCATTTTTTCGCAAAATGACCAATGATATATATTTTTATAAAGATTGCTTACCCACATGTAAATAGGGCTAAGAAAAACGCCTTTTCAAGTGTTCACTGAATAAAATCGGTCTGGCCCAAACGAGTTTTAAAATAAAATTTCATCATTTAAATATTTAAAAACAAAAAAAGATATTATGTAAGGTGTATTGAACACATATTTTTTGTAATGTTGAGTATCCATATCGTCAAATAATATTAAGAGATTTAAACAATTTTATAACAGGGAAACAGTAACAAAGCCTACACAAACCACATAAAATCACAAACTGTGACATATTGTAAATATCTGAGCCATAAAACAAAAACACTGATTAATATAATAAAAATTTATTATTAATTATACCGAACAAAGTTTTTTTGATTACTAAATAAAATTAATTTTATAAATTGCTGCCATCCTATAAATAGGACCATATAATATTCTAATTTCTTAGCAACAGCAAGGTGAATACTTCCACAATACTTAGGTCCTTTGTGCATCCTTCAGGGGTATATAAAACCTGCCTCTTAACTTGTCAAAACCTTTTAATTGTCGCTGAGAGATATTTAGAGATAGCTGCATCTTTATAGCTCATCAAAGTGCTTCAGGTTATCAACCCGTCAAAAACCTGCTGGTTGACAATGAGGGGTGTCTATAAACAGCCATCTTCTCAACTAATCAAAGTCCTGCAGCTTGTTAACTCAAAAAAAACCTGCTGTTTGACACTGAGAGGTGTCTACAGACTTCTTCTCAGATCATCAAAGTCCTGCAGGTTATTAACATCGCCGAGAGGTGTCTCTAGTTGCCACATTCTTTTAAAGTGGTCATTTGGTGGGTTTCTACCAGCCCAATGTTAAATGCCCGGGTTAATTATAACTATATAATATATATTTAAATCTGTAAAAATCTGAATGACAAGAAAACACTATGCACAGCTAGGCAGTGCAAGTAAAGTATACTCTAAATTGTACTTAACTCTTTGAGTGTGTATGTCACACATGTGAGACATTTCGATTTTGTCTGCAGTGCGCAAGGCATTGGACCCCAGTATATATACCAATCAGTATTGGCACTCTGAGGCGGCACGTTTGATCTTTAAAAGTAGAAATTTTAGTTGACACTTGACGTTTTCGGGATATGAAAAGTTTTCTTTACACGGACTTGGTATACATGGTTAGTTGAATTTTTGTTCTGCTGATTTTCAAATTTGTGTGTATGAGGGAGATGTGAGATACCTTAATAGACAACGGTTGAACAACTTAATTACTTTGAAGAAGAAAATAGATTAGATATCAGGACAGTCTTCGCAAATGTAAGAAGGACAGAACCGTTTTAATTTTTTTTATATATGTGAAATATTACTTTTTGGTGAAAAGTTTAATTACTTTTAGTTCAAAATATAACGTTAGTTTGTCAAGGGAAATATATAACACACAAGGTTAGAGTAACAAAATAGAGGTATTGCTTTATTTCTTAACTCTAATCTAAAACTTTTCTAGTATATTGTAAAAATTTATTCTATACGTTATTTAGGTACTGTAAAATCTATAGGAAAGTATGTAGTTTTAAATTTAAAAATTTGTAACGCAGACATATTTAGTGTAGTTTTTTTACAAATATATACTCAGTTCAGTGACTTGTTTTTGTGAATGAGTTCAAGTATGGCAGACTAAAATCGTTATTTTTTATTATGAATTAATTTGAATTTATTTTAAAATGGGAACTATATGTATATGGTTTTCGCAGTTTTTACACTTGTGATAAAAATATCAAAGTTATGTATATTGGCCATTTACTACACACAGCAAATTCATAGACACAATACATATTACTATTTGACTTTCTTGTAAAACCACTAATTTAAAATTGACTTTAAACTAAGTGACTACACACAGAATTGTTTGAAAGCAGCCATAAGGTATAATTTATTTATTGGATACTATAAAAAAATTAATAGTAGTTACATGTAGAGTTAAGTAACAAGAAATTTAAGACCAAAAACAAAACAAACCTTTATATCTAGTGAACTTAATTTAGTTCAGTCCTCAACTTTCTTAGGCTAACATTAAAGATATCTATTTGGATCTCGCTAAGAAACTCATTGGTAACAGCCATCATCTTGTTAAAAAGAGATATACTACTTGGATCTAAATCAAATAATTTATTGTTACTTGGGTTCCTTAGATTAATCTTTGCCGCATTAACATTTATATAGTCAATCAATTCACAATCTTTGTACTTAAAATAGAGTACAAAATATATCACAGCCTGTTGCTTTCTTCTTTGTAAAAGAGATTTAATCTTAAAACTATTGAGCATAGTTTTATACGAGATCTTAGGTATAAGGGTACAAGTATTTTTTATGACATAAAGGTACTGTAAAAATATTTTTTGTACTTTTTCAATATGATCAATTTGTGTGGCTTCCAAGGGCATCCATATTTGTGAAACATACTCAAGATGGAGTCTTACTAAGGCATTATATAATCTGATTTCGGTGGTAATCCTAAATTTTTTTGTATTTCTGATTTAAAAACCTAATGCTTTTATTGCTTTTTTAGTTATGTGTAAAAAATGGTTATTGAATTTCAAATTAGACTGAAAGACTACTCCCAAATCCTTTACCTCATATTAAAGATTTAATGTGACATCACAGGTTTTATTTCTAATGTAAAACATTAAGAGGCTATGGATCCTTACAACTTAAAATATGCATACGTTTGTAAGTGTTAAATAGACGGATAAAAAGTGTTGATTTTTATTTACAACTATAATAAGAACCCATTAAAAAGATTAAGAGCAATAGAACATTTCAACAAATTTCTATAGGTACACATATTTTTGATACCTGATAATCAATAAATAATATATTTTTTGGAGTAGCAACAGGTTTATTAATACACAACTATTATTTTGTTACAAATACTTATAATATTTATAATTAACATAATAGTTGATATAAGTCCTTTAAAAATAATATATTTTGATTTAATTGTTGAATTTATACATGAGCAATTTTCCTTGTAGCGTTGTTTACATTTTGCAGAGAAATATTGTATTCTGCTTTTAGCTGATAAATCATGTACATGTAAATGGGTTGAATGTAGACAATGTTAATGTTTTTGCTACTACTGCTGGCTAGAAATGGACACCAACAGAAAAAAAGGAAGCACAAAGCACCAGATGTTTTTATCACTTATACACGTACAATTTACAACCATTCAAGTAACTAGCATGTTGGAAATACTTCACGAAAACATATTAAACATAAATCAGTCGAAGGCAATGTATTTTCTTTTTATAACACACCTTTTTAGCTTGATTACTTTTAGTACTCTATTTATTCCAATGTCCTCAAATAAAACGAGCAATAATAAGGATAAAACACACACTGAAGTGTATTTGGGGTATTTTTGATCTAAATCCACTATCAAAATAACACATTTTCCGTTTTTAAGCTGTGAATGTATTACAAAAACTACTGAAAACTACTTCGGTAAAATGTAAACAAAAGTTTATATTTGTGTACGAAATATGGGTTGCCTGCGCATGGTAGCGAGTTTTTAACCGGATTTATGACAAGTGATAGGTTATATCCCGAAAACGTCAGCGCAGTAAAAGCTGCGCGTCTTTTTCCCGCCCAGGGAGTGTCATGGGCCTGATTGGACGATTTGCATTTCAGTAGGCCAGTATTTTCTCAGCACTGGTCTAAAGAGACAACTGCTGTTGTCGCAGCACAAGGGTTAAGTACTCAAAGTTAACTCAAAATTATAATTAAGTGCTCAAAGTTTTTAGTAATAGGTACTCCTGAATACCTTTATCCTGATGGGACTTTCGTAAATGTATTAGTTTTTTTTTTAATAATAAAAAAGTAAAACATCATTAACATTTTAATTTTTATTTGATCTTTAATGTACTTTTTTGTTATTAATTTAGATTATAGAACAGGGTAATTAATATTATTTTATATTCTGTCATGTTGTTCCTTTTGTTATTTTCATTTGCATTATTAATAAAGTCCTATCATTGCATATTAAGTTTTGCTACAAGAAAATATTATTTGTAAATAAAGAAATATAATTTTTTTATAATTAAAGTATAATTTGTGAATAATCCTTTGTTTTCGATCGTAAAATCCACATTCACATTGTTAAATCTTCTTAAAATTCGTTTTCTTTGCGTACTTTCAAATATAAGTATATTTAGTAAACAATTCTCATCAGTGACGTAGCGACGGGGGAGGGAGGGTTTTGGGGGTCAGAACCGCCCATGGGAAGTCCTTACGTCACCATTTCCGTTATAGTATTGGCGCTGATCGCTATTGAATGTTTGTTTTTTATTCACTTTCTTGATAGAACCCTCCCATAGTTTTTAAAAACCCCTCGCATGAAAAATAGCTGGCTACACCACTGATTCTAATGTTAAAAGTTCGCCCAGTCTCGACACTCTCGATTCTTGCCGATCTTGACTTTCTTTGCAGGTGTTGTAACGCGAAGCGACGTTCCCTATGACAAATTTTGAGCTAATTACTAAAACATATCGTTCGTCTTCACCTGCCGTGTGTTCTCTTAAATGGGCCAACAAAGACAGAGATAACTCTTGATAGGGACGTATCTCGAATATCGTCACACTTTACTTCATACTGTCATTTGGAAAAGCGTCGTTGTCAAATTTACCATTTAGAAGATAATTTAGGGAGTAAATAAAGTTATGGGTTCATTAGCTAACGAGAGATTTTAACAATCGTTCTTGCGACCGGCTGTATTTTATATTTTTTAAATCAAAATGATAAAGCAACTGGCTGTAAATTTTTTGTAGTTCTAAAATAACATCAATAGCTGCTACGTCAAATGTTAACTTAGTTGCAATAACTTTTTGTTAAAGATTTTTTAAACTGTCAAAGACGAGTATTTATATCTAAGATAAAAGATGGCTGGCTGGGCAGCAGAATATTTAATCACAAATTTATGATCTCTTCAAAGGACTCCAAAAAATACAACCAACTTCCGGACTCCCTTAAGTAGCTTTAAATATAATCTGCTGAATATAAAAATAAAATTTTTAGATGTCTCCGTGCATGCAGTCGAAAAGTTTAAAAATAATCTAGATATCTATTCGAATACTTCTTTTCTAATTTATTTTTTGATCACGGGTTTCGCGAATGTTTCCAATTTTCTTTGGCTTTTTTTCACCTTTGGTTGTTGAAGAATCTATTGCTGAATTTCCTACATAATTCTCATTAGTCTTCGGTGGTCTAAGCCTCCAACCGACAAAACTTCATTTCCCTTTCCTTTGTAGAAAGAATAACACATTTTCTGTAGTAATTGATTTTATGTTAATAAGAAGTTATTGTTTGTCATTCAAGATTTTTTCGCATACGAGTAGAATCAGAAAAATGTTAAAGTCCGCCAATGTGGGGCAATCGTAGTATGTGCGGGCGGACAAGTAATTTAATAGCCTTATAGCGGTTGGTTGTCGCCGAATTTTCTTGCGTGGGCCGAAAACACCACTTTACAACAGTGGGACAAATGTCGGTCAAACTTGGACAAAAATCAGTAACTATAATTACAAAGCATACAATGTAAAGGCAACAATCATCGATAAAAAAATATTTGACACAGTCAGTACTAGTTTCTAGCTGATCTTAGTCTGAAATAAGAAAAGCAGGGCATATTTTTTAATAAAAAATCAGAGGCGGATAGGATCCCTGAAAAAAGGAACTCTTAATTTTGTTAAGGAACTTCTAATCTAAAGTTTTGCAGTCAAAATAACAGTTTCTTTGAGAATGAAATATTGATTCAGGTCCGTTGCCATAGGAGAATATATAGGGGCAATGTCCTACCTTAAAATAGCATTGCCCTAACTTAAAATAGCATTACCCTACCTTCAAAATAGCCAGCGACATTACGCCATCTCTTTTTATTTATCTGTGCACATTGTTACTTTGTAATCTTTTACTTATTATAAATTGTGTAACTAATAACTATGTATTACCTAAATTATTTGACAGGACTAGAAAATGTCCTTTATATTACATTATGATATTAACATTATTATAATAACATTGTGATAATAATATTGTGAGAATAACATTGTGAGAATAACATTAACATTGTGATATTAACATTAAAATTGTGAGATTACCAATGTTAGAATCACATTTTAAAATCAACGTTGTGAGATTAACATTGTTCTAAAAACATTGTGAGAATAACATTAACATTGTGATATTAACATTAAAATTATGAGATTACCAATGTTAACATTTCAAAATCAACGTTGTGAGATTAACATTGTGACATTAACATTAACATATAGATAACATTGTGAAATTTAAGACGTTTCCTTTTCTATTTGTGTTAAATCCACCTTACTCCTAGTGTATGAGTAAATAATTTGCAGCCAGTCTCTATAGTGGGGTTGTGATTTTGATAGCGAAAAGCCAATCAGTCCAAAAGAAGGTGACAATAGTTTCATCAGTCAGAAAGGTTATGGGGTCGGTATTTTGGAATGCAAATACCAATATTTTTATTGACCATTTTGAAAAGGATAAAACAATAAATGGACAATAATATGTTGACTTACTTCTTGATCAGCTGGAACAAAAAATATTAAATAAAAGACTTGGATTATCAAAAAGATAAGTTTTGTTCTATCAGAACAATGCGCATGTCTAAAGTCTATTATATTAATGGCTATAATTGATAAACTGGGCTGTAAATTACTGCCCCATGTACCCTTACGCGCTAGACTTAGCCTCTTCGGATTTCACTTTCTTTCCAATTAACAAAATTTCACGCAGACAAGTAATATACGTCCGTTTTGAAAGTCATTGCCATCACAAACGTCTATCTTAGAGAGCTGGATGAATCGGCCTATAGCAGCGGCATAAATGGTCAAATAATTGTCCAGTGGCGGCTTCTCTGTAAGGGCTTTAGGCTGTAGCAATTTGTTCATGTTCAATATATTTTTCATTAGCTGGCTAGTTGTACTAACAAATGTAGCGTCCAATTTTAGCGCTCAAATCGAGGTGTGTCGCTCGCGAGTTGTTATCAGATATGGATTTGTTAGATGCAAGAAAGATGTGAAAATGTTCATCTTGCTCCTGTGTAGTCAGTGTCTTAGGTGTAGACAGTGAGTCTGTTTATTATCTTAGCAACATTGTCAATGTACAGATAATTGTTCAATTTTCAAATAACTTCGGATAATTCAGTGTTCTACAAAATGGACAAATATTTAGGAATTTACGAAATAAAAATATAATTTGTAAATTCATTTAATAGCTATGTATGAAACCAGTTACATAAAACAGCATTTCGTAACGTGTTATCATTATTTTTTTTCTAATTTTGACTAATTATTTATAAAGTTGTGTTTTAGAAAACATTATATGTCAGTAACCAATATTATTTTCTTGTATTGTTAGTTGCATATGCATCATGTTATTGAACATCATATTAATGATTTATTCTCAACGATTTGTAGTGTGTTTATACTGCTTATTAAAGTTATGTAGTTTTCAAAAAGTGGGTTTTTGCCGTGTATTGTGTTTAAATAATTTTTTGCGCCTTTAGAATGGAAAATAAGAACTAAAAAAACATTATTACTAGGTTTTAAGCTTAACCAAATTTTATTTTTATGAGTCTTCCTGCTCTTCTTTGATAGAAACGTTCAATAATAATTTATACATATTGATTATAAAATCAAAAAAGGTTTATTTTTATTTGTTTTCCTTTCATAACTGATGACATAATTAATTTTTCGCAACCAGTTTCATAATGTTTAACATTATGCAACTGATTATTTTGACACTTACAACGATTACAACAAATTTCACTTTATATGTCAAAATTGGAAAAACTAATTTGCAACGCTAATCGCCGTGTTGACTGCATTTTTTGCAATTAAATTATTCTGGAAAAGTGTTAAAATTTTCATAGCCAAGCCAAATTTAAATGAAACCTAAATTAATTTGACATTAAGCCAATTTAAATATCGTCCACATTTCTTAGTCTACATTACCACGGTGCCCTGTCGGGTACCAGAAAGAGTAGGAGAGGCCAAAGAGGGTGTATAGATAGTATGACTCTTTGGCGTATTTTTTTTGCTTCTATTTTGACCCAGTTTTCACGGAAATCGGAATTTCCGGTTTGTGGAATAAAAGAAGTTTAAGAGGAGATCTAAGAGATGGGGGAACGGGGAGACAGAAGGAGGAGGAGATTTGTTTATGCATCAGCACTTTTTACTTTCTCGAGTATGTGTAAATTGTTTCAGGCGGGAGGTCTATGTCCTTTTTTTTGTTTTCGCGGAGTCCAGCTAAAAACACTAACGTACTGATCTACAATGTTTTCTTTAAGAGAGATACCCCAAAGGGTGTAAATGAGTTGTAGACTTTTTTTTAATATTATTCATTCCTTTTTTTGCAAAGTTGTTTTATTTTCTCATTGAAGATGGCCACATTTTAGAGGTTGGATTCCTTTTTATTGAAACCCTAAATGAGTATGGCAATTTACCGTATATATTTTATATGACGTCGTTAAATATTTTCGGTTATTACTTCGATCATATATAAACCCTAGATAACATAACATAATAAATAGTGTACAGTAAATGTTTTGTTCCATCATTTCGGGGATATTTCGATTATTGTTGTTTGTCTCATTATAACCAAAGGCGGGTAAAATAAAATGGTAAAATTAAAATAAAAAGAAAGTAAAAATTTTCAATCCAAAAGAATAATTGTTAATTAAATTAATTATTAATCAATAAATATTATTTAAAAAAATATTCTAAATGTTCAGATTTGAACATTTTTCTTTATATTCACCAATTAAATTAACATCCTCTATATGAAATTAATTATTTATTGAATTAAAATGTTTAATTTCATATGCAATTAATAATAAACACGTTCCAATTTCGTATCTAGTTCGATGTGTAAATTATAATAATAAAAATGCTGACTTATTTTAAAATTATTTTAAAAACATTGAACTAGAGAGACTGAAATTGGAATAAAAATATTTTTCTAATGTACATTTAAATAATTAACTAATATTAATTGTTATTGTATATTGTTTATTCTGTGATAATATAAATGTAAATGCAAAACGAAAAATAAAGGGATTGAGTAACAACATGTGGTATTATACTTTACAAAAGTATCTCTGAAATGAGATTCATGAAAATCATCTTGTGATATTAATTACAACAATTAAGCTTTGAAATATATTCACTAAATATTCAAACTTTGAGTAATAAACTTAAAATCTGGTTAACTAACAGAGGGGTAGAAAACTTAAATCAGTATTTTTTATTTAAAAGTTACTGATTTTCAATAGGGAAGGGCCTTAGTAAAATGTAATACCAATATGGCGAAAGTGATGTTACTTATATCTTGTGATGTTATTTTGAACCGTTACCACTTTCTTAAACATCTATCAAAATTAAGTATTCGTTTTGATTACACGAGTCGTTATTGGAAATATTTAACACTTTTTAGCCGATCTGTAGTTAAGAAATACAATTTTAGAGTTAGTGTCCGAAAAACGTTTATTGCTTTAACTCAATTTTCTACAACATGCTCCTTTAGCCACAATTATTCCATAAATAAAAAGCTATCTTCGACAAAGGCTTTCCATAGACAACAAAACGGAAATTCCGACGAAAAAAGTCAAGATTACAAAGAAAATCGTAATTAGTTATGAACATTGAGAGCATGGAAAAAAAGTTTCGACATCAAAAACTTTGACTTGTTTGCGAAGCACTTTGAAGAATAATTGGCCTTATTATATTTACGGTAGGAATAAAACTCGTTTTAATTTTTGGTGCTCTAATATTAATTCCGCAATGGAATATAACTTTTTTTTACGAGAGGTAAATGTTGGTTGGCAACTCTCTCTCAGATCCCGGAGCCGAAGGAAATTGAAAATTTCGATCAATTTGATGCATTACTTCAGGCGTTTCAATAGCTGATGACGCAGTAATTTTATTTGTAAGAAGATGCAGTAAAATAAACTTAAAAAATTGATGATTTTTTTTTGTTTGGTTATTTCCAGAGCCCGTATGTTAATAGGCTATTTCAGGTACGGAATTCACTTCATTAAAACATTATTTATCGATTTATTGATACAAAATTATGTGTTTATAGGGTGAAACTTAAGTTGAAAAATTTTTTTGACAATGTGTAGAAAGGTGATACCTGCATATCACATCCCAGTAAAAAAGAAAAAAAAACTAATTTGATTTTGATAATTAATAGAATTATCAGTTAGATCTTGAGAAGATTGTGAGAGGGCTAATTATTGTCAATTGGGAAATTAGTTCAAAATATAAAACTAGATATGAAATAAAAATTAAAAAGAATAGTAAAAACAAAATATAATACAATGAAGTAATTTAAAAATAGCTGAAAAGTAAAGTTTAAAGAATTATAATATATTGTGGATGATGTATTTGATTCATTAAGTATTCATTATGAATTTTAACAGATTGGTAGGTAAATGATTTCTGAAACATAGCTGAATTGTGATGAGGAATGTGAAAAAGATTTCTAGAGCGGACATTTAGAGGGTGCATTGCCGATCTCACAACTAACTTATCCAAACGAGTTTTTGGTTTATTTCCTTTTATGACATTATACAAGAAATTAGTAAAATTATATTGACGTTTATTTTTCATTTTCATTATTATCACATTTTCGAAGTCCATAAATAAATCTAGCACAATAATTTTGTACTTTTTGGGAAATACTTAAAAAGGGCAGGTTTAAAGAGTATTATCACAAGAAAGTAAGTATATCTGTTCTGTTTATTTATCAAGTATTGTTTGAGTTTACTTTTGAATACATTTATTGTTTCTTTTTTAATTTCTGTAGTCTATTAAATTTTTGCAAACCTTTAATAAAAATTGTATTTTGGGAACTTTTAGTGATGACTTGCCGTACATGAAAGTCAGGTGTCGCTCCGTGCGAAGTCATGGAAAGGGAAGCAAAAGCGATACTAGCGCTAGCTGCGGATAATTCGTGCATTTTAGGGGGAAATTTTGTAATTTTGGCATATCAAATACACGTATACATTTTCCTTTTTTTCAAAAAAGTTGGTAAAAACAACACAATAAGCAACCGGAGTTGCTGTGTTGAAAATACTAGCAAAAAAAAACAGTGAAACTTATATAACAAATTTCACTAACAAAGTGGAAATTAAATCAAAGAAATAAATGGATAGGTGTACAATAAGAAGAAAAATTACCTTTATTTTTGTGATAATAACAATAATGCTGGAAATAGTAGACATCAGAAACTAGAAAGTTTTTAAATAAACAATAAATTATCATTTTACGATGTTCTTTAATATCCCTTTATTCTTAAATGTTCATTCAGCAAGGACTAGATTTCAAGATTTCTGCCGTTGATTATAATATTTGGTTGGTATGCAATTTTGTGACTTACTGATCGGAAACCAGTTTTAATCATTCATTCTATGTTTTCTTTAGAACAAAAATGAAAATATAAGTAGCGATCCTTTTTATACATTTTAACTTCACGCTATTATAAATGGTTTCTTCAATGACAACTTATTAGACTTAGGCAACTTCTCATACATTTTCCAGTAAATACTGTTGCCTGCCTATATTTTATTATTGAATTTTAATGATTATACATAATTTTCTTCAATTTAAGCGTGAAAAATATATAATAATAATAAATTAATGTTTTAATTGTTTTATAAATCCATATACTTTTATTAAAACTAACATATATACTAAAGGGAAATAAAAGACTCAAAGTCTGTCGACCACATAAATTTGTTCGGTTGGGTTGCAAGCGCTTTCGACCTAAAAGGTCATCATCAGGCAAAAATTTTTGAAAGTGAGTAGATAGGTAGGTACAATCTGCAATAATAATTTAGGATAACAAAACGTTTTTTTATAGAAATGCTAGGTGTCTTACCACTATGTGTCCACAGAAAAAATTGACTTTGAGTCTTTTATTTCCCTTTAATCTACTTCGGACCACTTTGAGATATGGATAATATTTGGAATTTAACATATATACTTTTTATTTGCGAATTCTATTAAAAATTGTATTTGTCAGTATAGGCAGAAATACTCCTTTAATACCAAAACAAATTGGCGCTGCTGTCGCGCACGGAGCGAATACCTAGTTGTGATATTGCGAATTATATTGAATTTTTTTTACTACTAACATGAGAAATCACCATTATTTACTCCATTCCTCTAATGAGAAGTAATATTTCTCTCCCTAGGTAAATAATGATAATAAAAAAAAAACCTAGGTAAATAATGAAACTAAATTTCATTAGTTTCATTTTGTTAATTTGACAACTAAACTCCCAGACTACTTGATATTTTGAAATATTTGAAAAATAAGTAGGAAATAACTAAAGCTGGGTTTATCAAATCTAATCAAATCAAATATGATAATATATATCAGTGTAAACAGTAAAAATATATATTAACTAGGAAATTCAACACCGGCTTTAAAAATTATTAATTAATAACAATAAATCCATGTCATTAAAATATCAAAAATGCAATGGGATATTTCCTAGAATCATACCAAAATTTGACACATGCAAAATTTTTACATATATAAAGCCAGTCTGATTAGAAACACGCTCCAGTCTGCTTGTTATTTCGAAATATTTAACAAATTGTTAGGAAATTACTTATGTCAAAATTAAAATTGCTAATACATTAATGTTAGTAGTAAAAAAAATTCTATATATACCTCGGCTGAGAAAGCTATTATTTACCTCGCACATTATATAAAGGATATAAAAGTGCTCACTTCTCACCCTAGGTATATAATGTACTATTTTCTAATAGGTCTGATGCAATGGTACTATGTCATTTTTATTTTATAAATAAATATCAGTCATGTACTGAACATAATTCTGAACTGAAATCCGATTTATTTCTTTTAACATACTTATATACTCATCCTTTTGTCCTTTATTAATATTATACAGGGTGTTTTAAAAAGATTGGTCATAATTTATACCACATATTCTTGGGTCAAAAATAGGTCGATTAAACCGTACTTACTTATATCCAAAAGTGCACCCAAAAATAGTTACAGGTTGTATAAGATAAAAATTTAAATGAATTTTTTTAACGTTGCTCTTAAACCGTTTGACATTTTTTCATGACATTTAATATGACGTGTTAGAATACCAAAATCGAGGTAGAGGCAATATTTCTTTTATTTTTGTAGAATTTTGGAGGGTGTCACCACCCTTTTCTCTTGCTGTTGTGCTAAGATATCTACTCGACAGCTGACCTACATGTTGCCTGAAGTTTTTTTTTTTTTTATTTGTAGCAAGCCATTCATAATGTCCACCTTTGCTTTTCTACGCCACTCCCTCCTGCGCCTCCTTGCTGCGCCTTTCCTTTTTCTTCTCATCTTCTTCCTTCCTTTTCTTCTTCCTTCCTTCATGTCCCTTTTCTTCTCCTCTTCTCGCCTGTCCATGTACTATTCTTCTTCCTTCCTGGGCCTTTCCCTTTCCTCCTTTTTTCCTTTCTGCGCCTTCTTTTTTCCTTTTCTTTTGCCATCCTGCGCTTTAAAAACCATGCTGGGGGAGTATTTATGCCTGTTTCGTACACCGTGGATCTAGTATACAGGGTGGGCCACTTAAAAGTTCCACCCCCTCTTATCTTCGTTATTTATTGAGATATCAAAATAATTTTTGTTTTGTTAGAAAGACTGGAAAAAATACTTTCTTATAAATAATTCAATTATTCTGTGACGTCATGGCTTACTTCCGGTTTTTCCGGAAATAACAGAAAATCGCAATTTATTTTTTATTTTTAAATTGAAACCCACTTTTTTTATTTTAAATTTGAATTTCTGGGACATTTTTGTATAATAATCGTGTATTAAAAATTTTCTGACAACTGTCAAAATAGCCGCCATATTGGATAATATTGTTTCTAAGCATGTTACTATTAATTCGTTTATGGAAAAAAAATAAAGAAATTTATGATCTTTATAAAATCTTAGTAAGCTTCAAAATTATCATTGATACCCATTTACAGTATACCAGTAGCGTATCTAAGCATTTTTCTTATCAGCAAACCGTTTAATAATTCCATCCGCTTTTATCTTCGTTGTTAATTGAGATATCGGAATAAAAACTCTTTTGTTTAAAAGCTTATAACAGATACTTTTATTTACTGGATCCAATTGGTCTATGGCGTCATGGCTTATTTTTAATTTTAAAACGAACCCCCTTTTTAATTTTTTAATTGAAAATTTGAATTTCTGAAATGTTTTCCGACAAAAAGTGTATGTTAAATTTTTCTGTCAGCTGTCAAAATGACCGTTGTAATGGTAAATATTTTTAATATGTTATTGTAAATTCGTTTATGGAAAAAATATGGGAATGTATAAAATATTTGTGAGCTACACAGTTCTTATTAAGGCCCATTTACAGTATACCAGTGACGTATCTAAGATTTGTGTTATTAGCAAACAGTTTAATAATTCAACCCGCTCATATCTTCCTTATTATTTGAGATATCGGAATGAAATTTTTTTTGTTTGAAAGCTTGGAATAAACATTGTCAAATAATTGATTAAACTAATCTGTGATGTCATGGCTTATTTCCGGTTTTTCGAAAATAACAGTAAATCGTAATTAATTTTTAATTTTTAAATGAAAACCCACTTTTTTATTGAAAATTTATATTTCTTGAGCATAACGCTAAACAAATATCACCCTATACATAAAATATACATTTTCTATTTTACTATACATTTGCTAAATTAAATAATTCAGCATAATATTTTATATAATATTTTGATAAACAGTAGATTCTATTCATAACTTTATCTTCGATAAATATAAATATTAGACTAGACACGTACTGACCTTAATCGATTAATATAAAAATCGGCTAGGTCAACAATAATGACACTCTTGGTCGGAGTCTCATTCGAGACTCTTGGTCAGAGTCTCATCCTAGACTCTTAGTTTGAGTCTCATCATCGTCTCGCATCTCATTAGAAGAAGTGCACTCGTCGCCTTTAGATGTTTAGCCCTTGGTAAAGCCCTTTTTATATTATTGTAACTTTGTGAATATATTATTTTATCTTTAATACATTGTTAATTGTTGTTCTACTCTTTTATTTACCCGAGTCAGGTAGCACATAGAGTCACTAAATAAAGTATCTCGTGACATATGGTGGAGGCGCCGGGCACGTGACAATATCTGTCATCCAACTGAATTCATACGATTTCAGCTCTTGTAACTACTACATTTAAATTTAAATTTTCAATAAAAAAGTAAGTTTCCATCTAAAAATAAAAAATAAATTGCGATATACTGTTATTTTCAAAAAAGCAGAAGTAAGCCATGATGTCACAGATCAGTTGAAGCAGTATTCTACATTATTTATTCCATAAACAAAAAAATGTTATTCCGATTTCTCAATTAATAAGGAATATAAAAGCGGGTGAAATTATTAAACGGTTTGCAATAACAAAAATCTTAGATACGCCACTGGTACAATGTAAATGGGTAATAATGGGAATTTTGAAGCTCACAAAAATGTTATACATGCCCATATTTTTTTCCATAAACGAATTAACAGTAACATATTAAAAAATATATTATCCAATATGACGGTCAGTTTGACAGCTGACAGAAAATTTTCAACACACGTCACAGACCAATTGAATCCAGTATATGATAGTATTTGTTCCAAGCTTTTAAACAAAAAAACTTTCGTTCCAATATTTCAATTAACAACGAAGATAAAATCGGATGAAATTATTAAACGGTTTGCTAATAATAAAAATGCTTAGATACGCCACTGGTGTACTGTAAGTGGGTCTTAATAGGAATTTTAAAGCTTACAATGATTTTATAAAGATCGTACATTCCCATATTTTTTTTCATAAACGAATTAATAGTAACATGTTTAAAAAATATATTATCCAATATGGCGGCCATTTTGACAGCTGACAGTAAAATTTTAATATACGCTTCTTGTACAATATTGTCCCAGTAATTCAAATTTTCAACAAAAAAGAGGTTTCGATTTTAAATTAAAAAATCTGATGTGTCCAACACATGACTTTCCTATCTAGTTATTATAGGCTTTTTCCGGTTATTTTATACAACCTATTACAGCATCTCTATAAATCTTTAGAGGATAAACTAAATATATACATTGTCCACATACATCTACCTCGAAACATTTTTCTATAGATATTCATTGAAAACGAAAATACTGAAAAATTTAAATTTCCTACAATTTTTTTCATTACGGTCCATTTTAGAAAAATCATGTATAAACAAAAGTTATTGAGATCGATATCGCAAACAGCTTTTCATAAAAAAATCAGAATTTTGCACATTTTGTCAAATTTCTCGAATACGGACCATTTCAGGAAAGTTTGACATAAAACAAAAATTATAGATAATAATATTAGAAGTAACTTTTATTTGAACAATTTTCTTCTCCAAACATAAATAACAGATATATTCCATAAAATATAAAAACGGCCTCCCATAAAGTACCCCCCTAGATGTTCCGACTTTGTCCAAAATCTAATCATTTCACGTCAGGCCGAAATAAACCTTAAGTTTAATATTTAATGTTTTTTTCTCTATCCGTTTTTGAGTTTTCTTCAAAATTCGAAATTTACACATCTTCTCAAATATCTCGAATACGGTCCATTTTAGAGAAATTATGTATAAAATAAAAATTATAGAGAATTATATTACAAACAACTTTTATTTGAACAATTTTTATAAAAAAATATTTTTTTTACATTTTGTCAAATTTCTCGAATACGGACCATTTTAGCAAAATTTTGTATATAATAAAAATTATAGATAATTATATTAGAAGTAACTTTTATTTAAAAAATTTTCTTTTCCAAACGTAAATAACAGATATATTCCATAAAATATAAAAATGACCACCTATAAAGTACCCCCCCAAATCTTCCGACTCTGCCCAAAATCTAATCAGTTCATAAGACGCTGGAATAAAGCTTAAGTTTAAAATTTGGTGTTTTTCTGTGTATCGGTTCATGAGTTATGCGACCTACAGACACACACACACACACACACACACACACACACACACACACACACACACACACACACACACACACACACACACACACAGACACACAGACACACAGACACACAGACACAGACACACACACACACACACACACACACACACACAAACACACACACACACACACAAACATCATCGCGAAAATAGTCAAAACGGATTCAGGGGACCTCAAAACGTAAAAATCCGTCGAAATCTCGAGGTCGAAAAAAATCATGATTCTTATACTTTCCTTATATCTGTATGCAGATAGGAAAGTAAAAATAAATTGCGATTTTAAGTTATATCCGGGTAAGCCATGACGTCACAGACCAATTGGATCCAGTATATGAAAGTATCTGTTATAAGCTTTTAAACAAAAAAGTTTATATTCCGATATCTCAATTAACAACGAAGATAAAGGCGTATGGAATTATTAAACGGTTAGCTAATATTAAAAATGCTTAGATACGCCACTGGTATACGGTAAAAGGGTCTTAATGGGAATTTTGAAAATAAAGATTTTATAAAGATCATAAATTCCTATATTTTTTTTTTCATAAACGAATTAATAGTAACACGTTTAGAACAAATATTATCCAATAGGGCGGCCATTTTGAAAGCTGTTAGAAAATTTTCAATACACGATTATTATACAAAAATGTCCCAGAAATCCAAATTTATAATAAAAAAAGTGGGTTTCAATTTAAAAATAAAAAATAAATTACGATTTTCTGTTATTTCCCGAAAAACCGGAAGTAAGCCATGATGTCACAGAATAATTAAATCCATCGTAAGAAAGTATGTGTTCTAGTCTTTCAAACAAGAAAAAAATTATTTCGATATCTCAATGAATAACGAAGATAAGGGGGGGTGGAACTTTTAAGTGGCCCACCCTGTATATCATAAACATAATACTTAGGTAATTTTTATTTTGGATCCCACCGCTGTCATTAATGAAACGGACTTTTTAAACTAGGAGGAGCGAATTGAAAAGACGCATTTACACAGGGAAAAGTAACTAGATAGATTAGATAGTCGTGTTCAAAATTTATGAAATAATTATCTTTATCAACCTTAGTTGGTGAACGACCAATGAGCGGTTAAGAAACGAATAAATGTCATAGAAGTAATTTTTTAATTAGTCCCAGACAACGATCACATTATTGTGATCTGAAATGTGTGTTTAAAACGAAATGTCACTGTCAAATTAAAGTCAATATGGTTGTTGATTGATGTTAGAAATACTTTTTTCTTGCTTTTGAAATCGACTTTTTGAGAATAACTATGATCTTTTTAAAATGGATATTAAATATTTAAGAAAATTGTTAATGGAATATCCAGATGTAGCCAGGTTAGTATAAAATATAAAGATCTGTTTACATTTTTAAGGATATATTTGTTATAGGTATAAAAAGTAAAAGTTAATCAGTGAATGACAAGTGGATCACACAGTAACTGGTATCTCTTCTATGAGTAATGTGGATATTATGGCTTATTTAGTGTTAAACCATGGTCAATGCGCTAGAGGGCAAATAGGGGCATTCAAAAGTTTACAGGCCTATGAGTCAGAATTTGTTTTGAAAACTGGAACCAACATTTTCATATCACTACATGTCAACATACATTTTTTAAAGTGAACTATTCATACATACCTATGTATTAATTTTAAGAATTTTTAAAATATTTTTTGTGAAAATAATGTTCTCATTATGCCTAATTAAGATTATCCCTAAAGTAGTAGATGGTGTTTTAAATGTTATAACAATTTTGTAAATAGTTTTATTCTATTCTAATAAATAAAATTTGCTTAAATATTTAGTTACATTTTAATCATTTTGGTTAGAAATTCATCAATTTTTAGTTTTAAAAAATCAGTAATAAAATTATTTTTTTCTAAAAAACTTCGGAATTCATCTATTTATGGTATTCTCCCATCTTTTTACTTTCAAAAACCAATAATGCATTTTCTACAAAAACTTCAAAATTAGCATGTAAAATAATAAGGTGTCTTCCCTTTCTTGTAAGGCTTAAGGCTTTTCAGGAATTGCTACCTTTAATAGTACTCAGTGTAGAAGGATCCATAATTGTAGATTTTCAATACAATCGGTTACTGAAGAACTATTTACGAAATAAAGTAAAAAACTAAGTAATGGATGAGATATCAAATTATAAAATGTCAGAACTGTCAACAATATCAATTATTAGCTGATGTTCATGCTAAAAAGTAATGTGTGAAACTGACTGTAATCTGACCAATCAGAAGGCTACAGAATTGCCAACTTAAATTCAAATCGCTCCTCTTAGTTTAAAAACAGAGTATAGCATTTCTAGACATTTCTAGACTATTCTCTCCTTCTCTTTTATTCGTACTTTTACTAATGACGACCGCAGCATACTGTCGGATAATAGGTGACATTGCAATTCTTCTTTTATGTATACGTTTCCTATAACAGCCGCAGGCTACGGTAGACTGCAAGGTAAGTTTTTTAAAATCTGAAGAAAACAACTTGTAATTTTTCCTCTTTTTTCTTCTTACTTCACCTATGAGGTTTTCATTACATCCATTGTAGATTAGTTTTCTTAATAACCATATTAGATAATATTTTTTTTGTAAACCCTGATATTACTTAAATATCTAGAGCATGTTCTTTTTTTAAAATCGAAAAAGTTAGTCACTTTAGATTGCAGTACAACTATTTTATTGTAGTCACCATCCCTATTTGATTTTCTATATTAAACAAACCATCGTCATCGCTTTGGCTACGTCGGCGTCGTATAAAGTAACGGTTATTCATTATATCAGTTTTGACCTTATTATCCGTTCTCTGCGTTGTTACAGCGAAGAAAGAAATTGCGTGGGCGCTTTGGCTATTAGAAGTTCATTTGAATACCATCCCCATTGATTGTGAAAATTGCCGGTTTCAAAATCAAAGCCCATTCGAGCCAGATATCAATTACACCGTTAGTCGAAACACAAATTCGAATCAGTTATCTACCTGAAAGCCAATTAAGTGCCAACTTCATTTAACAAATTGCTTTTTGTCGCCATGATGTTTTGCGTAGAGGAAACTCAAAGGGTTAACGTTGCTTTATTTTATCTGTAAAAAATATTGATCGACCTTTTTATTTGATACAATTGGCGCCAAAGTAAGGCATGTAAAAACATCACATCGTCTTTATACGTCGTTAAAAAAAAGGATTTTGTAGGATTTCAAATTATTTAACAATTGCTGAATGTATTTACTATATCCGGTCGCAATTTATATTCTCCAAATCTACTGAATATAATAAATAGTCCAGGAATACTACAAAATTTAAGAATATTTTGTTGTTTCCTTGTAAATTTTGTGTCTAAATTTCACGAAAGAATTTTCTAGACTTTATTATTCTATAAAATACTTACACATTTTTTTATTCCTTGAAACTTATTTTATCAGTAAGTGAAATTATCGGTGGCATTACTAAAAATGAGTTATTATGACATTATTCATCCATTTTATAACAATTAATAAATAAAAATGTAGATTTGGGTTTCATTCAGAATCGTCCGAATCTGGCGGATCGGCCATATTGTGTTGACAACATCCAGGCCAAGTGATACCGTTTATGTTTTAAATGTTTGAAAAAGATACTTATAGCGTCTCCCTACCTTATAACTCCATGGTCTGGACAGCACAGAACAACTACTTTTAGAATGGAAACTGCAATGTTAAAATTTGAGACAGTTTTGTAACACCCGCTGTGCGTTCTTTGAACTATTTGGCGGAAGTGGCGCCATCTCGCGGTCACTTTAGTTAACACAAAACGCGGGAACATTCAAAATGGTCCTTCAATATTTAGTTTAAAAGTGGTAGTCAAATTAAGATTTGTTCATACCAACTCCTTTTTTACGTTTATTGTAGCAATAAAATTATATTTGTTACAATAAAGCAAAAAATGAGTAGTATGAACCAATCCTAACTTGACTACAAGTTGAAATATTTTTACAAAAAATTAAAAAGCATGATTAACAAAATTAATTTATTAAAACAAAAAAAACATACAAAATAGAATAATTAAATGTAGCGTATTAATTAGGTGGAAAGTTAAGTCATTGTCCACAGAGGTCGAAGAGTTTTATCTAAAAAAAAAAATAAATATTAATCAACTTATAAATCAAGAAGGGTACAGGAAGAAAAAAGGAGCTAAGCCACATTTTTATCAAAATTGAACTGGCCCGCCCTATTTTGTAAAATACCAGTATTAGCAAATGCAAAACTGCATTTAAAATTATGTCCAAGGACTTTCCTACTGTTTGTTTGTCATTTTTAGTATTTAGAATAAAAAATTACAACTGTCTGGTAAATTAAGTGGTAAACTACAATATAATCAGGCAACATTTAAACAAAGTAACATCTTTTTGTAATCAATACCTTAAAGTATCAAAAGTTTGTATTTAGTCAGTCTAAATTAAATTTGGTTTTCTGAACATTTTGGTAATTGTGACTAGGCCCCTTTTTTTCCTGAACCCTTCAAATCTGTTGGGGAGCACAGAAAGTGAGGCATAAATAAAAAAAGGTATACTGACCATTACTTCCCGGACTATGCTATTTTGTCTTCCACAATCCAATATTGCCATTCCAAACGGATTGAAGAAAGTTTGTACTAGAACAAATACAAAAACAGTAAAAGAAACAATCTGAACTAAATCAATATAAAAATCAAATGTGAGGCATGAATACAAAAAGTACAGTGACTATTACTTCCCTGACTAGGCTGTTTTTGTCTTCAACAATGCAATACTACTGCCACTCCAAACGGCTTGAAAAAGTTTGTACTAGAACAAATAAAAATACAGTTAGATCGATCGCTGCGTGCACCAAGAACTTTAAACATATCTTCAAAATGTTTATCACATACTAAATAGTTTTTACAAATTTGTTGTTTTATTCTTGAAAAATGGACTGCGAACACCCAATACTCAAATTTGAAATAAATCGTTATTAGGATTTCAGAGTGTTTACAAAACAATTTGGCATACAACAATACGATATATTACAGCTTTTATAACTAAAAATGACCACAAAAATTTAAAATAAGCTCAATCGTCAGCAAGATCAAGTAAACAAATTGAACATTTAAAACACAATTGAACAAGACCAAGTTGACAATACAATAAACAATTATTTACAAAATACTTACTATTTATTCATCCAGGATCCAGAGCACACCCAAATACAAACAAATTATAATTATTGACAATATGATATTGATAATCACAAAAAATACAGGTAAAATGGCAAATGTCATTCACCGCGAGGTAATCGATAATGGATGCCTGACAATTGACAATGACAAATGACACTCCCACTCTTTCCACCATCAATTGTAGATTTCTGTAAATTGTTGTGTACAGCGCCATCTAGAATCTGTTCCTTGAAACAAAAATATAGTTTCAGCTCGGGCTATACCAGTTACCGATACCTGGGGGTCGATTCTCGACTCGTAGGAATATTTTCCTATAGGAATTTTTGACATTTTTATATACATCGAAAATTTATGACATTTTCCTATCTATAGGAAAGTGTCACAAATTCCTATAGGAAAAGGTTCCTACAAGTCGAGAATCGACCCCCTGCTGGACAGTCCTCATAGCAGATACTTAGATTTTCTCCTTCATAGTCTGGACGGATGTCCCTGATCTCGTGGTCTGGACCAATGACATATATAGTTTATATAGATTGCTCATCCATATGTAAATAAGACGATGAATAGCAAGTCGAACTAAGAGATGTTTTCTCTTTGTCTAGTATATGTAATGTTTCTGTTTTGTCTCATTTGTGAGTGCTCTTTGGTAGACAAACCTTTTACAGAAATGGTTTAAAAGAAAGTTTAGTCTAGTAGAGATTACCGCCAAATTAATATAGTTATTTTGTTTCAGCGTGTCGCAGAAGCACTTAATCTCAATTTTTCTACTGTTAGTTCTATTTCACAAGCTGTAAAAAACAGTGAAGTTCTAAAGTCACCACCAAAAAAGCGCCTTAGGCAAAAGAAAGTTACCAACATAAGAATTCTGAATACCAGTGCTATTCGAGATGTTATTTATAGCATGTATGAGTCTTGTAAGTGTATATGTATATAAATTATTATTAAACAATTACAAATTAATGTATGATTTCAGAGGAGCATGTAAGTTTAGATTCTTTGTTGGTGAAACTTAATGAGAAGAAGTTGTTCAATGGATGTCGCACATCATTGGATACCTTATTATTAAAAATAGGTCTCAAATGGTAGAAAGATGAACCAAGGCGAGGTCTTATGGAACTTCCAGATATTGCTGTGAAACGGGCAGAGTTTTTAAGAAAATATACCAAAGAAAAGGAAGCAAATTTGTACCAGTTTGTTTTTATTCATGAGACTTGGATTTTCCAAAATGGCACCATAAACCGTTCTTGGCAAGACAGCAATAAAAGAAGTGTAAAAAGTACAAAAGTTGATGGTAAAAGGTTAATAAAAAAATCTAATGAATATAACATGTTAACTGTGTATTGATCTTTTTTATAGATATATAATTCTTCATGCTGGAAACGAAAATGGATTTATTGATGGTGCCGAGGCCATATTTGCTTCAAAAAGCATTGATTATGATTATCACTGTGAGATGAATAATGAAAATTTTTTAAAATGGTTCGAAGAACAATTGCTTCAAAGACTGCATGAACCATCTTTAATTGTAATGGACAATGCTTCATACCATAGCACATTGGCACATAAAACACCAAATAGTAATTCAACTAAGGTTCAAATTCACAAGTGGTTAACGAATTAGAACATACCTTATTTAGTCACCATGTTTAGAACTTTTGAACCTTGTTAGACGGTGAGTAATGGAAATCTACTTTTCCTGTATTTTTTAAATAATTTTATTTTTTTTAATAATAAACCACCAAAAATATATGTAGCTGATATGCTGGCTAAACAGTATGGACATAAGGTGTTACGTCTTCCTCCTTACCATTGTATTTTTAATCCAATAGAACTGATTTGAGGTATTTCAAAATAATATTATAACAGGCACATTGGTCGGGATGGAAAGATACAGAGAGATTGTATAGACATGTGGTCTGAAGCACTCCGAACCATTACCCCACAAATGTGGACAAAACAGTGTAAGACACATTAAAAAAGAAATTTTTAAATGGTGTGAAAGAGAATATATACTGGACCGATTATTATTATTATTATTATTAATATTCTGACTGATTTTAGCCTAAATATTATTTAAGTATTAAAATGGCATGTGTTGTTAATTTTATTACCTAACTGTTCTAATTATTGTTACTTCTTTTAAATATGGCTGTTTATAAACTAACTGAACATAATTATTTTTAATTGTAAATTAAATCAAGCCTAAATAAAATTTGTTGTTTTTTCATCCTTAACCTAACCTTTTTTTGTCATTTTAAACCTCTTGTGCAAAATTTATTACTATTAAATTCAGTGTTTTTCTAAAACTTCAATTTAAATATTATCAATGACCTTCATTGGCTTTTATATAGAATTCATTATACATTTAAATTTAATTGTTCCTAATAACATAGCCAAAAAAACATATTCTCATAGTTTTAAAAATTCCTACATTCTTAGACTATTTTGAAGATTGGGCAAAACTCGGTATGCCTCGATTGTAGTCGCCTTGGCACTCAGAGCGTACTCTCCTGTGTTCGGCTTGCCACAGATCACGTACTCAGAGCGCGCTCATTCTTCCTCGAGTTGGCCGATGGAGATCAGCGGGTATCTGTAGGAATGTGTCAAAAATGTCAAATGTCAATTTTCTGATCGGTGATTAATCAGTTTTACATGTAATATTTCTTGTTTGTTTTTGTTATAACTATTTTCTATTTGATTCAAATTATTTTTTTACAGTCCATAGACACATACAAAAGTGTATTCAAGTGCAAACTATCACTAGTGTCATATGTCATTCCACTTGTATTCGTCTTGAGATTCTAAAAAGAGTGAACTCTGTCTATGACGTCACGCACTCCGTGCGCGCTCTGTGCGATCCGTCGAGGTCCAAACCGAACTTACCCCACGTGTATCGATTTTTATACTGAATGCTCTATAATTATCTTTTTAATTCAATTTCCACTTTGATGAAATATGGGTTTTAAACTCATTTGGGCCCAGACCTATTCTGCCTGGTGAGCACTCGGCAAGACAATATGGGCTGAGTTCGGTTTGGCGTTCGCTGTACTCAGAGTGCACTCGGTATGCCTTAATTGTGGTCGTCTTAGCACTCAGAGCGTACTCTTTTGTGTTCGGCTTGCGACAGATCACGTACTCGGAGCGCACTCACTCTTCCCCGAGTTGGCCGATGGAGATCAGCGGGTGTCTGTAGGAATGTGTCAAAAATGTCAAATGTCAATATTCTTATCGGCGAATAATCAGTTTTTACACGTATTATTTCTTGTTTGTTTCTGTTATAACTATTTTCTATTTGATTAAAATTATTTTTTTACAGTCTATAGACATACACAAAAGTGTAATCAAGTGCAAACTATCACTAGTGTCATATGTCATTCCCCTTGTGTTCGTCTTGAGATTCTAAAAAGAGTGAACTCTGTCTATGACATCACGCACTCCGTGCGCACTCTGTGCTATCCGTCGGGTTCCAAACCGAACTTACCCATGGACGACTAGAACATGACCCACTTTTATATATGGATAAGCAGTCTATATAATTTATGTCATTGGTCTGGACATAGACTGCATTCGAATATCTCGAGTTCCATGTCTATTCAGACTTGAAAGTCTGTCAAATTTAAAAAAATCTGTACAGAAAAAAATTCCAGTTTCATATTTCAATAGTCCCTAAATTATATAAAGTAAACAAATAATGTGCGTTGCTCATACCTCAAAGAAGACACCAGGAAAAAGAGGTGATTTCCAAAAATTCCTAGAAAAAGCTGGAATAGTAGATCTATTAACTAACGTTATAGCCGACATTTTTGAACAGCTTGTTAAACCAGAAAGCGTAACAGTTTTTGTTATCGATAAATTATCTCGCGAAGCAGGTCTAGACACTTATACATACCTTAAAGCCAAATATGTAGATACACTTGATCATCTTAAAACTGCGGATAAAGAACTTGAAGTCTTAAAAGCCAGATTATCTAAATTACAATGTATAGAGGCAGCTCATTCTGAAGGAGAACAGGAAATTTGAAGATGGACAAAAATAAGTACAACCAACTCGCGTGGAATTTTTAGATACCGCTTACTAATAAATAAAATGTCTGAAGAGTAACACTGAATCAAAACATAATAAAATAATAAAACAAATATACAGAATGGTTCACGTATGTCATTTTACATAAATTTTAAAATAAATATGGGTTAGAAAATACCTAATAACAGAGATGCGACATTAAGAAGAGGAAATCAAATCAGAAATAAACTATTAGAAATGTTCTTTAATCATCCGGTAAAGAATCCAGATACACGAATTTATAAAAAAAATTAAACATTTAAAAGTAACTAGTTTCTATACTACTTAAAATAAAAATGCAGAAAAGCCACTATTTTTCGAGAAAATTATAATAAAAATCTCGATTTTGTAGGTTATATTGTCAAATTCTGTCTTAAGAACAACAACGTTGCCAAATTGTAAATTAAATTACAAATTTTAAAGACTAATTAACATAATCGATGTTCAGACAAAATGGGGATAAAAAAATGTAAAATATATTAAAGAAAATAGAAATATTTTTCTAATATATATATATAATATAAAAAAAATTAACCCACTTAACTTTCCTGTGCTTCGCATAAAAATTATATATAATATGAGAAAAATAAAAAACAACTAATTTACCTAACCTCTACGGCCTGAAGTCGTCGCGGGTAAACTGAACTATTCTAGGCGGATACTGATTGGGATTATGTCTCTTAAAGGCTTTATTTCAAAGAGTTATATTTTATTAGGTCGTTCAAAACTAGTTTTTGTCTTCATATCATGTTACGTATCTACTCAAATCATTAACTTTTTCTATAAACTCTTCAATTCTATGTCTATTCTCTTCGCTAGACATCTCAATACTGAACAATTTACGTAATATTAGCAAGAGTGTCATGTCTTCAACGTTAATCTACATGTGATTTCCTCCCACTCCCCCGTTTTTTCAGTTTAAATAGGACCAATAACAGTAGATATATAGACTTAGGTCCTTCTCTTCACAGTTATTTTATGTTGTGTTTCTTTCACAACGTCGTTTTCTTTGTTTAAATCGGGCCAATAATAGCGAAGATATACACTTGGATCCTTTTGACATTACTACTGCGCATGATTTTTTTCTTTAGCACCGTTTGTTCCATGCAAATCAGACCAATAGCAATAAATATATAGACCTGGATTGTTTTTAAATTGCCACTGCGCTTGATATTTCACTTTATTGTTAATCTGTACCACGTCTTCTTCAGAATGCCATTTTTACTGTTTAAATCGGACCAATATCAATGAAGATATACACTAAGGTCCTTTTGACATTGCCACTGCGCATTGTTTTTCCCTTCAACATTAATCTATACTCGTTTATGTAAACCATAGAGTGTCCAGACGTATGTCTCTAATGCAGTGGTCGCCAACCTCTCAATGTGTTGAGCTACTTTGTTAATTTTGGAATAAACAGCGAGCTACCCACACGGAAGCCACGTAACGCAACGTAAATAAAATAATCCACAGTTAATTTATCATTATATGTATTTATTTTACTATTTAACTGGTAATACATAATACATAGGTAATAATAATAAATTAATAACAAAATAACTAATATTACTAGTACGTACTTGTTCATAGCTACATTCCTACCTACCAAACGAAGGTGTTTGAAAAATAAACACAAACTTTTATCCAGCCACAACGGCATGTCACGTAAGATTTAAAAATAGTTAATAATAACAAAAAAGTAACGCACTATCATGAACATAAACATTGAAAAATAAAAAAGCAGGTTCAATGAGAAGGCTGACACTCAGACTCATCGATAATTTTTTTTAATGTTTGCAGTATAATTTGATACAGCCATTCGAATACAATTATCCAAATGTTCATCTGTAAGTCGATTGCGATATTTGTTCTTAATAAACTTCATATTGGAAAAAGAAGATTCACACAAATAGGTTGAAGTGAATAATGCTTTCACTTTCAAGGCAACACGGCATAGAACTGAATATTTGTCTTTACTTACAATAGGCCAGATACATTTGGTACTTGAGACTAACGATTTTAAGGCTAAATTATTTTGAAATTCAATTACTTCCATTTCTGTTGCAGCGATGTCTTCGCCAAAGTTCTGCATAACACAAGTTGCAATCTGTTGGATATCAATTTCCATAAAGGGTGAAACAACAAACTGCGCTACTAAAGCCATTTCGTTAAAATCATTAAAATGATTTTTGAAGTTATTCTTCAGGGTAAAAACTATTTCTACATGATAATTGCTGTCATAGGGTTCTAATGAAATTTGAAATATTTTTTCTGAAAGAATAGGAAAATGCTTGGCATCGCTGTTAATTAGGTTTTGTTCCCAAAACTCCAGCTTTTTGATAAATGCTTTTATATCAGAAATCATTTCCGCTAGTTCTTTGTCTCTCACCTGAAGCTGCAAATTAGGTTCGTTTAATTTCTCTGTAATGTCCACGAGAAAACTAAAATCTCTAAGCCAGATTGAATTTTCTAGTTCCGGAGTCGGTTCATCGCGTTGTTTGATAAATTAAACTATGCCAGATAGGACATCATTAAAACGTTTCAGCATCCGTCCTCTCTTAACCATCGAACTTCAAAGTGAAGGAGTAGGTCCTTGTATTGACAGTCAACTTCATTGGCCAAGGTTTTGAATAATCTTCTTTGTAATGCTTGAGCTCTAATCTTGGTCACAATTTTTACCACCAGTTTCATAATGTTGTTTAGTTTCAGGAAATTTCCACATAATGCTTGCTGATGGATAATGCAGTGATAACAGAGAAATTGCGGAAAAGTTTCATCTTTACGACATAACGCCACCAGACCCTTATCACAACCCACCATAGCTGGAGCACCATCGGTTGTCAAGCCTACCATTTTCGATATTGGAATTTTCTCGAAAGAAATAATATTTGTTAAATGAGAAAACAACTCCTGTCCAGTAGTGTGTCCTTTCAGTGGAATAAACTTCAAAAAATCTTCTTTAATCTTAAAATCACTAAAAACCATCCTGACGAACACGGCCATCTGGGCAGTGTCAACGACATCTGTTGATTCATCCAGTTGAAGTGAAAAATAAACACAGTTATCTAAGTCAGTTCTTAACTGTAAAAAAATATCATTGCTCAGTACTTCTACACGTCTCATCACTGTATTAGCAGAAAGTTGCATAGCTTTTATAGCTGAAACTATCTCGTCTTTATTTCTAAAGTTGGCAAATAACGAATAGTAGCTTCTAAAAACGCCTGTTTTATCATTTCCCCGTCTTCATAAGGTTTCTTTTTTTGTGCAATTATCTGGGACACACGGTACGATGCTTCAGTTGCAGCATTATTTTTGTCGACTGTTCTTAAAAATATTGATTGTTCTCCAATTAACTGCTTTTTTTAACTGTTTCAGTTTCTCCTTTCTGGCGGCAGAATGTACAAAATTAGAATGTACAGTTTTATAATGTCTCTCAATATTTCCTTTTTTAGCAATGGAGACCGAAGTATTACATAACAAACACACATTTTTATCTTTAACTTCTGTAAAAAAGTATTGTTCTTCCCATTCCGAATGAAAGTGGTATGTCTTTACCTTCTTACAACTGCTTGCCATATTATTTTTTGTTGTTCTCTACTAACCCAACCGCTGGACGTTGGTTACCCGTTCAGTTTTAAACTAAGCGCAATGTCGCCGCGACGTGCGTATTTATCCCGTTCAAAGCAATCCTGATCGTTCTCGAACACTAATAGTCCAATCATTATAGTAAGTTCACCTCGGAATTCGAGATACCCAGCTGTAAGTCTGTAAATACTTGTATATTGACACCCTAAAAGTTGTCTCAAAACCTACATATAGTAGGGTGTACGCATCTATTAAATTTCAAGGTCAAATGTCACAAAAATCGGTTTTTTGCGCTTTTTTTGTAAATATCTCATTTCCTATGGGTTTTTTGCTATTTGTATTTATTATCAATATTGTAGAATACAAAATTCTCTAAAAATTTTGTTTAAAAAAATTTTTCATACGGTGAACCGTTTTCGAGATAGATGACGGAGAGCGCGCGGTCACAGCATCACTTCAGGTCAACCGGTGCCTCCGGTCGAAAACGCGCCATATATAGTTGATGAAATATCGATAAATCAATGATTATAAATATTTGTCAATTTTTATTAACTATTATATTATATTTTATCATTTTTTTTCCTAACCTATCCACTTTTTATTTAGTATTAATTTATTTAACAACACTTACCTGCCCATGTAATTGCAAAATTGTTAATGAAAATATAGGAATTATATTTGAATTTTAACCTAATTAATATTAATAAATTCTTACATGATGAAAAAAAACAAATAAATTATGAATTAATCTTTTTATTAAAAAAATTCATTCAATACATTTATTTTTATTAAAAGTAAAAAAAATGGAATAAAAGGTACAAAAACTACAATTTATAATTTTAATAATCTTCTTACTCTTCATCGTCGTCTTCCGGCTGCTGGTAAATTTCAAACTGGTCTTCATTATCGTCTTCAACGACATTTCTCTCAAGTTCTTCCATGATTTCGGGGTCAAAGGTTCCATCTTCGTTAATGTCGCTCTGATATGGTAGAGCATTGAAACAAGCTTGCCCATTACATTGGCCACAAGCTAAAGAGCATTGCAAGCCCGCTTTCCTGCATCAGCATCGCGAACCACAACCACTCTTGCAGTTGCAGAAAATTGTATTTAGCAAATCTTCTGGAGCAGGTGGTAAAATTGTCATGATAGGCTCCAGAAAATCGTTTCGCATTGCCCAACTCCATACCTGGGGTTCCAAATCATGCCTTAACCAAGTTTGAACTTAATAATATACACGTTTGAAAAGTTGATGAGCAGCTGCTTTTGTTGGTAGAATATTTGAAAGCTGCACAGGTTAATTAAGTTTTGTAGACTTGACGTAATGCATATAACGAAGATGATCGAGACTTTTCACAGATTTCGGAGCATTATAGACTGCCAATAAGATTTGAGTTCCACTCTCTAATAATCTCTGGGCTGAACAATTTTCTTTCTCAAATGCTGCAGCTAGTTCATTCAAATTTGTCAGTTTCTCAAAAACTTTAAAAAATGATTTTTTCCCTTTTTAAAAAGCGCAGAAGTTGTGTCACAGCCACTTAATGCGTGCAGAAATAAAATATGTGTTTTGGGATGAGGATAATTATCAAAACTTTTAGTCAAGTATATCCCCGTTTTTACATTTCCTTTCCCAACTTTTTAAAGAAAATGTCTTGTTCGTAAGACAGTGTACGCCCAATTAAAATGACAAGTAAATCAATATCTTGTCCTATTATAACTGCAGTTTTTTTCAGAATTTGATTCTTCAATTGCAGTTTCAACAATAAGAACATCAGCATTATCTCTGGCTTGTTTAGTAGTAATATTTGCAGCTTGTAATTTTTCAATTAACATATTAATGACCATATCTTTGTTATTTCGATTTGATAAGAATTTTTCTTGAGTAACTGGTACAACTATTGTTTCATCTTCTCTGCTGCTCCATAGCTTTTACGTTCTTACTGTAATCTGAATTTTTTTAAACAAAATTTGTAGAGAATTTTGTATTCTACAATATTGATAATAAATACAAATAGCAAAAAACTCATAAAAAATGAGATATTTCCAAAAAAGCGCAAAAAACCGATTTTTGTGACATTTGACCTTGAAATTTAATAGTTGCGTACACCCTACCATATGTAGGTTTTGAAATAACTTTTAGCGTGTCAATATACAAGTATTTACAGACTTACAGCTGGGTATCTCCAGTTCCGAGATTCTTACCTAATTTAAGCTTAAATGACTGGACTATAACGCGCTGGTCGGGCTGGTCGGTTCTAGCCGATTCTAGCTTGATGGAGTCAGCGGCAGATCGCTCACCGCAAGGTTGCCGCTGTTTATGTTTAATATTATGACAATTAGATGTTTTTGTGGAATTTTCGGAAGCTTCTCTGATTTTTGCAGTTTGTATTTTTTAAATTAAAATCGTTGTGAGAGCTACCAGAATTGCCTCCGCGAGCTACCGGTAGCTCGCGATCGACAAGTTGGCGACCACTGCTTTAATGCTACATATACATTGCCGATGACATCGCCACAGCTTAAAGCAACTCAATGCCACAGAATAGGTGAACATATTATTACTGTTCAATGTATGGTAAAGTGTGACACCAATTTTATTTATAAATTTAAAACGTGACATTGGTTATTTAGTTTAATAAGAGTTGTTTGTAATATAACATTTAACATTTTTGTACAAACATGATTTCTCTAAAATGGACCGTAATAAAGAAATTTGAGGGAAATTGCAAAATTTTAATTTTATGAAGACATAAAATGAAAATGAAAATTTCAGATTAATCGCCTTTTAAAAATTAAAGCTGGCATGACCCCGTTTGGAAATGACACCATGTTTACAGAATGTCGTACTTAAAATGAACCAAAATGGATATTTCGGAAACGATTTTAAAAACTGCACCGCTCATGAATTTGGAGTAATCACTAATATCCCCATCTGAAAATTTAGAGATAATAAATTATCAGTAATGTTTTGCGATAACACCCTAAAGACTCTTCTTAAATAATATTGTGTTTAAAAAATTATTAAATTAGTTTTTATGTACTCTCTTCTTTAAATGAAGTATTTAATTGGATCCGAAAATTATAATTTCCATTTGAAAACACATTGTTATTGATGTTTCTTTTTTAACTCTAAATAACTGTGGAAAGCACTATAAATGAGCGCTTCGCTAATTACATTCGTGCTCCAGCCTCTGTCCAAAGATAACAAAGCTAGTAAAAAAGTAAGCAACACAAAAGGTTACAGTTGCGACATCTTCCACTATTTTTTGGACGATTCTTAGGCAGGCAGGTAGAGGAAGCGCGGAGCAACAGTGCGTCACGAAGCTCCACAGGTAGGCTGACGGCGGCGGTAACACATAGTCCGGCCGCCCCAGCCTTTAGGAAGAACCTTCGTTATAAAATCTATAAAATAATTTGAAAATTACAGATGAAATCTGATTAAATATCAGAAAAGCTATCGGTTATTGACCCGAAAACAAAGTAAGTGTCCCTTAGGACCAGTTCTTTACAACACTGCAATATTGGCAGTTGGCCAAACAAATACAGATAGGATAGGATAGCTATTCTTGAATATATGTCAGTCTTATGGGGTTCAAAGTTTGAAGACAAAAGAGGAGAAATACTGTTAGAATGGCTAGGAGAAGAGGATTTGGTGATACATAATCAAGGAGATGTTCCTACATTTATAAGGGGAAATAGTGAATCCTATATAGACATAACTTTCAGCACAAAAAAAAATAGCCAAACACCTGATTAACTGGAGAGTGTTAGAGGAAGAAAACTTAAGCTTACATCAACATATTTTGTATGAACTCCAGGAAAACAATGACAAGAAACAAGACCGAAGGAGCATCAGCAAGAAAGGCTGGCAAATTAACAAAGAAAACATGCATAAATTAGTGGAAGAATTCGGCAAAGTAATAGATATTAATGAGAGGGCAGCAACAACAGCTAGAGAGATAACCATCGCAATAGAGACAGATTGTAATAAAACATTTCGTAAGAAAAGGGAAAATCTAAGGAAGAAACCAGTTTATTGGTGGACTAAGGAAATAGCTGAGAGAAGAATGGAATGTGTGCAAAGTAGAAGGGCAATGTTAAGGACAAACAAAGCAAATAATGAAAACCAGAAGATAATCCTTAGAGAACGATATAAGCTGAAAAGAAAGAACTTAAGATAGCTATAAGACAAGCGAAGATACAAAGCTGGAAAAAAATTATAGCCGAAGTGGATGCGGATGTGTGGGGCAAAGGCTATCAGATTGTTACACAAAAGCTGCAGTTTAATCACCCGATTTCTATGACTAATGAACAATAGCTAGAAGTTGCGAAGGCACTGTTTCCGGATCATCAAGTAAGGGAGTGGGATAGGATGCCGGTAAAGGTAGAGGAAATACCAAGATTTACAGAAGAAAAGTTACTAAAGGCAAATGAACGACTGAAAGAAAAGAAAGCACCAGGGCCAGATGAAATCCCGACAGAAGTAGTGAAGATTATAATCCGCAGCCACCCTCAAAAATGCCTGGAAGCAGTAAATGGGATGATAAGCACAGGAGAATTTCCAATAGAATGAAAGACGGCAAGATTGGTGTTAATAGACAAGGAAAAACCAAGACAGGACCCCAAATCATACAGTCCCATCTGTGTACTGAATGTATTGGCGAAGCTGCTGGAACAACTAATTCTTATCAGACTAAAATCTGAAATAGAGAGATGGGGTGATTTAGCCCTAGAACAATATGGTTTCAGGGAGAAAAGGTCCACAATCGATGCAATATAAAGAGTTCAGAGTATCGCGGATGAAGCAAGCCAAAAAAATCGCAGGAAATTACGCCTACTGATAACCGTAGATGTGCAAAATGCCTTTAATTCGGCACCATGGGAAGGAATACTCGAAGAACTGCACAACAAAGGAATTGAGCCATATTTATATAATATAATAGCCAGCTATCTACAAGATAGGTCTCTACTTGTAGGAGATAAAGGAAAAATGGCAGTTTCGTGTGTACAAGGATCGGTTATTGGTCCCACACTATGGAACATATACTATGATAGAGTATTGAGAATATCTGTTCCTTATGGTGTCAAGCTGATTGGGTATGCGGATGATCTAAGAATAGTAGTCACGGATAAGGATTCAGACGTATTGACCCGCACAGCCTGTCGAGCGCTACGCAGAGTGATTGAATGGATGGAATCTAAGAAGCTCAAACTGGCCCAACAAAAAACAGAAACAGTGCTTCTTGTAGCTGGAAGGAAAGTAAAAGGAGTTGCAGTGGAGGTAGGAGGAATGCTAATTAACAGCCAAGAGAGCCTCAAATATCTGGGTATACCTAGACTATATATGAGAATCGCCGAGCACATAAAAGCAACAGTAAAAAAGACAGAAAAGGCACTAGGAAACCTTCTTAGCAGAATATTACCAAATATAGGAGGGCCTCTAGAAGGCAATAGATACATACTGTTCTCGGTAGTGCAATAAATTTTAATGTACGGTGCTCCGGTCTGGAAAAGAGCATTAGATAAAAAGATATACCGAAACAAGATAATGAGTGTCCAAAGAAAAGCTGCCCTAAGAATTATAGGCTCATACAGGACCGCTTCTACAAAGGCAGTTCTAACCTTACTAAGGATATCACCAATTAATGTACTGGTAACGTATAAAGAAGACGAATTAAGCGTAGGTAAACAAATGGCAAATAATCTATTTTTACAAAGATGGCAGGAATGGTGGCAAGAAGAGGCAAATACAACATGATCCTGGAGTAAGCGGCTCATACCGGATGTCGGCACATGGATAAATAGAATACATGTGGAGCTTAGCTATTTCATGGCACAAATGTTGACCGGTCATGGGTGCTTTCAAGCATATAGAAAAAGATTCCATGTAAGTGATAGTCAGACTTGTATATACTGTGATGAGGAGTAGGACACAGTAGAACATACAATTTTTATATGTAGTAGATGGCACAGAGAGAGACTAAGGACGGAAAATATAACTGGACAAGTTAATCCTGAGAACATCATACCCAAAATGATAGAGAATACACGGATATGGGAAGCAGTACAAAAGTTTAGCACTGAAATACTTAAAAGAAAATAAAAAGACATTATACAGAGGGAACGAGACAAATAATCAAAGAAAAAAAAAAGGATGGTAAAAAAAGAAAAATAAAGTAAAAAAAATAGCATGAAAATAGAGTAAGAGAAATATGTTAAAAGGAACATCAGTCACTGCTCCCTCCTCTTGATGAAATGCACAAAGCGGTCCCCGGAAGAGAGACCTAGAGCAAGGACGTGGTTTTAGTGGGTATACCGGCCTTGCACGCTTAGCCGGGAGTCCCACACTACCAGATATGGGCAGAACCATATGCCTGGTGTCCGTAATGGATTCCAACCCAACCAGAAAAAAAAACTATTTAAATGTGCAGTAACATTTATTGAAATCCAATATACAGGGTGATATTCTAGCTAAGAAGAGCAATTGATGGGTCCCTAGGCGAGAAGCGAGTGTCCCCGTTTAATCCTTTTGTTATTTGAAATGAAATATTTAATGATTTACCTCTTCCATTTTGTGACTGGCTGTATGACAAGAGTCAAGAGTCTATGCCAAAAAAAAAAGAGCAATAAAAAAAAAAGAGTCCGGACATGAAATTTTTTAAAATTAAAATATGGCTCTTATTAATCTAAGAGAGGTAACTTTTGTACAAAAGTTTATCAAAAAATCTCTAGCCAACTATATTCATAAAACAACCTATGTCTCAGAAACGAATAAACTATGCGTTTAGTCCTGCAGGCCATATAGGAGCGTAAAAGGTCCCCATTACATACCGCCTAAAAACGAAGTAAGAAAAAGACAGCTTCGATTTTGGCCGCCGCACTATAGAGTGGGAGCGGCCGATCGATGGGACGGCACCGGTAAAATCGCTGGTTCTGCTGATGCTGTGCTGATGCCATGCCGCCGAGGACAGAGGTGCAGCTCTAGGGGTCAGGGTTGAATGGGACAGTCGCCGCGTCGGTGTTAGTAGTGGGGGATTTTCATTCAGCGGCTGGAAAAAGACCTTTTTTTTTACTTTCGAAAGAGATTTTGCTTTGACTAAAGTTTCCGTAGATTTGTTGCTTCGAGCTGTTTAATTTTAAATTACTGCAGAATCCGGAAGTCGGTGCGTTAATAACGACATTTTAAAGAACATTAAGCAGTGAATATTACTCCAGCTATCCGGATGATGTATGATTAAAACGCACAACTTCTCTACAGGGCAATTGTAAACATCGCTGGCAAATTAATACTATAGAAAAAGATACCCGTATATTTTTTTGGTTTTACGAAATCAAACTTTTAGGACATCAAATGGGACTTTAAAGAGCGCCCTTAAAAAACTGTTATTTTGATTTCTCGAAAAGTACTAAATTGTCTCAACATCATCAGTTTTTCATTGTAGTACATATTATATACATATATACCAACTAAAGCATTTTTTCAATACTCCTTACACAATTTCTAAGCAAAATAGGTACTTTCTACTTGTTTCGCTTCAGAGCACCGTAGTCTGAAAAAAAGCAATTTTTCTTTGTTTTTTAGTTATTTAATTTAAGTATAATAAAGGCTCAATTAGAATAGAATATCCATTTATCAAATGTGGTCAATACTAGTATATTGTAAAAAAGAAATGCAACAAGTTTCGACCTGTTTGGGTAAACATCATGCCTAAACTTTTCAAAAATAGGGGAAAGAAGAGTGGCAGGTTTCATCATCAATAAAAAAAACATAAATATTAGATTCCTTATAAACATTTGTTATTAAAACTTAATACATTTTCTATTAAGTTTAATTTTTCTTCTTATAAAAACAGATGTTATATGCATAAAAGAGATAAATTCCATCCAGATCAGTGCAGTTTACGTAGGTCCATCGCTTACATACTTTGCACTGAATTCAGTCTTCATCAAAACTTTCTCCACAGATGCATTTGGTAGTCTGATTTTTGTTTTTGACGGAACATCAAATTTTAAAAATGTTTTGGCGTTCTTTAATTTTGAACTTTCTCCAAATTATATTCGATCTCCTTTTTGTCCTCATTTTTAACCTTTTCCTCTCTCAATCTCCTCTGATTGCAGCTTGTTCCTTTTTCTCTTATGCAAATCTTTGTTCTTCTAGTTGCTGTTTATAAGGCCTTGCAGTTAGAATTTCACTTTTCTCTCCGCGATTTTTTCTTGTTTGGAATCTTACGTTTGAAGAACGACTAGGAAGAGGTAAGATTTCCTAAAATAACATTTATGGGTGTAGTTGGTCGTGCCGAAAATATTGCTTTAAGTTGAGATCATGATGACTTTTTGGAATAAGTCAAAAATATATTGGTTGGTATTGAGGATGTAAGGAACAAGTCGCAAATAAAGATGGTTCACAATCACCTCTTATTCAAATGTCATTTGTCCTCTATGCCTTGTGAGATTTTTATTTGATTTGACGGACTGCGACGATCACTCTGATTTTATTTTAATCTAGGTCATCGATGTATTAAATTATATTTATTTATGTTACTGACTGTCTGATTTTATAAGGTATGTTTTGTTAATAATACGTTATTAAATATATATATTTTATGCAAATATTTCTTGAACAAATTGTCAAATTTTAAACATAACCTCAATATCAACAATGAATGACACATGTGTTAGTTTTATATAAAATTATTCATTACTGTCTGTAATAGCTAACTCAATTTTTGGTTATATGTATTCGGTTACCAATTTTAAAAAAAAAATTCTACTTAATTTCCTAGTCAACATAATTTGCTCTTTACATTTCTCTTTATTTGTTAGTATAATTTTGGATAGTATTTAAAACTATCTAGTTTGTAATTACTGATTTAGGAGGGTGTCCGAATTATATTAATAAATTTGTTTTTTTTTTCTTTTATCTTTTCATTTGCTTAGTAACAATCGGTTATTAGTATGATTCTGTACAAGTCTTTAAAACTGAGACCCAGCTCTTAAAGATGACATAGCTTATTGCGATGGTCCAACTCTTGATGACGTCCCTAATCTTGAAGATGAGCCATCTCCTGAAAATGGCCTAGCTTCAGAGGACATCCCAGGTTCTAAAGATGGTCCTTCACCTGAAGACGCCTTAATTTTAGTTTTATTTGCATTGTTGGTTGGTATATCTCGTAGTTGACCAATAATTGAGACTAAAAAAATCTAAATTAGTAAAAATACTGGGGTTTAATTGATTGATTTATATACACGAGAATCGTTACTGCTCTAATTTAATTCTACAAATACGGGAAAAGACTGCACTCACCAAACCAGCTTTATTTTCATGTTTAGATATTTTCGCATCTACAGTAAACAGGCTTTATTGTAAGCATTTTTAAAAGGCTTCATGACCAACCTATTCAGCGGCTGAAGCATGTCTGAAGTGTGTGGAGGCAACACATACTTTGATTTTCTTTTACTATACGGAGAATGGTCGCACTGCGCAGCTTTCTGAGTGCCTTTTAAAAGGAGATAGAAAACTCCGCCATTTTGAACCCTTACATGTTGCTTACATCTTGGCGCAATATTTTTAATAGGTGCGTTTTAATCATCCGCTTCTGCTTCGGAATTGTCGGTTTTCTTGTTTTAATCTGACAGGTTAGAACGACTGAACCGACAATTCCGGAAGCAGAAGCAGATGATTAAAACGCACCTGATATTTTGCTTGCTGCTGTCAGTGTCAGAGAATATTATTTTTGGAGTCACAGTTTATTGCTAAAGAATCAGTTAGCTCACCCGGACCAGTTGAAAGTTCCAAAATAACATCCACTCCATGGATACAAATTCAGGATACGCAGAAGACTGCTGTTTTATTATAGGCGGTTGTCATATATCGTATTATCCGAGTTGCACAGTGTATAAACTGAAACATTGAGATCCAAAGTGCCGACGCAGAGTGAGCGATCTGATTCTTTAGCTGTAACTGTGTCACAGTGTTCAAAATGGCCGCGCCCTATGTTGGGCGTGTCGGACCTCTCTCTTGCCTCGTATAGTAATCAAAGTATGTGGAATGACCATATACGATTAACAGAACCGGTTTTATTCATTTGGATTGACTTGTTCTACAAACATTTGCAGCCACTTTAAAAAACTCTCTTTGGTTATTCAGCCACTGGATTATCCATAAATATTGCTGCCTATTGGGCCATCCTTCTTTAAATAATTAGAAACACAAAAAGTGGTGGGATAAATTGATCTTCAGAAGTATTGATTCACCATAAAATAGTAATATTTCTACCTCGTTCGACAGATTTTAGTTTTTTACTTGTCTCTTTATTTTTACCGATATCACCTTCAATTTATTTATGTGAATAACTCAAACTCCAGCTTCGTCGACGTTAAAAATTTGAGACGGTGAAAAACAAAAATTTTCAACCAATTCTGTAAGTTTATTAAAATATCTATGTACTTTTTCCTTATGAAAACCTTCTGCTTTGCAAACCTATAGGTTCAGCTGTCCTCAGTCTCTTTTTTGTCTTTATCTTTATCGGTTGTAAGCAGGTAGAGAAAGGTTTGGCCCAGAACACTGCGGCCTCTTGGGTCTATTGTATTCACCTGCTTTCCCCGTATTCAAGTATAATTTTTGGAATAGCCCTGTGTCTTTGGTTAGTTTTAATAGGTTCCCTACCAAGTGTTCCTGAGGCGTTCTTTCCGAGTCTAGGCCGAAAAGGATGAAGCGTTGTCTAGTAAGAGCTCCGCATTCAAAGATCACATGGTATGAGGTTTTCTTTCTCTTCCATGCAGAGTCTACACGTAGTGAGATCATTGTGTAATTCCATCACATGAAGGTGTTTCAGCAAGCAGTGGCCCGTTAGTAATCCCACAATGGTGGACATCTGAGGCCTTGCGAGTTGTGGTGCCTTAGTAGTCATGCGTGGGTCTGGTTCCCTTAGTATGAGCTTGCTAATTCTGTGCCCTTTTATCTGTTGCCAGTGAATTTGGTGTTTTGTGGTCATCCACCTGTTCACTGCCTGTCGATCAGAAGTTTTGCTTATCCCAAATACAGGTTCGGGTCCTGTGAATGGTAGATCTGATCCCTCTTTGGCGAGTTTATCAGCCTTTTCATTTTCTTGGTTACCTTTGTGCCCCGGTACTCATGCTAGTTTTACCTTATTGTTGGTTGCCAGATCATTTTGTATTCTAAGGCAGTTCCAAACAAGCTTTGACTTGATTTTGTTTGAGTCAAAAGTCTTTAAGGCTGCTTGGCTATTTGAGAGAATTAGAATGGTTTTTTTATACTTCCTTCTTAAATTTTCTCGTACGCCCAATTCAATTGCATGTATCTCAACCTGAAATACAGTGGCATGTTTTCCCAGTGAGAGGATGATGTCGCATTTGGGTTTAACTCCATGTACGCCAGAACCTGTCCCCTTGTTAGTTCAGATCCATCCGTATACCATACGAGACCGCTTAGCAAGTATTTATATATCTTCTTGTTTTCCTCGTTCCAGTTACAGTTGACCTGGAAAAGTCTGTTACAGGTTAGGAGGGGTGTCATATTTAATATAGAATCATTTACTTCATGTGTTATTCTGGTATGTTTTATGTTCCAATAGGTTCCAGTTGTTGGAGATTCCCAGTCTGTATGCACTCATTCTGGCCTCCCCATTAATGACTAGGTCAAATGGTGGGAGATTTAAAATGATTTCCATAGAGGCTGTCGGTGTACTTCTCAGTGCTCCTGCAATACAAAGGCATGCTAGCCTCTGTACTCCTGAGGGCTGTTTTCTGGTTTACTTTAGGCCACCAAACAACCGCTCCATAAGTTATTGTCTTGTTATTGCCAAATATAGCCAGAGGACCATTTTTGGTTTTAATCCTCATGTTTTTCTAAATCCCCGTCTGTCTACAATGAGAGACATTTTACATTTGTTGGCCTCTTTTTGTAAGTGTTGTCCTCAGTCTCAAACCCCCTTTTTTTATTTTTAGCTGCTTTGCAAAATGGTATGCTAGTTTACAAAATTCAGATCTGCTAAGTTGCATGATTAAACTGTTTAAATTCTTAATATGTTCATATAATATATTTTCTTGTTCATCATTATATGTTTTATAACTTTCTCTATGACTTCTTTCATGTGCTTTTCTTCCCATATATCTCGTTTTTTCCAAATTACCTGCAAAGAGCACGGAAATAATAAAAATTAAAATGTATGATGCCTCCAGAAAAGACCGATACCGCACAAAATAAAAGTGTCCGATACCACAGAAGAAAGAACAATACACAAAAGAAAGTAATGTTCGGAACTTTGAAGTTGAAGGGATAGAAATATTTGACCTTGAGTTCCACCACAGAGATACTCTGAGAAAACGTAATTATTCACAGTACACGCGAACGTAGCTATTCACTAAACCTACACTGCGAAAACTACATTTCTTTTACATAATTAGTTGTCATATTTTATGAAAATTTGCATGAATGCATTTGAAATTATTCTCGATTTAAGTAAATTATTTTTTGATTTGTAAAACTTCCGACAGAGGTTTCAAAAATAAAAATCATAAAGTTTTTGACAATAGTTTATTTTACCCTGTCATAATGAACTATTAATATTGTGCCACAAATCTCACTAGTCATTTATGATCCATAAGTATAAATCAATTGGGATAATTGTTAAAAAATCATTAGCTAAAGCGTATTTTAGGTATTTTATGAATAAAAAAAAAAGAAAAATAAAATAACGTTTATTTAAGCAATTGATAAGTTTACAATATAGTGCATGTATTTTATTAAAATAGAATTGTTTGAAAATTAAAATTGTTTATACAGATTTATAAAGCAAGCCGAATTTATAATACATAGATTAGTAGCTTTATTAAAATAGCTATATCCCAATATACAACAAAAATATAGAATAATTATATAAACGGTACTTATAAAAATATTAAATAATAAGTAATTATTTTTCTTCATTTTGCACCAAACAAACGTTTTCTCAACGTTGCTATCTTCAGTCGCAGTCTCTGCTTTCTTAAAGTGTTTGATGATAACACATTATGCGTTTGAATTTGTGCTGTTACACAAGGTAGAGAAAGAGATGGTTGACTATGCACTTGTTCAATAAATTCTACTTCTGCTGAAGTTGAGGATAGGCACAAGTTTTCTTTGCCTTCTTCGCCATGAACAAGAAATTCTTCTAAAAAAAGAAAGAGAAACCAAATTTTTATTAGATCAACTTAGTGTCAAGAAGGTGCATCATTTGTCAGAATTGAATGTTTGAGTCACACTTTTTAGCCAGATGAAATTTAAAATAATTTTATAAAATGAGAATATATTTCTGTGCCTAGGAGCTAAACTGCACTGTTATTCTAGTCAACTTTTTAGTACAGCAGATTGAATGTTGTTAAATTATTAAATTTCAACTAGATATGCATTTAGACACCCATTTATTGTCAGAATATTTATATTTTTTACTAACCTAACTACTAAAACTACTTTATTTTAATTTGCATAAGTTGTCGTATGTCGACATAGTGCAGTTTACCTACAGTTCTACAAAATGGAATGTCTGGGTTGATATTCTAAGATTATTAGTACTTAATATTTTATTTTTTAAACTACTAAATGTAATGTAAAAAAATGACAAGCAAGCCGAGTAGCAAACTTTTTGTAACATTTAACTATAAATTGTATTTATTTACCTTGCAAAACTGTGACTCTTTTTGTAGGTTCTGAATGGGGAAATACTGTTGGGAATGCATTTGCAAATAATCGTTTTCTTGCTCCTGACTGATAAACGAATTTATCCTGGAAGTGTAGTTCACAAATTTTGTAATTTTTACTTAAGTGTTCAACACCCTTTTCCCAATAAGTTCTCTCTATTTGCTGCCTTAAGCGACAATTCAAGTCTGAAAAATACATACAATCATTGTACTACCATGTTATGGCAAGGTCAATTCCTATTTCACCCTCAAGGTTTCATACCTACCTCACTGGATCTTTCACAAGAGTGAACAATCCTTCTTTGCCACCTGTTCTTGAGGTACATCCACGATAAATACAAGAATATACTCCTCCTCTTTGACGCGGCATCGTTTATAAACCTAATATTAATACGTACAATAAAGTCTTAAATTAACAACTCCACAATTAGAAATATCAACAAAAACTAAAAATAAACCACTAAAAAAACGTAAAAGTTATCAGAATATTCGCTAAAAACAACGAAAAATCCAAAACGACAAATAAAGACACGACAGGAAAAAAATATTGATTTTCTAACAGTGACAGCTTCGTTCATCTGCTATAAAAGTGTGCACTGTTGCACTTCGAACAAGTAACAAATCTACGGTTCAATTTTGACAATGCTCCACCAAAAAGATGTGGCTTCGGTTGCTAGGTTCCTGTTTTAGCCCTATGTTTCTTTTCTGTTATCCTGTGCCGATACAAATCGACCTATGCGAACCAAATAACAAACTTTAAAATAAAGATGGCTGCTAATATCGATAGAGCTGTAATAGAAATTAATATTTAACTGATACAAGTTTCAAATGACTGTATAAAAATCTAGGTATATTTACACTCAATGAATATTCAAGCGTGAAAAGATGTCTATGTGCAGCGCCAAACCCTAAACTTTTCAGAAAATCCACAATAAACACCAAACGATGCAGCATTCGCTTACAAGAGAACAAAAGTACTGAGTACTGCTTACTTGTTTAGATGCACACTCCCTCTGTGTAACAAGCACTACCTCACGCGGCAATTAGTCAAACTACCAACTGGTCGATACTACCTGACTTTCTCCTATACATAAAAACGAAAAAACAATGTTGAAATACTAAAATGGTATTTTGCTGATACCAAACTTAATGTGAAAGATGATCAGAAAAAGGGTGAATTACTAACATATCTCTAGAAATACAAAAACCTTCTGACGAGACCTTTTAAATTTCTCATTATAATGTATTAGTAATATAGATGAAGTAAAACTGTCAGTCACGAAAAAGGAAAGTCAAGAACCAGTCTTTACGTTGTAGAAAATAGCAAAATTTCTACAAATAAACTTTAGAATCAAGTAAAAAAACCTTAAATTAATGTAACAAAATCACTTCGGAGGTAGACTGTGAGTAACATACACAGAGTGGTAGTAGAATTTAATTACAACATTAAACGTCAGCATCCACAATGGAAAAGTCGTATACAAAAACAAAAACAAATTTACCAATGAATCTATGTTGGAAGCAAAGAGGTTAGAAAGGGTAGAGGTAACATAGGAAGCATTTGTCACTGCGCGAATTTTGCCAAAACCGAAAAACTGGGTGGAAGGAGTAGGGAGATGTTCTGGACCGGACTTAAATATTTGTATTGTACTACCTAATTTTGGTAGGTAACTAAAAGATGAAAAATTATGAGACGTTTTTTTGACTTTATTTGTCAGCACGATTCATTTTTGATGAGGGCAATAACACTTTATCAATATATAACTAGCTAAGGGGCGATTCCACCGTTGTGTCAAACGAAGTTTAAATTACTAAATGAAGATTAAAATGACATTGTTAATGTAAAAATGTCATTTTAAACTCCATTTAGTAATTTAAACTTTATTTTTGTTAATATAAAAATGTCATTTTAATCTTCGTTTACTATTTTAAACTTCGTTCAACAAAACGGTGAAATCGACCGTAAATAAAAGTTTATAAAATTATTGTAACAAAATAGCTGTTGAGACAAAAAGTTATCGAAACAGCCAAAGTACTTTTTGCCGAATTACACACAAGATTTTTTCTACGATCACACCAAAATAAAATAAATAATAAAATTTTATTAGAAAAAACAATGTTTTGGTACTTATATACCGGTAATTATTTATGATTTAAGTATTTACGGAAAATATCGTTCAATGATTTAAAACATTAGGAAGTCAATTAATAGCTATTTATGCAACCAGTTACGAAATGTCTTATTTTGTGTAACGAGTAAAATGAACGAGTTACACAAAACGGCATTTGGTAACGTGTTTACATACAAGATTTTTTCTAATTTTGTCTTGATTATTTACAAAATTGTGTTTAAAAATGATTCACCAGCATTCTTTTGCAGGCACTTCCAATCAAATATTTCAGAAAATTGTTGTATTTGTTTGCCCTACGACTTTTTTTTTTCAATAATAATAATAATAAAAATAAGGAACATGTGCAGTGTTGTTGATCTGATTTTTGACATTACCCGCGAGAAATTTGAAAAAAAAAACATTTTTACCCATTATCCTTAAAGGAGTACGTCAAAATTTTACCCCCAACATTTCTGGGCAGTTTTCAATAACGGTGTTCAATTATTTAAAAATAAAACGCCATTTAAAGCTTTTCTTTTTTTGTTTTCTTTTTTGTTGTTAAACGTAATGTCATATTTTCAAATGTGAAATGTTACTATTCATTGCCTTTTTTCGATATTTGGTTTTTCGATTTTTCGTTTTTTGGATTTTTCGATTTTTTAATTTTCGATTACTCGATTTCTCGATTTTTCGACTTAAAAACCAAAAAAGAGGCAGTTTTATTTATTTTCATTTCGTAACTGGTGACATAATCAACTTTTCGTAATCAGTTTCATAATGTTCTACATTATGCAACTGGTTGCATAAAGTAGATCGTTTTGGCACTTGCTGTGATTATAAAATATATTACTTTATATGTCAAAATTGGAGAAAATAAAATGTAATTAAATGGATAGATCCCATATTATTATAGAGCAGTGTTTCTCAAACATTTTTGGGGACGGAACCTTTTTGAAAAGCGAAATATTTGACGGGGCCCTAAACACATAAAACACATAATTTAAAAAATATTTTTCAGATTTTTCTTTATTTTGACTCTCATTTTGACTTTCAATAGGTAAACTTGATAAAAAATTGGCTTCATATTATGCTCCGATTTTACATATTCAATTTTATAATTGTATAATTGTACCTAATTTGACAATATTACTGCCCATCTACGTAGTCTGTTGGCTGAAAATTGGGGTATACCTTTAGCTGGGTTAAAAATAGTTACCAGAGGTAAGTAATCTATAACTAGGATAAAGAAATGTCTATATAAATATTCATTATATTTATTTAAGCCAAAAATTATTGCAAGGCCCTCTCTTTCAATTTGGGAATATTTTTGTTCGGACTTTGATAAGGTACGCGAAGCAGAAGCTATAGATTTTTCAATATTTTTTTCAAAAACATGACATATGGCCCTTATATCTACATTTGATGCATCTACGATTAATTTAATCGGCAACTCAGACTGAAAATGCATAAGAATATAATTTGTTGTTAATTTATTTTTGATTAATTCCAAAGATTCCTTGCAAGAATTATCCCAAATCCATTTCACCCATAAAAAATAAAATAAAAAAAGTCCTAAAGCAAAATCATATCCTCCTTTCTCTTAGTGACTTAAAAAAATGACTTCTCAAAAAAAGGTCCTCAAGCCAGGTCCCTCCATTTTGTGGAGATGTTTTTTTTATTATGATTATTTTCTTCGCGGAGTCCTCACAAAGGCTTTGCGGAGCCCCAGGGCTCCACTGAGCACACTTTAAGTAACCCTGTTATAGAGAAATACTAAATAAATAGTTTTGAAAAAACTATTGAAACCAGTTGTGAAGTTTGAAACGAATAAATTGGCAATGAAATTGATATTTTTGTATTTGATTGTATATTTCTCTTTCCACTTCCTGAAAACAGATTCAGCATGAAACAAGAAATAGTAAACAGTTTATAAAAATAACCTTTATTTGCTACTTATAACATGTACCAATGACCAAGTCCGATTCTGTTTATTTTCAAATCAACAAATATGGACGTCGACAGAATCTTTAAAAATTAAATATCTCACCGAAATAAATATAAGTTTCTTTTATCTCCGTCACATTTCGCACTTTTATTATAAATAAAGCTTTCTACAACACATCTTGGCATTTTAAACGTTAATTTCCAAAATTTAAGTCACTAAAATACCAAATTAATTCTCGTTGACACATTAAATTTGGATGGACAACGCTCTGACATGTGATGTTCTCAACTGTGATTGGTGGGTGTGAATAATTTCGAAATGGGATTATGCGCAGTGTCTTATGTTCCATCTAAGGTTTGTATAATCTAAGGTTGAAAGTTAAAGTCCATAACTAACCACCATCAGGATAGATAAAAAGCAGTGATGTAATTTGTGTGACCCTAAAACAGAGTATAGCGTGACTATTAAATGCGTATTAACAAATGGATGGATGCGGAAATACCTGTGAATGTAAATAACAAGATGTATTATTGCGCATCTAGAAAATCAGGACCAATAGAGAAAATTTCTTTCCTAATTGCCCTGCGCGTAATAATGTATTTTAATTAGATTAAGATATTCATTACTAAATAGAAATTAAATAATTATATCAATAGTTATTGCAAAAAAGAGAATATGAAACCTATATTTTCATATTAATTTTTAAATAACACTATTGTTTTGAGGAATTTTTACCAGATACTTGAATAACCGAAAACCTTTAAATTGAAGAAGAATGACATACATAAACAAACAAATTTTTAAATATAAATATCGTAATAGATATATACAAATAAATTATATCAATGCAATTATAAATAAGATAAAAAAGAAATTAACGAGAGAAAATAAAATTTATGACCGAATAAACCAAGGAAATTTTTATATTAAATTTTGCTACGGTCAGGAAATTATCCTTATTCAAATAAACATATTTAGTTTTATAGAAAATTCGTAGCAAATCAATGATTTCACATGGTTTAGATACAAAAGTTAAAATCCTTTTTCGAGTATTTAAAAAAGGTCTATTTCCTAAAACGCCTTTAAAACCTGTAAGCATACTTCATAATTTAATTTCAATATTAAAATTAATGCCAGGAAGCATATTTTACCCGAAACCTACGTTGAAAGTAACCTTTACACATACAGCGGATTTGTGTGGGCGAACGCCAACCTTAATGAAAAGGTAGCTGTAAGAGATTATAGGGTATTAAATAAGCAAAATTTGATTAAGGAGATTATTAAAAACAAAATAGGATTTAGGAGTCATTTTGCTTATATTCCGACACTGAACAAAACCTGGAAAAGTCGTAATAGCAAATTATATTATTTAGCTTTTCATTAAAAATTATTGATGTGATTATTATTAGTAATTAATATTAATATTAAGCACAGGGCCGCTGAGAGCCAGGCCGGGCCCCAGGACAATTCTCTAGATCGGGCCCCGTGATAAAAAATCTTTAACCAAAAACTGTTCTTCTTCTACTGAAATAGAATAATAGAATTTTTCCTAAACAAAAACTATTCTTCCTACTTCAATTACTTCTTCTTCTAAAAAAAAATTCTGCCTACCTCAAAATTACTTCTTCTAAAAAAAAAATCCTCAGCCGAAACTTAACTTCCCACTCTCATCTTGTGTCCAATTTCTCATGCAGAACAAAAAATGCTGTTGTCTTGCCCCCCTTACAGCGCTACCGGGCCCCCATTTAAGCCCGGGCCCCGGGAATTAGTCCCGGCTACCCCCCCCCCTCTAGTCGGCCCTGATTAAGCATATACAGTGTCAGCCACTGAATGTTTATGTGTTGCATAAGTTCATGTGAAAAACAGAAAGGAAACAAATAATATCAGTGTTGCCAATTTATACAGACAGATGGAGCTATAATGTTTTCGTAATTATTATTCGTTTTCGTCCGATTTTTAAGTTGGATAAGAAGAGATAGTTATCCTGGCTTAGGAGTTTTGGAAGATTAGATGAAGGAAATAGCAAAATTTAACATGAAGTGGTGCATTTTGTAGCAATTAATAATTGTGTGTGTTGGGTAAAAGCAAACTTCTTTGCAGGATGTAAAATAGACACAGGAAAAATTGCTTATGTTTGCATTCACTTAGAGAGAATTATAGAACTGCATGATTGTAAAAGGAAGTATACCAATTATTAAGTTAAGTAATGATGTAAATAATATTTTCCTACGACCACATACGAAAATCATAGTTTGCACACTTATTTGTTCTTAAGAAAGTAGCTTATATCATACGCGTACTGAAATATATATCACACACGTATTGAAAAATAGCAAAAGACACATGTATTGAAAAATAAAAAAATATCGTCCTATGACCTGTAACATGTACGTCAAAGTTATCATTATAATTGTCTTTACAAATTTTTATATAATATCAAATGAGCAATAGTTTTTTATATAGGTTTTTAAAATTATAAAATATTTTACTCACTATTACTTATCGAATATTGAAACAAAATTTTTTATAAAGGTACTTCTGGAAAGAAAATAATTTTCTTCTTCTTTTCTATAGTGTTATTTTTGGTTTCAAATACGACAATGTAAATTTTTGAGGTTATGTTTATGTTAGTGTTTACAATACACCTTTCTGTAGGTGTCTATTAATTTGAAAATATTTAAAGTTTATTGTGATTTGTGTTCAAATACATACTAGTGTATATAAGATAATTCAAACTTTAAAATTAAGTGTTATAAAGATTACTAGTTAATGCATTTAAAAGAAAGTGAAGAAAAACTTTTAAAAATTACATAAAGTAGGCTGTGGTATTAATTGTCAAACACACAAGCAGTCATTTTGTAAAATTTTATTTTATTGTAAAATTGTACTGAGCTCGCAAAAAAATGGATTCTAGTGATTCCGAATGTACGCCCCCAGAAATAGCAGAAGCTGCTAAAAACACGTCGCTCAAATTGTTGCCTGCTAAATCCAGAGTAAGGTATCAATACGCTTATGATCAATTCATTAAATGGAGACAAAGGAAACAAATAAAGAGTTCGTTTTCTGAAAATGTTCTACTGGCCTATATGAATGAATTATCATCAAAAGTACAAAGTTCGACTTTGTGGACACAGTACTCAATGTTGAGAACTACTCTGTCTACTGAACACAATGTTGATATTTCTTAGTACCTAAAATTAAAGGCATTTTTAAAGAGAAAAAGTCGTGTCGCAACAAGAAATAAAAAATTTCATAGAAACAGCTTCAGATGAATTACATTTATTTATAAAGGTGAGCAAGTTTAATATCTATTATTTTGTTCAATGTGTGAGTATTTTTTATTATTTAAGGTTGCACTTATCCTTGGAATATCAGGAGCATGCCGAAAGCAGGAGCTCACACAGTTGACTATAAACGATATAGAGGATTTGGGTACAGCAGCTGTGATAAAAATAGATAACACAAAAAACCAAGTATCCAGAAAATTCACGATTACTAGACCGTTTTATACCATATTTAAAAAATATGCCAATCTTAGGCCACCAACCACTCAACTAAGGTTTTTTTTTAATTATAAAAATAAAAAATGCACCTAATAAAATAATGAACACCATTCGCAGCACAAGCACATTCAACGAAGAAGTTGCATGTAAAAACATTGAACAATACTCTGAATAAAATGCTGAAACTATACAGCAACAAATTAATGTAGATCCACATATATTAGGGGAACCACTGAGAATAATAATAATGCAACATTACAAAATCCACTGCAATTTAGTAAATATTATAATAACAATTTTACTTTTAACTTTTATAACGTCCTAGAAAAAAAGTAAAACAAAATTATTAATAATTATTTAGTTCATACAGTTTAGTTACAAACATTTCCTAATTATTATATTAGTTATCTCTAGTTTAGTTACAAATATGTTTTATCCATTCCATTAGTTATCTCTACTTTAGATGTAAATTTTTATAAACTATTCTGTTAGTATCTCTGCTTTAGTTATAAATATTTTTAAACATTGTATTAGTTCTTGTCATTTCCACTGTTACAAAATGAAAAATATTTTGGAGGATTTTTTTGCTTTTCAACACATGTGTTGATATTCTTTTCAACACATGTGTGATATACTGTTCAGTACATGTGTGAAAGACGTTTTTTTAAGGATTTTGTGTGTGGTCGTAGGAAAAATAGTGTACACAACTCGTTGGAAAGTGTATTTCTCGCACTCGTTTAGTTTCCGCACTCGCCGCTACGCGGCTCGTACTAAACTTCAACTCGTTCGAAATGTGCACTTTCCACACTATAACATTTCTAACAAAATAGTTATTGTATATTAATAAAAATTCCACCAATAATCATTAAAAATCAGGTATCAAAAAATAAATTATTTCAACAGGTATATGAAGTGCACTATGATGAGTGAGCGCAAGACGAGCTAGTGGTTTACGCGAATGCCTTTAGCTAAAAAGAGAGGTCAACAGGTCAAGAGATCCGTGAAACAATGTGCCTGCTTAAAACCACGTTATTTAGTGCATCGAATACAAAGAAGGCGTAACGTCACAAAATAGGGCGGGGCATACGAACCCTGCCAAAGCACTGTTGCCAGTCTCTAAGAATCTGGTATTCTAAGAAACTCGAAGCAAAATCTAGTACTTTTTCTTCCTCGACGTGCAGAGTAAAATATATATTGTGCTCCTAGCTTGTATTCGTTATCTATAAAGACCCCCTTTTTTGCTCTTTAATAAATTAGACGTCACTGCAAATAAAATTCGAAGAATCTGGTACATTTTTTAGACAAAAACATATTCTGGCAAAACTGTTCTAAAGTTCCAAACCAAACAAACTATATAAAGCCCCATGGTACTATTTTAATTGTGCTTATTTAAAAATTGTGTTTAAATAAAAACTGCAACTAATAAATTGAAAGTATTTGTGTCAATTCAACGATTGTTCCTAAAAAACGTCTTCAAGTTCAAGGTAAAACCAATTATTATTATTTTAATTGTAAAGGTGTTTTGAGGTTATTTTGTTTTATTTACCTGTAATTTAGTTTTAAAACTGTAATTTATGTTTTATATTTAAGTGTCTAAGACCACTCTAGGACTACTTCAAAATGATCATGTATTTTGTACCCAACTGTAAATGGTATGAAGTGAGCAAAAGATTTGTTATTTTTTTGTGTTTCCAACAAAATCTTTTAAAGGGAAAAATGGATTTTTCTAACATAAATAAGGAAATATTATAACATTCTAAAAATCACTTTTTAAAAATATATTTTTTTTTAATGTATAATAAATGAATTGGTATTAAAATGATTTAAACTTTAATTGTCGATGCACGAAAGATTGCTAAGAGAGAGGGGTTTCGCATAGTAGGAGATTTATTTCGAAATATGGCCATTGATGGGTCTGAGTTCCTCTCTCTACAATTTATTTTAAATTAAATCATTGACCTGAAAACTATTGCCTTCGACTACAGTAGCGGTAAGTCTATTAATGTCATTAAAAAAGTCTAATTAGTCGTTATATTTCTAACTTTCATCTAATTATAGGTTTAGTTTCTAAAAGTCAATTTTAAATTATTCAATATGTGTTTATTAATTCCTTTTATGTAGCTGGAATTTCATATTGTTAATATTAATTTTTTGTTCTGTGGAAGGGTAAATGTATTAATTAAATTTTTAATTGTTGAAAATTCTAAAAATAATTGTTTAAAAGTTTGACTTATATCTCTTGTATGAGCCTCGTAAAAACAGAATGTATTTTTGTTTAGAGAGCGAATATTTGGCAGTCAAAGTATTGGAGTACGTAAGGATCTTTCTAACTTTTAGACAGATAGAAGGTCGGCTCGTTGAGTCGAATTGTGGAGCATCGGTGTCCCGACTCCCACACCTAGATCAATTTTGCCTTCATTAGAAGACGACTCGTTGAGTCAAACTGTGCTCTGCAACCACGGTTTAATTTTAATTTATTTTCGTATTATTTCTATAATTTAAATTGGCACTGTATTAATCGAGGTAATAATATTGTATAAGAAATTGTATAAATTATTTGTTTTTCTTCTAAAGAGCACCAAATTAAAAATTGTGAACACCTTTTATAAATTACAACGGGCAGCTACTGGATCTTATAAAATAAACATTTTAGTTCACTTGGTTTATTTGCCAATGAAAGGTATTTAATAAATATATTATTTTATTTGACATATTGTTACGAATTAATATAACACCCTGTGAATAGGTATGTTATGATTTGTAAAGTTTTGTCCAAGGGCAGGCGCGTTAAACATATATTCAATAAAGTACAGGGTCAAGAAAGATCAACGAGGGCATTCTTGAAACATTACCAGTAAATTTTCGGGAGTTCCTTTTGGTCTTTGTTGACGAGAGGTCGAAATTATTCGAATTAGGTGAATTCCTTTTTTGTGTCCAAAAGTTGAGTCCCGGGTCGCGATTAGTTTTTTTTGCAAAACCATAGTGATAATAGTAACGTGTGCTTCAGCCAGCCTTGTAGCCCAACAGATAGAATACAATAGTTATGTAAGTAAATAGTTTTAAGTAGTTATATTGAGTAATTGTGTAGTCAGTAAAGACTACGTGATTGCGGAAGCAATATTAATTGTTTTTATTTGTTGAATAAATCACAGTTATTTGTTTTACGCTTGTTTCAATTTTCTTTGGTTTATGAAAACTTACGATCATTCAAAGGCAGGGGTATTGGTTTAATCCGATCTCTGAGAGAGAGAGAGAGAGAGAGAGAAAGAGAGAGAGAGAAAAAAACTGCCAAAGGGAATAGTTGCTGTAGGGCAAACCCTTTTCCCGTCCTCTGAATCATCGTCAGGAAGTTAGGGACCCTTCTGAACTTAACCTCTTAGCCGTGTGTTGTCTAGAGGCCAATTTAAATACAAATTGGGCCCCTCTATATAACTCGTGGTTACCGCTAAGAGTGGACGTAAGGGTCAGTCAAAAGGCCTATAATCTCACTCTTAACAATATCATAAAATTACATTTTTAATCCAAATTTCTTTTGCTTTAACGTTTGTAACCTGCATAAAAAATGATAACAAAAATATAATAAATCTTTTTGTTTTGATCTTTTTGGAATTTATTTTCTTTTTGTTTTCAATAAAACTACAGTTTTATCTTATGTTTTTTTAAACCTTTTATATTATCTAAGGTAACTATTATGGGACCACTGTTGCAGACACCTGTATAACTAAACAACCTTTTCCTCCGAGATGAATTGTTTCTCGTTATTCCCTGTAGTAAGCAAACATAAATGGCAAAATCCGGCACTAGAAACTGCCGGCACACATTTGCGAGAGCTATTCCATTTTGGTTTTTATCTCAATATTTTTAAACTTGTTGCATGAAACTGAGGTTAATATTCAGCTGTTATAAATCTTTTTCGGGACAGTTATGAATAAAATTAGACTTCGAATGGGGAATGAATAACTAAACGACATCGCACAATTTTGAATTAAGCATTCCAAACCGCTGCAATTTTTAACAAATAAAATGGTGGACGATAGGCTAATAAACAACAATATAGCATTGCGTTGATTATGTCTTTGATTTTGTTTTTGTGAAATATGGTGTGTGATTTGGTTATTATTTAGTTTTTAATAACGAACTTAAATAGAGCAATATTTAATTTATGTGCAAGTGACTTTTAATTGTTTTTTTTTACTAATAGTCAATGCAGCGACTTGTTTTTGTAGGTAAGCACAAGTATAACCAATTTGAAAATCTATAGTTTTGAGTTAACTCAAATGCATTTATTTAAAAATGGGGTTTGTATAGTTTTGGTATTTTTTATAGTTATAATAAAGTATTAAAAGGCATTTATTGATATAGAAATTCCTGACGTCATCAAATTTATGATCTAAATTGAACGATACTGGAGTGGTGAAGTGTCTTGAAATCAAAATTTAAGTAAATGTCGGGGTTTTTGTTGAATTTTTAAAATTATGAAGACGTCTTCATATTTAAAAAAAATGTCATAATAATATTAGATTGTCAGTAATTGTTAGAGGGGGTGTTATGTTAGAATTTTTGGAGTTTGGATTATATTTGGATTTTTAGTTAATTATATTGGAGATATTGTAGGATTGATTCGAGAACTGTATGAATACAATAAAAAAGGTAACAGAAGTTTTATTTAAAAAAAAGTATACAGAATGACAAATAAGTAGAGTTAGACAGACATTCACAGAAGAAGTACAGATAGAGGCAGGACAGATACACACGGCAGAGACAGACAGACACGAACAGCACACACAGGTAGAGATTAGCAGATAGGTAAAGACTAGCAGATAGATAGAGACGAGTACAGGTAGAGATTAGCAGATAGGTAAAGACTAGCAGATAGATAGAGACGAGTAGATAGGCAGAGACAAGCGGACCGGTAGAGGCAATAGAGATAAGTGAAGACAAGGAGCTAACAGGAAGAGAAGAGAAGAATGTATCTAAAATTTTTAGAGCCGACCCAGTTAGCACATAACGTTGCCATGCCTTTCGGCGATGTTGCATTAAGGAAACGTAATAACATTATTATACAACGTAAATTCAACGTTCATGAGAAGTTGTTGAGGGAAATTAAAACCTCGCAAAACTTCTATTTGTTATTTACCTAGTTAACCTACCTGTTACGTTAACACAACGTAATAAAGTAATTTGCTAAAAAAGTATACACAAGAAGTACTGTGAACATCACAATCTGATTGGAAACATTTATGTCAATTGTCACTTGTCAATTCTTCTTATCATGTCATGTTTTATTAACTTGAAGAATTTATTTTATAATTATTATTTAAGCATTTAAGTAGAATTGGTAAGGATCCTCTTTAAAATAGAAAACTATTTTCTGAACCATTTTCTTCGTTTTAGATTACAATGCCTGTTGTAAATTTTATCAAAATGTCCGGGAATATTTGGATCATATTTTTGTAGAAGTTTTCCACAAAAAGACCTGGAGCTGGTTTATAAAATTAAAAAAATGTCCGGGAATATCTGATAACGTTTTTAGAAGCTAGATAGAAGGACTTGGTTTATGAAATTATAAAATGAGGACCTCTTTTTTTGGAAGCTCGACATAAGGACTTTGTTTATAAAATTATAAGCTAAGCACTTTTTTTTAGAAATTTCACAAAGGTCCGGTTTTTGTGAAATAAAAAGGTGGCAACCCCAATACAAAATGGTTCAACTACAATAAAAACAAATAATGGTAGATAAACGTAAACGAGAAGATTAACATACAACCGAATGTCTAGTTACATTTTACTTATAAATACTTATGAAAGAGATATACAAAACTAACTTGCCACCACTATCCAAGGATGTAAGTGGTGGCAGTAATTTATTTTTCCTTAGTTGGCTCTTAAAATTTAATGATTCGGAGAGTGAAGGGATTATTAAAAGCATATCTGTGATTTGATATATCTCTTTTAGCTCATGCACAATTTACCCTGTGGTTTATAATCCCCTACAAATCGTTATTGAAGCTGTTCGATAATATTAATGATACGATACAATTTATCTTATGGTCCTCCTTTTAGTACTAGAAGGTGCACAGGTGAGTTTATATATTTAATTTTTCAAGTTTATCTGCTATAGTTTATATTTATTTTAGGAATTAATCAAAACAAGCCACTACTTCCAAATCTGGAGAAATAGAAAAAGACAGTCCTTACTTGTGGAAGAGAAGTTATAAATCTTACTGCAATCAAACTGGTGATCGTTCAGGATGCGGTAATAACTGATGATGGCTCCTGGAGGCGCCAAAGCTTCAGCAAGGGGCTGCAAGTGAATCGCAGCTATTTAAATTAAGATTCCTATGCATGTCGCTAACATATGTGTTTTAGGTAATATTTCAGTTCAACAAAAGATTCACTAACTTATTAGATAAATAGTTATTCATTAGATAATTACACTAAATGATAAATAAATGCCTAAAATAACACTATTGGACGTGATTTTAGGGAAGCATGGAAAGGTCGAACTTATCACAGATGTTAGGGGCCCTTATTTTACAAGAAACAAAATCCACAATATGTGCTTCCACTTAAACGAAACGTTACTTGTAAGAATTGAGATGATGGTTTACTTAAGGACGGGGTATCCCTGTGTACTAAAAGTGTATGTGTAGACCAAAAGTTAAATCGACAGTTTTCCGAATATGTAGTGTTTAAAAATCTAATTTTTGGCCAAATTAAAAATAAAGGTCTAACTTAGGTCACCTTACTATTGAAAATTAATAAATTTATTATTTTCAATAAAACCAATCATTTAAAATAACCCCCTTTTATTTCATCTCAAAGGTGCCGTGTAGAATTATTTTAACCTCGATGTCAAACAAATAATAAAAAAAGAAATGTAATACGACCTAAGTTCAACCTTTACTTGGAATTTGGTACACTCAGAATATTTAAATATTGTATATTTTTCAAAACGTGTAGATTTGAAATTTATAAGTCACTTTCTTTGAAAAAACATGTCAAAACGAATTTGGACCAAAAATGGCGTCTAATTTAACTCTAAATCAACCCCGAAAAATCAATAATTACTTCATGTAATGTAATAAAGATGGTGCTCCGATCGATAATATTTTGACTAGTATTTGATTATTTCCGTTTATATTATGTGTGTTTACGGGGGATATACGAGATGATAATACTGCCTCTGATACTGTTTATATGATACAATTGGAAACGACCTTTTTTCATCGGCACTCTTTTTTCGCTGGTGACCTTTTGACACGCGCCTATTTGTTATATGATGTATGCTTATCGGTTATTTATCAACTAAAAGTATAGGAAATTAGTACATTGTGAATGATAATATCATTTTAATGCTATTTTTGAAACTAGTTCAAAAGTTGCATTTAACGATACTCAATGTTTCATTTTACCGTCAGTTTTAGTTTGACATATCCGTCATTTTATGTTTACAAAGCTCAGTTTCTATTCGAAAGTAAGAGAAACAGTCAAAATAAAATGCGAAAAACACTTTTTATCAATTTCGTTTATGTCAACTGAAAGCGACAATTGCTGAAGACGTAACAAATAAATTAGGTCGAGAAATAAAAAAATCTATACTATAAGTAACATACCATATATTATACCTGTCAAAATAAATCAAAAATAAGAGAACATATCGTTGACGTATATACTTTTCCATCTGTGATTACCAATTGCAAATTACGTATGAACATGCTTCTGCGCAAAAAAAACCATTATTTTCAAGTACTTGTATCATTAAAGTCCATTAAATTATTATTTTTATAAATTTGGTAATCTTTGCACTTTAAGTTTCATTATATGGGGTATCCAGACATTTTAATCCTCGTCCTCTTCTATTTAAAATTATCTCAGGTGCCATATATTCCGAGTAAAATTTTTCTAATTTTTCAACCATATTTTAAAAAAAAATGGGTTGAATATGAATTTTTTCAACAAATATTGGATTTTCATCTCCAGTATATACTACAAAGTAGCACAATTTTCTTTGAGCTATACCTAGCTGTCCTTGAATCTAAAAGTATATAAAATCATTATTAGAAAATCAAACATAAAAAGAATATTAATATTGTAGTATCATTTCTAGCACATTTCTTAAAAATCATGAATTATTTTAACATATTGAAATTTTTCACCTGGTAAAAGTAGTTATGGTTTTCTTTTAAATGAATGTCACCATCTTCTATTTTTAAGCATGGAAATGGGTTTGAATATTAGGTAATGTGCGCCAATAATGTCAAATTATGACAATTCGTAGAAAACGTCAACTTTTTATTTAGATTTTAATGTGCAAAAGCCTACCTACTTTGGATATTGATCGTAGAAAAAATATATTCAGAATAATGGAACATTATTATTAAATAACAAGTTTTTTTATTGTCAAATTTAATACGTAATATTATTTTTTAATTGCAAATATTTGAATGTTAAAATTATAGCGTTTAATTTTTTTATTCAATGACGAACTCGAGAGTGATAGAAAAAAAATACTACCTACCTTTAATGCAGGAAGTCTATGTCAATTTATCCAAAAATAAAACTGATTAAAATGTACAATGAAATTCACTAGGACACTTGGCACAAATAAATCAATTTTCTATTAAAGAAAATAACACTTATTAAAAACAAACAGCACAATAAAACACTTCAGAAACGTGTGATGTAATTTTGAAGACTAAATACCCGTAAGCTTGTTTGTAAATTTATTGACTCTTAACTCCTTCCCCCAGCCTTCATTAAGTATATTAAAAGTCGTGACGTCATATTGGCACAGATATACGGTAATGTGTTATTGACAATCAGGGACATGTTTCTAGGAAATAACTACCTAAGATAAGATAAGATAAATGAATGTTAAATACCTACTTATAATATCTATTGTAGGGTTTTTGTACTTTAATAGGATAAATATTTATGCGGGCCTGGAAATTCCAGGAAATGACAGTCAAAATTACCCAAAAACATTAGGTTAGTACCAACATCAGATAACAGATAACTTCGGTATTTAACCAATTAATCACAATTAATATTCTTGAACATTCAAATGACAAAAACTTCCATCTTTAACCAATGAGAATATAGTTTTCATTCGATACTTCAAAATCTCAATTTATTAATTAGGTAGAATAGTTTTAAAATATATTGCGAATTGCGACACGTCAAGCGTCCCACTCCGACTCAATGTGACGCAATTATTGTGGCAATATATTTTAAAACGACTCTATATTCGTGACTTGAAATTATAAACATCCCTCGTATTACTACCCGTATATAAACCAAATTATTTGTTTTAGGAAATATTTATATTTAATGTGAGGCAAGATATCGTTTTTGTTGTTACCATCTGCACCTACATTCTTTACTTTGGTCCAGGAAACAAAGTCAATTTTCGATAAAAATAAAATGTAATAGGTAGGTAATACTTTATGAAACAGTACAATAAAAGTATTTAAATAAAGTATGCTCATACTCCAAAATGAGTCCTAGAGTTAACATTTTTATAATATCATAAATGCCATATAAAACGATTGGACCGTTTTCAGAATCACGAAATAATTTTTTTTATTTGGTAAAATCCCGGCAATTATTGAAAAATAGATTTTATGTTCAGGACTATTATTATGATCCTTCGAACTCAGTCTACTAAAAACCGGTTTATAATACAATGTAATACAATATCCCCTAATAGCTAGTCGGTCGATATTTATAGTTACTTAAAGATTTCTGTAATAATTTGCACTAATTCAATCTCTAGTCGGTAGGTAACAGCACCTCCTTGATTGAATCTAAATTGACATAATTTTGTTCAGAAATTCCTAGGAGACGCTGTCCTTAATGGCTAATTGAATCTGTAAATTCGAAAACTTAAAGCCAGGTGGTTCAGAACGGAAGCCATTTTCATTAACCAGCCAGATATGAGAATGCAAAAAAAAGTATCATAAAAAGTGGTCAGTGGTCATGTATTTAAATTGTCCTGGTTGTTGTACCTTGATGGAATTTTAATTAATTTAATGTATTTGAAAAAGAAGAGAATTGTCAACATAACAAAGATAAACAAATCATTGAGATTTTAAGGAAAATCTATCCTAGACAAACTAAATTAATAATTACATATCTCTAATATATTTAAAAAGGGTAAACATTTATATTATTAATGATATTTTGTTGGAACAACATTTTACTCCTCTATTAATGTATTTTAAATCGATTTATATTTTGTATTGGTTTTAGGATTACAATTGAAGTTATTAAGTACTACCTAGAGACGAAGAGGACGAATTAAAGTTTATGACTAAATCTATGAGTAAGTTTTATATTCCTAATTGATAGTATTATAACTATTGTATATAATTTTTAGGCCTTAGCCACGCAGATGTACCTGAAAACTGTAATTAATATTGTAATATATCGTATTTGATAAATACGTGTAACCAAGATGTCCTTATCTTTTTATCCTAAATTATTACTAAGGACGTAACAAACTTCTGGGTTATAATATACTTAATCGAACTAAAAATACATTTTAAAAATATTGTATTTTAGATTTCCTTTGTACCTGAAGATATTCTAGGAATTTAAGAAGCAAAATAAATACTACAGACTTGTCTAAAGAAGAATATATAACACCTGAAATTTTATAAAAAGTGAATCTACAGCTAGGTACATGGTACGTCTGTATTGAAAAAAAAACGTCAGATTCAAGCAAGTGCAAAACTAGAAGAAAATTTGAGAAAAATCACAGACAATGCCCTCGAGCATACATCAGAATATCTTGTTAAGAAACATGAGTTGTTTTTTTTTATAAAATCTTCATACTAACTTGGAAATCCATAATTAAGCACAAAATTTGTAAAATTAAAAAAAATCAATACACTAACATTGGAGGTTTTATTTAAAACAACAAAGTACCTATCTAAAAATAAGTGCAACGATTTAAACTTGAACAAATTTTTTAATTTCTATTTAATTTCCTTCAATAATAGTTAAACAAGTAGGTCAATCTCTTTTTTATTCAATATGTTGTGGAAAAGTAAAATCATTTTATATAAAAATATAATTTATCCTTTTCTAATAAATTGTCATATATTTGTTACATTATAGCATAAATAAAAATATTTCCAAGCCATATGTAGCTAGAATAACATAATGTTTGTTCATCTTTGCAACAAAATAAAAATATATAAATATCTATACAAAAAAAAGTTAAAAGGTTTGATTTTAAAAAGATGATATATCTCTTTTAGTACAGGTAAGCAATCTGGGAACTCAGCTATTTCGTATACCTAGTCATTGTTGCAATCATCTATTATTCACAGGTCTAGTTTTTTTAGCATCATACAATTTTCATCTTGAAACGTACCTTATATAAATATACTTTTGTACAATCGTTCACTGTTTAAGCTTCGAGTGAACCTTTGCAATATTAATACCTTATTATACTATTAAGCAAATTTTGTCCAATCGTTCAGGGCTATATAGGTGGCTTCTACTATCGCACATGTGTAACTGCGTTTGTGATATACCTACCTCTACCTTTGTGATATTACTACTTAATTTCAAGAACATTTTAATAATAATATATTTTGTTTTATTTGAAATTTCCATGTCTCTATTGAGTTTTTACTATACCTCAATTTCAGCCTCTCTATATTACATTACACAAAGAACAATATAGTGTGTCCATGGATGGACTTAATTATACTTGTAAAAATATTTATTTTAAATTAAAAAAAAGTTATTTTTCATAATTTCTCAATGTGAATCGAATTTATTTAACAATTAAAAGAAATTATGAAGAATTACCTTTTTAATTTAAAATAAATATTTTCACAAGTATAGTTAAGTCCATCCGTGGACACACTGTATAATGCTGTAGAACTAATTCACATTATAACATCTATAGAAAGTTTCAGAGCAACTTTTAGGGTAAGTAAGTGCTAGTGTGATGTTTTCCGAACTTCACTTTGTAACCTCTGTGAGATGTGCTATAAAAGTCTTGCCATTGCGGACATTCGGTGGTTGCAGGGATATTAGGGTTACATTAAAAATACATCGCATGTGAGCTTAAAGAGCCTAAAATTGCAGCTTATTAACGTAGATGGGATGTTCTTGTGCTAGCTGGGGAACCACCCCTTTTGAGAGTCTGGGCAAATTTATACAAAAATTTATATACAGGGGGTTTCTATATCAGTATATTAAACAACTATTTCATTCATTAACATAATACAAAAGTAAATTTTTGTTTAACTCACAGAATTAAAATAAACTAAGTGACAATGCTACAAAGTTTCGAGATAATTGTTTTAAACAGCTACAAGTTATAATAAAAAAATCCCAGGTCTAAATCTGGATCACTACATCTTTAGACTAATATCCAGTAGCAGCTCGTTGTTACAGTGCAAATTTAAATTATAAAAATAATACGAAAATAAATTAAAATTAAATCCGTGGTTGAGGTCACATTCTGACTTAACATGTCGACTTCATTGATTTAGGTGTGGGAGTCGGGACACAGACGCTCCACAATTCGAATCAACGAGTCGACCTCATCTGTATAAAAGTGAGGAAGATTCTTATATACTTCAGTACTTTAGACTGCCAAATATTCGCTCCCTAAATGAAAAGGTAAACGGAATATGTTTTCGGGTAAGAACCGAACTGTTCTAACTTGTTCAGCAATTTTACCTGTTCTTTAACAACTCTAGTTACAACTGTCACTAACTAAACTTGTAAACAATTTCGTAGATTAAAATGTCAGACAAAATTTATTGCAAAAATATCATCGTCTACTAGATAGGCTCAGCGGAAAGAGAACGGTACCGTATTTTATAGCCATCTTTTATAGCCATCTTATAGCCATCTATAGCGTTACCCTGCTTAAAGCCTATGGATTATTTTCTATGCGAATATTGTATAAAAAATAAAGATTAATAACGTGCTATTCCGAATAATACAAATCAACTACTTGATAAGATAAAGTTTAATACGTTTATTTGTATAACTTCAGAAATGATTAAGATAGTTCAAGTGTCGGACCGTATTTACTTTTGTTTTTTTTATTTGGCGTTAATGAGTAGGTATCAATCAAAAAAGCTTTATTGTGTAAAAATTACATTCTTCAACAATAAAAAACAACTAAAAATATAGTAAAAATGTAAAAGCATAAAAGAAAGAATGTAATACAATAAAACCCAAGAAGCCAATTAACTAAAATTGGTGCTATAAAGATCTTCAAGCCCTCGTAAACAATAATTCCTTAACCTCTCTGTGAAACCTTTTTCAATTTGCAGATTTTCTCATTTCAAGTGGCAAATGGTAAATGGCATTATACAAAATAGAGTTTCTTATTGCTTAAGAAGAGGGAATAGGAAGATCAAGATAATGTTATCGCCGCGAATTATTTCTTGATGTTACGATTATTTCATTTTTATATGTTTTAAAAACTAAACACATTGTTTCTAAAATAAATTTCAAATATAAAGGCTTACCAAATGAATCATTACTTTAACTACCGCACAAATTTCGCAGACTTCTATCTTGCATGATGAAAACTCTATTAAATAACTCTGCCGAACATATTCCACAAAAGCAAATGCCATGTTCTAAATTTAATTTTATTAAGCAAAATATACAGTCCAGCAAATGTCGCATTTACATTGTACGCTACTAACCTTACTGCAAAATATCTCGAAGCTATCTTTTTACATAAACTGTTAATATAACTTTCGCCATTCGTTATTAAAGTAGGTTTACCTTCGGTACAGTTATGCTCATATGATTTTCCAATTTTAATTTAGAAGTAATACAACCACGTTAGTTTTTGCTAAATAAAAATAGTTACCTACCACGATTTAACCTTTACAACAGATTCATTTATCATATTCTCCAAAATTGCAATATTCTCATGGTGTTAAAGTGGTATCGTTAGAAAAAATGTAAAATATTTGTTTAAAAATGCTTGTCAGTTACTTTATTTACAATTTACCCCGTATAAATAATAAAATATAAACAAAAAACAACAATATATTTTATTTTTCATTCAGTATTATTATTTCATTAAATTATCACCAAGCTGATTCTAGCCCTTAGCAACAACGGCAAACACAATCTAACGTTTTTTTTTTTCTGGAAAACACCTGCGTTCATTAGCAAAAATCTCCAGGCAGACCTACTGATTCAGCCCTTCATCTAGTTGCTGGACGGATAGAAAGATCCCTGGAGAATAAGGAGTCCGCCTTGGGTGTTTTCATAGACAGAGAAGGTGCTTTTGATAAAACCACCTTCCCAAAGATAATACACTCACAAACCAACAGGAATGTTCGACAAATGGTTAGTGGGTGGATACATAACATGCTCTCAAAGCGAGCAGTAAACATAAGTGTAGAAGATGGGAATATAAGAGGCTTCTTTGCGAGGGGATGTCCACACGGAGGGGTGCTCCACTGAAGAATATTGTCCTCGAAACCCTCATCAGCCGCCTCAATTATGACAGCCACTACACAATAGCATATGGAGATGACTTGATCATTCTGCAAACAGGGAATTTTGAGAATATACTCTGCGAAAGAATTTAATAGCTCTAAACATTATAGAACAGTGAAGCAAAGAACCATTCACTGTCTATCAATCTTAAGAAGACAGAAGTAGTCCTTTTCACAAGGAAAATGATGAAAGTGGAATTAAAACCTCCAGAACTCCTAAACACAAAACTAAATTTGCAACAGAGGTGAAGTACCTAGGTCTCACCTTTGACAGCAAGTTAACATGAAACTCGCAATTAGAAAACATAGTTAAAAGAGCATACATTGCTTATGAACAATACCGCCGAACCGTAGGGCGCACCTGGGGTTTCTCCCCCAGAGTTGTCACATGAACTTACTCGGCTATCAAAAGACCTCTGCTAACATAAGGTGCAGTTGTCTGGGTACCGAAAACCCAAAAATTAACAGCTATCCGTAATCTAGAAAAAATTCAAAGAACCGGATGTAGCATCTGGTGAGGAGGGACGTCGCTTTTTGTAGAAGGCGCCCGATATGCTCCCACTGCTTCAAGCGAAGATGGACTCCATCTCACCGAGATATATCTTCCGTAAGCCATATAAAGTTATAACAGAACAACATAAACAACATAAAATGGGCTGTGAGCAGTAGTGCGAGTGTAGTTCAAACAGAGCTAACGGTGATTCTCATAGCAGGAAAAGAAATAACCAAAAACAATATCACTGGAAGGAACATGCTCATCTATACAGATAGCAGACAAGCACTACTCACCCTGAACAGACCACGAATTAACTCAGGGTTAGTACTAGAATGTCACGAAGCTTTGGCCGAAGTATCCATCAACAATGTGGCCATCTTAAGATGGATCGAAGGTCACGTCACATCGAAAGGTAACCGTCTTGCTGATTGACTAGCCAAGATATGTAAATTTATTACAAACTTAAGAAGATTTAATGTGTAAATGAAACATACACTAAAGAAACTGGCAATCAGTCTATATCCCCTCTTTCTGGGACGGCAATTGGGAAGGTAGGTAAACTTGAAAGAATCTGGCCCGTCGCACAGTGGTGCGGAGCGCCACTGTGCCACCCAAATTACTCTACGACTCACAGGATTGATCCGTTTTAGACGTGCGTCACCTTAAAATGTTCGTCTTGAGTTTGCCTATCGACCCTTGTTTCGGGATTTTTGATTTCGAATTTTATTTTTCTGTAATTTGTGTCTAAAAATTTACTTTCATGGAAAAATGGCGATTTTGGGTGCAAAAGTCATCCTAGCGAACGCAACATTGAGTTTTTACAAAACCTTTTTTGAAGGAAACTCTTCCTCTTGACAACCCCTACAACCCTGTGTACGTCAAATTGCGAGAGAAATTGGCCGTCATGCCTAAAAACGACCATAGTAATCCAAAACTATTGATGCGAAAGGAAATTGTTCCTCAAAAATCTATTGGAACAAAAATCTAAATTTGTTTCAATAAAAAGTGTTTGTAATCAATCCAGCAATACGTACAAATTTTCTCAGAATGTTTGAGGATATTTTTGGCCATTTAATTTAGTGATAGTTAGTGATAGTAGATGATAATGAATCCGATTCTGATTGAATATTTGAAAATACTTATTAGAAAACCAGAAAACAAGAAAAAAAAAACAAAAAAAAAAACAAAAAAAACAAAAAAAACAAAAAAAACAAAAAAAACAAGAAACAAAAAAAAAAACAAAAAAAAAATACTTAACCTCCTCGCGGTGTGTCCTGGGTAATGCTAATAGAGTATTGATTGAAAAATTGATTAATGATTTATTGATAATGAACTATAATGTCGGAAATACTGACCTTTATGAGAAACTTGTATTGAACGAAAAGTGTTCAGTATCACCTAAGGAATATGACCGAATTTTTACAGAATTTTCGGAAATTTTCCGAGATTCTGGAATTTGGCGATTTCCTGGCCAAATTTGTATTTCTATTGGGAGTGTACGCCTTAAATTTAACAAATAAATAACAAGGAGGATTATAGGTTATTAATGAGATCAAACTTTTTTTAATCTCTTGGCATTAAAAGTAACACTTCGGTATCTAAAATAAAATAAAAAATAAAAAGTTCAAAAACTATCTTCACTATAACTACTATGGTATCATTATAATTGTCTTTTCTGAGGTTTATTATTATAGGATCTAATAAGTCTTCCATTGCTATATCCACTTTCCAAAATAAATTTTCCACCTTTTTAACACGATCAATGCATTTTTTCCAATCTTTTCCATTTACATCTGAAACTGCATTTAAAAACAAATTTCGCACATCAGGTAATTTAAATATTGTATTGTTTTGAGAAACATAACCTTTCAATTGTGATCAGCATCACAGGAGCCATGAAAACAACACCGACCAGAGCCATCGAAGTCATTCGTAGTCTCACATCAAGCAGGTTGCTCTGACTACAATGACATGCCCCCGCACGGTTGGAATAGAACCTGATCTGGTAAGGCGAGCAGTCACTTTTGGCAGAAGGCGCTCGATACGATCCCACTGCTTCTAGCGACCAAGTGACAAGTACGATTCATATCTACACCGACGGTTCTAAAAACAAAACAAGGCTCAAGTTGTGGAATATACTCCAGATTCTTAAACATAAACATAAAATGGGCTGTGAGCAATAGTGTCAGTGTAGTTCAATTAGAGTTAACGGGGATTCTCATAACAGCAAAAGACATAACCAGAAACAATATTACTAGAAGGAACATGCTCATATATACAGATAGCAGACAGGCACTAACACCGTGAACAGACCACGAATGTACTCAGGGTTAGTACTAGAATGTCACGTAGCTTTGGCCAAAGTATCCATCAACAATGTGGTCACCTTAACATGGATCAAAGGTCACGCCACATCGGAAGGTAACCGTCTTGCCAAGAAAGCTGCCAACCAAATACTTTTTGGACCTGGCCCTTCTATTGGCCTGACAAAATCGGTAGTGACCTAATCAAAGAACATTCCCTTGTGAAATTCAGGGAAAGATGGGATAAAACAAGAAACTGCAGAGTTGCCAGGGAGCTCTTAACTTATCCTGACAACACTGCAGTAAACAAATACTAGACTATGACTAGACAGAATCTGCGCCTAGTTACAGGCATTCTGACTGGTCATTGTCAAGTACGAAAGCATCTCCATATCATGGGGCTGTCAAAATTCGCACTCTGCAGAACTCTGCGAAAAAGAAGATGAGACCATCAAGCATATCCTTTACGATTGCTAAACGCTCTCATTCATTAGAAGATTTGTGTTCGACAAGTATCGGCTAACATCGGCCGATATAAGAAAAGCACTTCTTGGCGACGTTGTCAACTACATTAAATCTGTAGGCTGGCTCACGATCTAAGAGGTACTTATCATCTCAGGATGATGCAACAATGGGCCTAATCAGGCCTAAGTGCCGTGGGGGTAACCTACCCTTCACACGTTAGAGACAGAATTGTGACCAGGGGTCTATTTCATAAAACTACTTTGCAACTTTTCACTTTGAACTTTCCAAATTTACTGGAACAAAATACTTGTGATTCATTAAATAATGAATAACTTAGCAGATTATTAATTTTTAATTTTCAATTTTTAAATTGTTTTCCAAATTTAACTTTTTAATCCATCAAATGTCTCTTGTCTAGAACATAAATTTAGTAAAATATGCAAAGTGCAAAGTAAAAAGTTGCAAAGTACTTTTATGAAATAGGCTCCTGATCAGTTCAATGGGATTTAACTCTGCATGGTAAGGAGGCAATCTGAGAATTTCAATTATTTTTCTCGGGCCATCTATTCCATAAGATATGTTGCTTTGCTATTACGAGTAGTCCTGCCTTTAAGGATTTAGGAGGACCGATAATATTTTCAGAATGAAGCCATTTTAAAATATCCTTTGAGGGTCCAGATGGACTTTATTGATAATTTTTTCGAGGTTCCAGCTGAGTGTCTTATCTAAAATAATCCTCAGATATTTTAACTGCTTTGCAAAAGGAATGGTTTCCTTAGCCAAGGTAGGTTGTCGAAGCTTGTCAAGCTTTTTTTCTCTTGGTGAAGGGGACAATAACAGTTTTCCGAGGTTTAACAGACATCTGATCCCTATCGCACCATATGTTAATTGTATTTAGGGCTTAATAAAGGATGTTAATGATCACGTATTTGTACTTCTCCCTAAAAGGCAACTATGAGCATTATTTTATGATTTAAACAATCGAAAGCCTTTAATAAATCACGAAACACTGCAGTAGCTACACCTTTGTCATTCATTTCAAGACATAGATATCTTTTCCAATTGGACTTTTTACTAATTGAAAACAAAATTGATACTTGGACAGTAAAGAGTGTTTATTACGAAATGCCAGTATTAATACTATTTTTTGTATTACTTTCGCCAGTTTTGATAACAAAAAATGAGTCGATAAATAATTTGTTGGAATATTAATATCACCGCTTTTAACTTATACAATTTTTAACAGTCACTAAAAGTAGTCAAATTGTATTATTATCTTTATTACCGGAAAAATCAAGTTCAAATATAAAACGAGTACGATATTTTTTAATTGAGTTGGATCAACTAATTTTATAGTCTGTTATTTTTTCCTTCTAGCGTTGTAAATAAAGTAACCAGCACCCATCCGAATTGTATTTTATATTCAGCCAGTGATTCCGATTAAAGTTCGTACCTGAAAACTAATTTTCAACGCGAATAGGCGTTGTTGGTTGGTATTTTTATAATCAGATTATAGTAGCAAGCGGCACTAGAGCGTCAGTAAATTAAGTCTCAGAAAACAATATTCAGACCGACGAAAAGTTCTGTGGGTGGATCAGATATTCGTAATGAAGTTGTGGAAAAGAGCAATATGAGAGAAACATAAGAAGCGGGCATGTTGTAAGTTTCTAGAATCGCTTTCTTTGGCTTTACGGTGTTATAAAAAAATGATTCATATATTTCTGAAATATAGTAGGTGTATAGATGTAATCAAGATGTTAATATGTTGTGGGTGCAACAATTTTTCGTTAACTTATAATTCCATTATTATACCTACACAAATATGACACAAGATAGCAACCGTACAAAAACCTCGCACATTTTAAGTGTATTTTGGATTTGTCTCCCGGGACCTGAAACTTGAAGCAAGGCTAGTTTTTACCATGCTGTCTGCTTAGGCCAAAAAAATTCATTAGCAGTATTTCGAGATATTCTTATTTATTTATTTTATTTATTTATTAATTTATTGTACGGTATCCAACAGGGTAATCCCAAATTTAAGGATAAGGTAAAAAACTATATAATTATGCATTTAAATATTATAAAACGTATACCGAAATGTCATACAATATATTTAGACATAAATTGAATACATACTAAAAAAAAAAACTAAGTTCTTGTGGCGGTTATAATACAATTAAAAATGTCAATCTGAGATTCAACCTCAGAATAGTTTTGAATCATTAAGTAAAGAGGAGGAGCCTTACATATATTGGTCCTAGTAGTATTTTGATAAAATACCTGATTAAGGCGCGAATTACCTCTTGGAATGCGAAAGTTTAATAGATTAATAATTAAAATGTAGTCTATTTCATTATTGATAAGTTTGTGTAAAAAACGGATTGCATTATTCGTCTTCTAAGTAAGCTATGAATATTGAAGCGATTATCAAAATACTCTTGAGGAATGCCTCTCGGTGGATAGTTACCATCAATAGCTTGACAGACAGCTTTGCAAAAACGTCTTTGTATACGTTCAATTGAAGATATCTGAACATTATAAATGGGATTCCATATTCCAGCTTAGACCGTACAAATGCAGAATAAAGTAGATTCATTGTAGAAAAATCTTTAAACATTCTCATGTTTTGGATTACAAAACCTAATAAACGATAAGCACTAGCAGTGTTATCTGTTCCAGCCTTCATTTTAGGTTTTAACTTTTTTAATGCATTCAACACCTCTTCCTCGGAAGCACAGGTAATGTTAATTACAATATTATTTTTTGACTCAATTTCAATATTTTCAAGCAACCGATGACATTTGTGAAAAGCCTTCTCAAATTATTTACTCAGTCATAAAAGAAAACTTTAAACAATAAGATAGTAGAATTACCGTGAAAGACATGCATTATTTACGTAATAATTTATACAATAATAGACCTTTACCAAATAATAGGGCAGACGTAATAAAATGTTAAAGACAAATGTCCATTAGAACAGTAAGAAAAGAAAACGTTGTACTTTTAACTGATGAAGACAAAGAAATTGTTATATTTTCTTGTAAAACGAACCTTACTGTTTTATGTAAAAATTCAAGTATTCATGTCGATTGTACATTTAATTATTGTCTAGAACATTTTTTGCAAATGTTTACGTTGCATATATTACAAAATGGACATTGCATTCCAATAGCATTTTGTTTATTGCCGAACAAAAAGGAGTCTTCATATAAAAATCTTTTCTACATTTTAAAAGTTAAATCCAAAAGTTATTGAAGCTGATTTTGAGAAAGCAATCCACAATGGCATAAAAGCGGTGTTCTCGAATTCTCAAATTAAAGGTTGTAGGTTTCATTTGGGGCAAGCCTATTTTAGAAAAATTTTAAATCTAGGCCTTGTCTCCCATTATCAAGATGAAAGCACTGAAATTGGACAAAGGTTGCGGTATATACGTATTTGGTTTGCCTTTTTTTGAATCCGACAGAAGTAGGCAGTTGTTTTGCCTTTGACTTTGCGGAAATACAACCACAAGATGAACGTTTATTGAGTTTCTCCTCATTCTTTGTGCGCTGAATTAAGAGATAGCATAGGAAGAAGCACAACGCTTGAGAATCTTTCCATGCTAAATTTAACGCAAATTTTTATACCGCACATCCAGCATTGTTTCATTTTATTGAAATTTTAAAACAATTTTAAACTGAAACATATATAAAAATTCAAAGTTTGGGCGAACCTTCGAGAATATGCAGACCAGTTGTCGAAAACGAAAACAATGTATTGGAAAAAAATAGATGAGTATAAAAGTGGATCCATAAGTTTCATATGATACCTAATTTTAAATATTTTTTTGAAGCATAAAAATATATTATACTTATAAAAATATATTATATCTATATTTTGTTTGTATTTTTTTACACTGTGTTATTTGTAAAATGTGACATGCTATCTTTCTTATCAAATTGAATTTAAAAAAACTAATAACATACATACTATTTGAAAGGCTCGTCAAAAATTAACATTTTTAATTTTTTCAAATAGATTTTGCTTTGAGCAAAAAACAAATAATGAATATAAAACATAATTATTCCATCAAAATCAAAATTTTGATGTCAATTGTTGGTATTTTAATAGGATACCTACATGAAACGGTCTATAGTCAAATAATATTATTATTAAAATTTTACATCTTAATTCGATGAGGACGAATTTAGGTATCTATATTTTGGTACCTGTTCTTTTCGGGGGCGAGTTTATGTGCTTCTCTTCAGGTATGAGATTAACTCCCTTTTTTTAATTAATATATTTCAAATTTTATAGAATAAGTTGATTTATAAATTATAAAAAAATCTTAGTAATCAGAATTGCTATAGAAAGTTTTTGTAAACAAAATATTCTAAATTTTAAGTTGGGGCTCATTAATGATAAAATGTCGAAACAAGCAAGATGTAAAAATACTAAAAAAGCGATATAGATTTTAAGATGAAAAACAACTACACCACTGAAGTAAAATGAAACATCCAAGGATTAAGATAATAAATTTTAAATAAGATATGAATAACGAATAAATTGAAAGGGGTGTAATGGAACAAAGCTATTTAAAACACGGAATTAAGGAAGCTTGTATTCACAAAAAATTCGAGGAATATTGCCAAAAAGATATTTCTCGAATATTATCCAGCATCTTTTAATAAAATAATTTCTGAAAGAAAAATTTGCATCGGATGGGAACCCGTATGAAGATCTTGATATACCTAGCTGATGAAATTGTCAGGTTTATTATTACTCAGAATGAATCCTATAATAACCCCACAACGAAACTTCGCGTTGTCTTCGATGCTTCAAGTGAATCCTCTTTTAGTTTTTCACTGTAAAAGGATTTCCTTATAGGACCAAAGTTTCAGTCTGATATCATCTCTCTGCTGCTTAGATTTGGAATTCATTCAATATTTATTGCAGATATAAAGCAAATGTACTATCAAATTTTGACTCATGCCACGCTTTCTTCTGTTTTTAAATAGTACCACGTGTCACCAACTTTGTTTTGACATCACAACTATCACGGTCCATTACAAAATATTTCTGTTGTGACACATGAAAAAATGGAAAAAAAAAGTATAAAATAAAAATCGACTTATCTTAGTTTTTAATTAAAATCAGCATAATATCAAAGTTACTGAATTTATTCCAAATTGTATCTACGCATTGTATAAAAGTTTATTGGAAAAACCTGTTTGAATGAGCTTTCCTCTATTTCCCAAGCTGTTATTCACGTGTAGACAAAAATATGAAACCGGAATCGGAACACACGTGAGATTGTAGCCCACACACTCGTAATTAAATTCATTATTTCGTGTTGCAATAATTCGGGTGTTGGTTTTAAGTGTTCCGAGAAAGCTGAATTCGCAAGGATTCTTGGTGAAATTTTATCGCGTAATACGACGAATTCCTCATCTTGTTTAATTACTACTGGGAACTTCAACAGTTGCACTTATTTGTTTTCGGGGATTACTTTTACAAAATAGGTAGGTAGGTAAAGTATTTATGCATTCTAAACGGCGCTAGTGTGCATGTTAAGGAATTAGAAATGTCATGATAATGGATGGTGCGGTTGTGCTCGAAAAGGCAACAAATTTCATCTGAATACAACGGTAGTTAATTCTTCATGAAATTGTCGACCCGAGCCTTGAGAATTTTAAAAAAGTACGAATATGCATACGCTCATGTGATTCTTGTTCATCGCTAGGGGCCAGATCTGGCAAATTATGATATGATTGACGGAACAGCACTTTAGAAATTGATTCTGTACAATAACTGCCTATAATACAGTATATAGAAGAAAGAAGTGCAGTAATTTTACTTGCAGAACATAGCACAGGTTCAAGAGGTAGATATTTTATTTATACCTCATCCTTAAATGCTTATTTGTAGTTAAAATAAAAATTTTAATTCATCTGATCGGCCTAATAAAAGTTTTCGTTTAGATTTAATCATGTTTTTATGGTTTATACTGTAATAAACCTTTTATTTTGTCAGATAAGTCAGACTTTATTTATTAATGACCGTATCGTATGTACCTATTTTAATTTATTCGGAATTTTGTATTAGTATATAATTTTACAGTTATACAAAAATGGCGAGTGCATTAGAAAATATTACAAGCACAAATACGCGTAAATGACCTAGTGGACATAAAACATTCTTTAGAAGAAAAAATATCGTACTTAATGTATTTAATAATCTTCGAAAAGACTGTCTGTAGATGCAATACCCTCTAAATGTGATACCTACACTGGAGTATCTAAGGAATAAGTTGTTTTAATATCAGTAGTCTCCATGTTTACAGTATTTACAATATGTTTTTCTCAATGACGCCAGAAAAACGGTACCATGAAATTAGGTGACTTTGCCCAATTCTGAACTTTAAATCGTTCTTGTTTCATAAAATATAATTTCTGGAAAACGTATGATCTATACTACAAGTGGAAATAAGGACAACACAACAATAATGTTGTTTTTTTGCAAACTATAAAAAATAATATTAAAAAAAAATTTGGAAACTGGGTGGACAAAGTTAGTTGCCTATATGGAGTGTCTTTGTCCACCTCATTATTTTGATTGATAGAGCAAAGCCACTGCATTTAAAAGTGTAAATATGCGAAATACGTTTTAAAAATACATCATCATATTTTGTTAGTTACAAAGAGTTATATAGCCATTTCAACATATTTATTTGTAAAAACTTATCCAACTAAAATAGCATAATTAGGCAACTAACTTATTTAAGGTTATTGTCATGAAATTCCTAAGCCAACCCTGTATCTATAGCAAGCGACCTTCAGCTTGGCACCCGACTCATGCTCGAAACGACGGAATATTCTAGGAATACCGCTAACGCTCGACAAATGGCTAGAACGGGCGAAGCGTACCATTTAGTCAGAGATGGAATTTTCGGAATCGTCTAGAGACTTCTAGTAATAGAGTTGGACTTGATATAAATAGCCCTACTCATCGGCGGAGTATAGAGTATTGGAATTTTGCCAATCTGGCATGAGAATTAAATTCAGCGACCTCAAGAACCCAAACTCTTAATATCAACAGAGAATATTTACTTCTCTATTCTTCGTTGTTGACAGCTGTCAACTGTCAATTTTTCCAATCTGAGATTTGAATTGAATTCAGCTCCCTCAAAAGCTCAAACTCTTATTGTCAACAGAGAATATTTACTTTTCTATTCTTCGTTGACAGTGTATTGACAGCTGTCAACGGTCAATTTGTCCAATCTGACATAAGGGTTGAATCCAGTGACCTCAAAAACATTACCCTATATATTAGAATAATTAAAATATGCTTTTGACATCTGTAAATAGTATTGAAAATGAATAGTTTTGCAACGGGTCAGGGGAGCTTTGGCAGCTCCGTAGCTCCCAAAATATTCATTTTGGCACTTTGTGGAGACTTTTGTTCAGGATGACAAAATCTACAACATATCAAAAATTCAGACAATTTGACAGAAACCCAATTTCCATAAGATTATTGCGGGGTCCTCCGAATTGAGTAAATCTCTGTGAATTAGAATTTGTTACTGCCTTATCTAAAACTTGGTTTAAATATAATATCTTAATGGTTAGTGATTTTCTATATTTTTATCACTAATCTATAGTCAAGTATAATAATTTTTAAATATGGTGATGCCCAACTTCTTTTTCAAGGTAATACGAGTTATTTAATAACCTGGCCCACTCCAAAAATCAATTAAGCTTAAAACACTATAACAAATAGATAAAGTAACAAGTATTACGTTTCAGTTTGTCTGGATTCACTTGCATATTTATTTCAAAGCCTGAAAGGCTATTTGCACTGTCTCAGCTGTCATTTAAAGATATATATTCATCCTCTGAGTAGCTGCTGTCTTCAGAATCAGTTTCAAGTTTCAATATGCTGTTTTTTCTCTTGTTGGACCCAGAATGCGAAATGTACTTGCTGCAACTAGCTGTAGGTTCAGAATTTTATATAGATACATTTTCTTTTTCTTGATTACTGTCAAGAGGTTGCAAATCAATTAAGAAAACATATTTTCCTGCAGGAATAGCAATTTTCTTTTGGCGACCCTTGGTAGGAAACTCCTTGTCCCCATTTCTACAAGTTTGAAGATAATTAAGGAGTGTATTACTTACTACCCTTGGAGCTTCATCCTGCATTTGCAAAGGAGCACCTGGTATTTTTTTCAGCACCTCTTGGCGGTTCACTGGAACAATGCCATACGTCTTACAGCCTGACTTGATACTTTCAGCAATTTTTTGCTTCTAGCTTCTTAAGCAGTTGCTCTCTAACCGTTGCTTTATAGAGCTTGCTCATTTTGTTGAGTAGGCATATTGGCCTATACGTAGATTAATCGTTAACACTCTTGACTTTATCTTTTGGGTTCAAGGTTATCTTAGCTTTCTTTTAATCTGCGAGGAAGGTCTGTGTGCTTAGTTATCCGTTTCTAATCCTCAAGATCGAATCTGGGGCCAATTGTGTGGCACGTTTGATGGTCTCCGATGTAATTTTGTCCATTTGGATTGACTTACGGCCTTCAGCCTTACTTCAGCTTCGTATATCTCATCAACTGAGAAAAGAAGGAGCAGCTCTACCTGTTCCGTTACAGAAAATAGATGTTCTACAATTCTCTTCTACAAAATTTTGTGACAAAATTTGATGACAAAATTTGGTCGCAACTACTTCCTTTTGAACTTGTATATTAGTTTTTTATCTTTTTCTTTGTCTTTTCTGGCTCTATTTCTGATCATTTTCGTCATCTTTCTGTTGCAGTTCCGCCTTTTCTCTTCGATTCCTCTATTCCATCAGTATGGCATCGTATTTGTTCCTTCTCTTCCGGTTGTGAATCTTCTCCGCGTTTTTCTGAGTGTTTTTGTGGCGTCCTTTACGGTTTAGTCACGTCTTCTTATACAAAATTGATGTTTAGCCGTCTCCAGCTCCTGGTGGTTTGGTAAATATGTTGATAAATCTGTGTTTGCTCTGTCTTTGCCTCGGTTTCAGCTTGAAGAATATGTGCCTATCTAAGCTTAGACGTCTTCGTCCGATACTTTACATCGAGAATTGTTGGGCATGATACCCGCGGCTCATTCTTGACATGGTCTCAGACTCGCTAGTTCCCGGACAGTACATAGAAAAGTCATACAGGGTCTTCATTCCAAAGAAAGACGTATAGAGCAGGGGGAATAAATCCCTCTCTCAGGCGGACTATACGCTGTATACGGATGGCTCCAAAACTGAAAAAGGAGTAGGAGCGGAAGTTTTTGGCCAGGAGCAAAGAGTTGACATATCAATAAACTCAGGCTCTCTAGCCACGATCTTCAAAGCAAGACTATAGATCTTTTCATATAGTTAGGCAGCCTTCAAGGCCCTGAGCCCCAGAGCCCCAATCAAGTTTACTCAAAGCTGGTTTGGAACTGTATAAATATTTTTGAGTGTATCGGTGCTAGGAAAAAAGTTACTTTGATCTGTGTTTCGGGACACAGTGGTGTGGAGAGCAATGAAAAAGCCGAAGCGCTCGCTAAAAAAGGAACCGAATCTAAGTTCATACGATCAGAACCATTCCTGGGCATTGGAAAGGGCACTGCCAAAGTAATTGTCTCATAATGGACGAAGGATACAACACTCACGAACTGGAGAGATATCCCAGGACTAACTCTTTCGAAGGTGTTTATTACCAACTCTTCCATGAATGCTTCTGCTCTGATCCGGGAATGGATTGGGAAATATCTACGCATTTTCAGCGGACTGATGACAGGACATTGTCATCTGGGTAACCACATGAGAAGAATGGGTCAGCAAGAACGATCGGACAAATCGGCAGAGCACATTTTATGTATCTACCTCACTCATTTTCAACCTAACTTAAATCGTCGTGACTAATGAAATATCAATAAAGGAGAAACTATTTTCTCTGACGAAACTTGGGAATACTTTATTTTTGTCCAATGGCTTAAAACAGGTTTCTATTTTTCATTCGGAAAGTAAAAGGTTTAGGTCTCATTTTGGGGCGTATTATGCGCAGACGGGAAAAATATGGCCTTGGTTAATAATTCGTAGTTAATAATACAAAAACTAACTTAATAGACAAGTAGGCTCTGATTCATAAAGAGTTTCTGTATGATAAACGCTTCCTTAGATATACTGGGCGCGTTCTTTTTTAATTGGACATCCCGTACATAAACAAAAGTATTTATTTTAATAATTATATATAAAATATTCAAGGAAAATATGATCAGTAGTTCGAATATTCTCCAAATTTTTTTGAAATGTCAAAAAAATATCCAAAGAACGAAATTTTGAAAAATTATCCACATTTTGGCATACTACGAAATTATATCTAGAAAAAAAGTATAATAAGTATGATGACAACTATATGCCATCGATTATAACTGATAATGGCGTGTATCGTTATCATGGCAAATATTTTTTTTATCGTCTTCATATCATTACTTCAATTTTAACGATTCCATCTACAGTTTCGTCGACATTGAGTTACAACCTTGAAAAACTTCACATAAAGGTCGATGAAGCCATAACTTCAAGCTTCCAATATTTCTAGAGTGGAGTATCTATTAAAGAAAAAGAAAGATATAATCGAAACGTTTAATCTAGCGTAATTCCTTGTTGTGAATTCAAACTGAATCAGTATCTCACGTCCCAAATACGACGAGTGACTAATGTGCCGTCTTTTAAAAAATGAATGTTGTTCTGGACAAGTTCCAAGTTATAAAAATAATAACGAAATTGAAGTCAATAAGTGCTACAGGCTATTTTAGAAGAATATTTCATTATCGCGAATGATTAAAAGTAGGATAGGAAAAATTAATTATAGATTTGTATTAGTGATGTGATCATTCGTATGGTAAATCATTCGAATATTCGATTATTACTATCATTCGAATTATTTCGATCAATCAATATCATTCGAATCATTGGAAATGTCTGAAATCATGATAAACAAACGAGAGTCTGGGGACCTATTTTAAAACTATGAGAGTACTCATTTATCTCAGGATTTTCATGAGAAATGTTACACGGAAATAGTATTTCTAAAGCCAATTAGAAATGACTGTTTCTTTCAGTTTTTTCGGGATAATTAATATTCTCCTAAGAATTTTAATTCACAATGACTTTCAAAATACTGTTTTCACGCTAACATATGACATTTCTCATGAAATTCTTGAGAGAAATAATTTCTCTCAAGTTTAAAAATAGGTCCCCAGGTGACTTGTTGAAATATGGAGTAATAGGCACCCAAAACTGATTATTTTCCTTTAAGTAGGATACGCATGCAAAGTTTTTTCGTGTTCTCTTTTAGGGTATCGTGTTCTAAATGGCTAGATCTCTGTCAAGTCGGGGAACCACCCAATCACTCCAATCACTACGCCGTAAGCAAAACTGCGTTCTGATTGGATAGTTACCTGTCAATATAGTAACTTTTGACACCTTGATTTTGACCTACCCAATAATTGGCTACGTTCAGCAGAAAAAATCTAATCGGGATCTGTTTCAGATCAATTTGCAACAGTTTTATAGTCCGCTGAATATTATTTTTTACGTTTTAAGCAAGTAACTGTAGTGGAAATTTGACATTTATTAAAGTCATGTAACTAACCTTCAAACTCCAAATTTATGATTTTATATTTTATATGTGGATCGTGTGTAAATTAAAAAGTAAAATATAAAAGGTTATTGTGTATAATAGCAAAAGCAACTATTTTAAAGAAAGCTTGAGTGATACAATAGGTAATACTTTAATGGTCGCCCTTGATGATGATATCGACCTAAATATTATTGTAAAATTGAAGGGACCTCCATTTACTACTAGATGCTTTTCCCCTGAACTTTGAAAGTCAAATAACTCTAGAACTTCCATGTTTTAAATCGGCACCCTCGTCTTTAATCTATTTTTAAGTTGATCTTAACCTCAAAAACAGAATACGCAACATGTTTACTAGAAAGGTAATATAAATTAAATACGCTATAAAAAATGACGACTGATCCGACAACTGTTTCGTGCAACGTTGAGAAAAGGTGTCATTCAGCAGAAAATAAGTAAACTGTTGCGTCTGCTAAACGCATCCATTGATGATGGCACAAAATAAATCATTAGAATGATTTGATTCGAATACTAGATAAAATCGATTTTTAATCATCTGAGTATTCGATTATGTCGATCATTCGATTATGCCCATCACTAATTTGTATCCATACCAGGCCCATGACACTCCCTGGGCGGGAAAAAGACACGCAGCTTTTAATGCGCTGACGTTTTCGGGATATAACCTATCACTTGTCATAAATCCGGTTAAAAACTCGCTACCATGCGCAGGAATCCATATTTCGTACACAAATACAAACTTTTGTTTACATTTTATCGAAGTAGTTTTTGTAATACATTCACAGCTTAAAAACGGAAAATTTGTTGTTTTGATAGTGAATTTAGATCAAAAATACCCCAAATACACTTTAGTGTGTGTTTTATCCTTATTGTTACGTATTATTGCTCGTTTTATTTGAGGAAATTGGAATAAATAGAGTACTAGAAGTAATCAAGCTAAAAAGATATCTTATAAGAAGAAAATACATTGCATTCAACCGATTTATGTTTAATATGTTTTCGTAAAGTATTTCCAACATACTAGTTCCTTGAATGGTTGTAAATTGTAAGTGTATAAGTGATAGAAACTGATCTAGTGCTTTGTGCTTCGTTTTTTTTGTGTTGGTGTCCCAGCCCAGCATTCCTAGCCAGCAGTAGTAGCAAAAACATTAACATTGTCTACATTCAACCCGTTTACATGTACATGATTTATCAGCTAAAAGCAGAATACAATAGTTCTCTGCAAAATGTAAACAACGCTACAAGGAAAATTGCTCATGTATAAATTCAACAATTAAATCAAAATATATTATTTTTAAAGAACTTATATCAACTATTATGTTAATTATAAATATTATAATATAAATATTTGTAACAAAATAATAGTTGTGTATTAATAAATCTGTTACTACTTCAAAAAATATATTGATTATTGATTATCAGGTATCAAAAATAATATGTTTCTTATTATAGTTGTAAATAAAAACAACACTTTTTATCCGTTCATTTAACACTTACAAACATATGCATATTTTAAGTTGTAAGGATCTGTAGCCTCTTAATTTTTTACATTAGACACAAGACCTGTGATGTCACATTAAATCGTGAATATGAGATAAAGGATTTAGGAGTTGTCTTTCAGTCTAATTTGAAGTTTAATAACCATTTCTTACACATAACTAAAAAAACAATAAAAGCTTTGGGTTTTTAAATCAGAAATACAAAAAAAAATTAGAATTACCACCAAAATCAGATTATATAATGCCTTACTAAGACCCCATCTTGAGTATGTTTCACAAACATGGATGCCCTTGAAAGCCACACATATTGATCATATTGAAAAAGTACAAAAAATATTTTTACCGTACCTTTTTATGCCATAAAAAATAAGATCTCATATAAAACTATGCTCGATAGTTTTAAGATTAAATCTCTTTTACAAAGAAGAAAACAACAGGCTGTGATATATTTTGTACTCTATTTTAAATAATGTTAAGTACAAAGATTGTGATTTGATTGACTATATAAATTTTAATGTGGCAAAGATTAATCTAAGAATCCCAAGTAACAAAAAATTATTTAGTTTAGATCCAAGTAGTATATTTCCTTTTAACAAGATAATGGCTGTTACCAATGAGTTTTTTAGCGAGGTCCAAATAGATATCTTTAATGTTAGCCTAAGAAAGTTGAGGACTGTACTAAATTAAGTTCACTAGATATAAAGGTTTGTTTTGTTTTTAAAGTTCTTGTTACTTAACTCTACATGTAACTACTATTAATTTTTTATAGTATCCAATAAATAAATTATACCTTATGGCTGCTTTCAAACAATTCTGTGTGTAGTCACTCAGTTTAAAGTTAATTTTAAATTAATGAGTTTAATAAGAATGTCAAATAGTGATATATATAGTGTCTATGAATTTGCTGTGTGTAGTAAATGGCCAATAAACATAACTTTGATATTTTTATTACAAGTGTAAAAACTACGAAAACCATGTACATATAGTTCCCATTTTTAAATAAATTCATAATAGAGCAAGAGCCCGTGAGAGCCAGACCTTCGGAATTTTATAAAAGCTGAGATTTCTTCTGTGTATGTCCCCAATACAGATAAGAATGATCCCCGCCCATGAAACCTGAATAGTGGTGGCTTTAGTAGGTAACAGGTAGCAAAGGTGCATAAAATTTCACCTCAAATTTATTAATTTATAAAACTCAATTTTTTTATATTTTATTCGTAATAATATTAAAACTCGCGTTGCTCATTGCCAGACACTTGATATGGTTACAACCCTCTGCCAGACACTCCTGAACTATTATAATTTGTAACTATACTTACGTTATATTATAAAAGCTACATTTTATATATATTATTTGGACAACTATTAAATAATGTTTCCTTAATAGCCAGACAATTTCGAGGGTTATATCGTCCTGCCAGACGAATTAAATATATACAATAGTTATGAGTGAGAGGAGCATATGCAGCAACGGGTGTGTGTGAAATAGAGCGTGCAGTCTATTGCGATCTTTTATTTTTTTATTGCGAACAGTAAAGAACTTTATATCCTTAGAGAATATTTTCAAAATTTTTTCTTCAAGGTGGTGTGTAAAAGTAACAGTCCTGTCAATAGAAGTTTCTTGGAAAATTTTTTCTAATGAATCGATATATAATTAATGTAAATAAATTAATAAAAAACAGTGTCCTTTTTTAATCACGTCTTCCTTAATGATTGTACTGATTTCATTAAAAACTATTTGGTGATATTCTCGGTGATAATGCCACTCCGTTTTGCTACGCGTTGTTTTTAATGAAGATACAGCATTAATAAAATCAACGCGGCATTCTGTATGATAGTAAATTTTTGGACCAGAAAAATTATCCAATTTATTTAGAAAATCTTTATACTGTTCATAATTTTCTATTTTGGGTTTAATACTAGCTTTACATTGATGGACATCTGCTGCATGAAGCGGAACCATTCTCGATCTCACTTTTTTCTTTTTCCTTTCACAAAATATACAAACAACCTCGTTATCATTATTACCAGCAATATTATCAGTCGAAGTATTTACGTCCTGAGTTACAATATTATTATCACTAACATCCGGTTCAAAAATACCAGAAAAATCTTGAAGAATTGAAGATTGTAGACCTATTGAGTCAGAAATTGGAGTCGGCTGAGATGTCGTGGAAGATTCATCTTGAGATGTTGACGGTTGTGCTTCTATTGACTGAGAAAATAAAATTTGTAGAGATATTGTTGAAGATTCTATTGATGAAGACTCTGTATCAGGTGGTTCTAAACTCAAATCTGGAGTCGACGATGAAGTTGGAAATGATTTGTCTGTAACAACACAACTTGCTTGTTTTTTTTTTCAGTACTTATAGGTTCAGAGGTGAAGTATTTTTTTCATTAGACCTGTAAATGCTTTATAACATGATCTGTGATAACCACTCTCTGTATATTCACTAGGTAAAATAACGTCTTTGTATTTAAGTTTGTGTATTTTTCATAATTTTAGAATATTCTGACACTTTTTTAAAGTCTTCTCGGTAAATATTATTAGATCTTCGCCACTTTTGATGTACGTTTACTATGAGCATAACCGCGCACTACATAATACACAATGAGCAGCTGATGCGCAGTAAAAGATCGCAATAGACTGCACACTCTATTTCTCACACCCGTTGCTGCATATGCTCCTCTCACTCATAACTATTGTACATATTTAATACGTCTGGCAGGACGATATAACCCTCGAAATTGTCTGGCTATTAAGGAAACATTATTTAATAGTTGTCCAAACAATATATATAAAATTTAGCTTTTATAATATAACGTAAGTATAGTTACAAATTATAATAGTTCAGGGGTGTCTGGCAGAGGGTTGTAACCATATCAAGTGTCTGGCAATGAGCAACGCGAGTTTTAATATTATTACGAATAAAATATAAAAAAATTGAGTTTTAAAAATTAATAAATTTGAGGTGGCATTTTATGCACCTTTGCTACCTGTTACCTGCCAAAGCCACCACTACTAAGGTTTCATAAGTGGGGATCATTCTTACCTGTATTGGGGACATACACAGAAGAACTCTCAGCTTTTATAAAATTCCGAAGGTCTGGCTCTCACGGGCTCTTGGACTATAATAAAAAGTAACGATTTTAGTCTGCCATACTTGAACTCATTCACTAAAACAAGTCACTGAGCATATATTTGTAAAAAAAAAACTGCACTAAATAATTTTTTTTATATTTAAAATACATACTTTCCTATAGATTTTGCAGTAAGTACCTAAATAACGTATCGAATAAATTTCTACAACATAGAAAAGTTTTAGATTAGATTAATTCTTAATAAATAAAGCAAAACCTCTATTTTGTTACTCTAACCTTGTGTGTTATATATTTTCCTTGACAAGCTAACGTTATATTTTGAACTAAAAGTAATTAAACTTTTCACTAAAAAGTAATATTTCAAATATATAAAAAAAATTTAAAACGGTTCTGCCTTCTCACATTTGCGAAGACTGTCCTGATATCTAATCTATTTTCTTCTTCAAAGTAATTAAGTTGTTCAACCGTTGTCTATAAAGGTATCTCACATCTCGCTCATACACACAAATTTGAAAAGCAGCAGAACAAAAATTCAACTAACCAGGTATACCAAGTCCGTGTAAAGAAAACTTTTCATATCCCGAAAACGTCAAGTGTCAACTAAAATTTCTACTTTTAAAGATCAAACGTGCCGCCTCAGAGTGCAAATACTGATTGGTATATATACTGGGTCCATACTCTTATTTACGATAAAGGAAGTAGTAGAAGAAAGAACAATAAAAGGGAAACACTGAAGTAAAGGGGTATAAAAAAATAATGGTCTTATACATTAAATAGCTATTCATTAATTTTACATGTCTTTTGATTTTCGAATAAATCGATTAAATTTAATGCCAAAAGATAAATACTTTTTGTTTTTTTTTTTTTTTATTTATTGATAAAAGTTATGACCATTTAATTATCGAATAATACATACATTATTAAATACAAATTACTAATATAAAGGGGGTCTCCTAATATTACTTTGAAAAGTGGCACATCGTTTTTTTTTTTGTAAGGTTTGGTTCAAAAGAATGAAGTGAACAAGTTCTTCAAAGTCCGAGGGGCAGAAGTGGGCATGTGAACTGTAAAATTCAAAGTAAAATTTCACTTCGATGGATTTTTTTGCTTCTTTTGCCAACAACAAAATATTTGTTCCCATACATTGAGAATAATAAAAATGGCTGGGGCAGCATTTTTTATCATCCGGTTTCCCTACTTCCGATGTAGGGATTCTGACCACTTGACTAAAAATTTATTTTTTTCAACGAAACTCGCGATATAGCTTGAGAAGGGTTTTCTGAACTAAAGAAGTTGGTTTTGATATGCAAAAAAAGGATTATGCAACTAGACGAAAAGTGGCCGGGCTTTTTAAAATTGAAGTTCGTGAAAAAAAGTCGAAAAAAGTTTTATTTGCTCTTAAAATGTGTATTTTTTATTAAGTAGTTTTATCCCGTTCTGCACTTTAATAATCCAAATAATCCAAATTTAATAATGTCCAAATATTTCAAATTATAGTAAAACCCATAGATAAACTAATAAAGAAGATGGTCGGATTCTGTGTTAATCTTTGGAAACGTAGTGCTGCGAATTAGTATGGAACGGATCTTTTTTGAACTACACTGGCTGATTGATTTGTCAGTAAGAGGCATAAAAAAAAGAAGAGTGTTAACGTAACCGCGGTTCATTCAAATATCCTTTATTTATTTATATTTTTTGGGGTTCATTACTTTAAAAAGAAAAACTAACATTTATATTAAAATATTGTATTTAACATATATATATATATATATTAGTTTTTTTTAGTTATAAAACCCCAAAAAATGTATACAAAAAATATTTACACTGAAATAAAATATAAGACAAATATATTTAAATTATTTATTATACAGTAATACATACATAATGTGACAATAAAGAACAATTGTAAGTGAAATGAATACTAGTTTCCCCACATTCTTGTAAAAATGGACCATACTTTGATGGGCGTCAGGTGTTTCCTATAAATACAAAACAAAAAGTGTACATATATGTTATTGAACAATTTCTCTTATCAAAATGATAACCATTTTTATAAAACTAAGTTATTTTTAATTATTTGACGAAGATTGAGAACGACGCAGTACGTGGAGTGTTCAATCATCTGAGTGCGATAAGGACAATCCACTCTAGTTGTACAGTATATTTTTTCTACGACCCTCTAACGAAAATTTACAATTTTTTAAAATTATTTTGGGTAACTAAGATAAAATTTCCAATTTAAAAATAATTTATGACTTACTAATTTATGAAAAATTAATTTCAAGAACTAAAAAATATACTGACAATTAGTTTGACAAAATTGTGACATTTAAAATTTAAAAAATTAATAATAGCCCAGTGAACAAATAATGAACTGTGATTGGTGGATTTCATATCCATGCAGTGTTCTTACTAGGTAGAATGGATACATGACTTGAACCCAATGGCTTACTTTTTCATTTTGTAGTCTGTGAGTAGAATAGCTATATCCATGTGGGTGTGGAAAAAAACTATTTCTGTTTATTCCTCATAATGCAATAGTCCATTTGAATTGTTTTAACTTTAAATTAACAAATCTAATTGGTTTAATAAATCTGATTAAAATTTGTTATTCAAAATATTAAGTATAATTTTATTTTCTGCACATAAATGTGTTGCATTATATGTATAATAAATTCAGGATGATATTAATAGGACCTTTCATTTTTAACAGACGAAAAAAGGATATCCCTTAAATTCTGTTATCAATTAATCATTAAGGTACACAGGCCCATCACCAGGGCAAGGTTTCAATTCAAAAGGAGGAAAAAGTGAAACTTGACAATAACTATTAATTATATATAAATTAATAAAAAATAAAGGTGAACTTTAACAATAAAATTATTTAGTATAGGTTTACTACAATTTATGAAAATATAGCTTAATTGATTAATCTCTTTACTACACAACTTATTAGTTATAAATCAAAAATTGAAGAATTTGTTAGTTCAGTAACATACGTTAACCTTTGTTTATCATCATTTTCTTTAAACATGGTAAACATATGTCGTGCCTCTAATGCATCTGCCAAAAGATTGGTTCTGCAAAGATCACAGTCGACATTTTTTATTTTTTTTACAACAAATCCAGCAACATAAGTTGTGGCTTGGGAATCAAATTTATTGTCTGACAATGATAATTTGCGGTTTTTATCAATATTTAAAGTGAACATTTCATTGTACTTATACACTTTTGAAGGCTTCGGTTCCTGACTGACTAAAAATATTTCTAAATTATCTAATAAAGAGCCTTCATCTTGTTCACAATTGGCACCATAACTTTTTCTTGAAACTAAATTACTTAAGACAGATATCTTTAAATTGGATACAAATTGAAAACAATTAGGGTTAGTATTTGCAGCTCCACACTGTCTTATGGACCCAAACATATTTTCAATAGGATCTTGGTTTAAAGATCTGGGTCTTAAATATTTCATCCCCAATGAAGAACAGGTATTGAACAAATCACGAACCCCATTAATGGTTATTAACCAGCAGTTTTTAAAAGGTAAACTAGATTTTACTTTATTATTTTTCCTTACAAATTTAGGATGGAAAGACCAACTCTTTATTTTACTTTCTACTTTCTCCCAAAATTTAAAATGTGCCGATTTCTTAGAAATACACCTTCTTAATGGTTTTCCACAATCTGGAGTTGGTTTGCTTCCATTTAAACTGTCAAACAAATTATATATGTCTTCCACAAATTCTGCAGTATCAATTGCAGATGCTGCTAGACTTCCAGGAGCAGAACCAATCATGCTTTCTATAGCTGCAGACATTGTATGGCTTAGAACTTTAGCGGCAACTGATACTTTCATTTTTAAACGGTTGTTACGGCTTACATCAAAATATTGCTCCCTGATTTTATAAAGAGTTTGAAATCTTTTTGACCGATCTAAATTATATGCTTGCTTGATAAAATCTGAATTGGCGTATTTATTTCCATCGTACTGAATATGATAATTAAACAAAGCATTTCTGGTGCACTTAAGTAAATGGCAAACATCAAAAAGAGTTATAATTTTCTGTCCATTTAAAAAAAAATGTGGCTCTAAATTTGTTACAGTCCCACCCTTTGTTCTCAATGATCTTAAAGCTACCCTATTTTCCCCCATCAAATCACAAACAGTTGCTAAAACCTTTAAACCTATATTTTGAAGAGCCGTAATAACCTCTTTTATTAACTCAATAAGATCTTTACTATTTATAGCATGACGTGTAAAATAATATGCTATAGGCTGTTTCCAAACTCTTCTTAAACCGTGAATCATAAAAACTAAAGCATGATCGGCTACTTCTGGGCGTCTACCTAATTTTTTTCCCAAGTCAACATATCCAACAATTTTGTCATTAACTGTATCAAAAGTGAGTTTTTCGGTTAGAGCTATTTCGTCGAACATTAAAATACAATTCCTATCAATTTCTGGCATTTTTCTAACAATTTCTTTAAATCTGGAAAACACTGAATCATTTATCCCCGTTTCAAAAGGTAAATCACTTAAAATTTGTTGGATAGTAGATTTACTAGGCAACGAAATGCATTTTCTTAAAAAATTATATGCTCTTGGACCATTTTTATATAATGCTAAAGAAAAATTTTTATTTTGAGTGGTCCAAGAGGGTTTCTTTCTCTTACAATTTTCTAAACTACTTTTAAAGAATTTAATTCCAATCGGATCTAATTTATTATTAAAATCTGAAAATAACTGAGTTTTGGATAATTCAAAGGCTTTCTTGATTTTATTTTTGGAAACACGTAGAGCTTTCTTTAGCTTACAAATTCTAACGTTTTGTTCTCTATTAATAAAATACAGCTTTTTCTCTTTGGGACTTAAATTTTTGACTTTACTTTCATTTATTTGTTGCATAACAGTTTTTCTCCGTTTGGAGGGTTGTTCAAATTGTACATCACTAATATTTAGTTTACGTTTGCAACTAATTTCTTGATTTTCGTTGCTGATTAGCAAATCTATCTTAGGCTGCTGTGTTTGTGCTTCAGCCTCAATATATTCTGAAATCTGACTCTCGGGTTGTATATTTGAACTGGATGCATAATTATCTAAAGAAATTGGTACAGAATGTACAACTAGTCGTTTACGTTTTGAGGAAACCTTACTAAAAGACTCTGGCAAAAAATGATCTTCACAAAGATAGCGAGTATTATTATCTAAAGTTAAATTTAAATTCTTAAACCAGTTCTGGCGAACTTTAACATCAGAAGGAAAATGAAAAAATGCTTTATTTGAATAACCAACTTGCTGAATATTAGAATAATACTTATTTAAACAATTAGGAGCTGAACAAGAATACTTAACTATACCCGGGCCAGACATTTTTGTTTCAAATATTAGAAAAGGAATTGTTGAAATATGAAATTAGATACCTATATATCGTTAAGGCTAAGAAAACAATGATAAACAAAGCCCTTAAATACTTAATATTAAATTAAAGTTAATACTTACTAATTACATCAAATCAGCACAGTTTGTTTCTTAACCTAAAAATAACTTACCTACCTATGTAACTTACATCATAAAATAAAAATAAGTTTTATTTTATCATCATATCCCGCCTTCCGCCATCACGTTTTTCATTTTTTACAAGGTTGTCAATCCCGTCTTTTAAAAATCTCAGAAATAGTATGGACATTGTATGGAAGTTATATCGTGTTGTATGGATGGTATGGTGCGCATGTAGATTGATAAAAAATTAAAATAAAATGAATTTGAAATAACTATAATCTCATGAAAGTTTACGGAAACCGGCAACATCGCTTTCATACTATTGCGATGGTGGCGCTAACTAATAGTATGCTGGGAACTACGCCGTGTTGACAGTGGCGGGCATTTAATAAATTCATCTTGTTTTATATTAATTTATCTATGGTAAAACCAGTAGCTAATCGTGGTAATTTAAAAAGTGTTTTCATTTTTTCCAGTAATTTTATCGTTTGTTAGTTCAGTTAAAAACTTTGTACAAGCGCCGATATCTTTGGTTTTTTTATTTGGTTTTATATTAAGTGTAGTTATTATTATCAATGTCATACAGATGTGTTTGAATATTGATTAAAATACTGCAATTAATTATTAATTGTTTTATTAACACTTAACAGCGTTACGCTTTATGTGCGCCTTGCTGACATCAACCTGGCAAGTCGGGCGATGATTCTCGCTCATGAAGTGTGACATGAAGTATCACCTTTAGTGAGAGGGAGCTGTCATCTTAGGCAATATTTCTTGTTGCTAATATAACCACGGCATATAACTATGATTATTTTTTTCGTATAACTTTTAACCAATTAGAATGTTCAATTTAGTTAAGTTACCTCGTATAATTTCGATAATACCTGATTATACATAGAGTAGCTCCACCAATCAAAAATATTTACAATAATTTCATTTCCGTAGTAACCACATCGACAACAATACACTAACTAACAGGACCGTCAAATTTTGACGTTTATCAATAATTATTTTCATTATACCAATATGTATTTAAATTAATAAATTGTTGATATTTACTTAATTTACTCAAAAAATAATCGTATCAAATACAATACGTATTTCAAAATAAATACGGTTATACATCTCAAACTTCCTGCATAATTACAAATCGTGTCAGTTTGACAGAATAATCCTCCCGCTTCGCGGTCGGATTATTTAAACTGTCAAACTGACACTCTTTATAATTATGCAACAAGTTATCGATGTATAACCTGATTATTTTGAAGTACTTATAGTATTACTACTGACTATACTGTTTGTCAAAGTCAGTCCAAGTTGTGTTTAGTACGTGAGAAATGCTAAGTGATATTTTTTGGTGTTTGTTTTGTGTAGTAATAAGATGAAGATTTTTACACTCTTAGGTATTTTAATATAGATATAAATGTGCCAAAAAAGTTATTAGCAAATTAAGAATTTTATCACATGCATAAATATTAAGTATAATGATTTAATCATTTTTGACATTTTATTTTTCAAATAGGTACTGGATTTTGTGAAATATATGTTTGTCTTCTTTTAAATAAATTTAGTAAACAATAAACTGCAGATTTTGTTTATTTTATTTTGAAATTATATTTAATCCGTGTGTTTCAATTAGGATTGGTCAAAGTGGGCGAAATCCTTTTATTAAGGCTAAATTGTAAGTTACAATTATGTCAATATAAAGATATTTTGCCCATTCATATTTACATTTATTAAATGAGTTCATACTGGAGTTGATTTTGGAAATATTGGTACATACTTAAATAAGTACTATTTCTAAAAATTCGTCTATGCCCAGACAGCACACATAGTCCAATGGACGTCCACTTTAGATCCATTTGAGGGTCAGGACGTCTATATACGGGCATCCAGTGTACGTCCGTTTATTGATTTGACAACTGAATATCGATACCCAGGGAACGTCTGTTTTTGGACTTAATTTTAGGTTTAATAGTATTTTGACGTCCAGTGGACGTCCATCTTAGGTCATTATTTATTAAGCCTACCAGATAATACTCATCTATATACACTTCTTTTTTTTTAATATAATTGGTCATTAAAAATTGACAAATTGAATTTATTGCATTTTATTCTATTAGCGGAAGTTTGAAATCTTATTCCATTATAACTATATCTAGTAAAAAGTTTTCAAGTGGTTCCTTGATCGAGATCGTCTAGCGATTGAAAGCGTAAAACGATAATGGATGTGTCGTGAGTTCGATCCCTACTCAGGTCAAGCGATCTTTAATTAAAAAAAAATAAATGGTATATAGCGGTTTGCGAAAATAATAAACAAATTATTAGTAATATAAAACAGTGTGTGGTGAGTTGCGGTTAGGTAAAAAAAGTGAGGATGTGGTCTCAATGGAAATATATTCCTGGACGTTTTTTGAATGTCCAGTATTCGACATCCGAATATAAATGTGCCATTTGTATATTTCACTGGACGTCCATTTGATGTCGGAAGTCCAGAAAAAACTCATTTTTGATCGTCTAGATATCCAAAATTGTATATCGAATGGACGTCCAATGGACATATTTGCATTGTTTGGGTGATAGCCAGGCCAGGTATTTAACTCTAAATACATAAACTTTAAATGACATCTGGCTTATCTTTGCGAGAAAACACTTGTTTCTACAGAAATGAGTAACAGTTTTTTTTTTTTTTAATTTTTTTTTTTTTTTTAATTTAATTTTTTTTTTTAATTTAATTTTTTTTTTTTTTTTTTTTTCTTTTTTTTTAATAAATTATTTTTTTTTTAAAACCTCTCAAACTTAATGTCTTTTTAATTGTTACCGTATTTTTTTGTGTCCTTAATTTTATATACCTTATTTTTACTTAAGGAAAAAGTAATTTAATTTAAATATGGGGCTTTTTACATTTTTAACAATAAATAAACCAAATATTGAACAAATTTTATAGATAAATTGTAAAATAATGAACGTCTTTTACGTTTATAACAATTAATTATTACATAATGAATTATATTTTGGTACCCAAATTTTACCATTGGTATTAACCCTAACAACTTCAATGTAATTAAATCACATTAAAACATTTGCGCATGGACTATAACAATGATTTCAAATAATTTGCCAAACTATTTCGTCCAGTGTAGAAAATACGCATGTTTTCTCAGCGTATTAATGTGTATTAATCAAAGTCATGCTGTGAAAAAGGTCCATCCGATATCAAAGGCACCGACAGCTACTGTCGCTTCTCCTTGATCGGTATTCTCGAGCATTACACCAATCAATAAATATTTTTGTTATTTTAATATTTCTTTTGTTTTTAATACGTTGAAAACCATTTATAAACATTATTAGTTGTAGTCAGCTGACTTTTCTTCATATTTTGAGATTATTTTTAAATGTATATCAGGTTATGTACAGGGTGATTCTTTTATCATGGGAAATGAATTTTTCTCGTAAACGGCTTGAACAAATTGAGTTCTGTAAAAAGTACTTAATTTAGGCCGATTGATGCTTGAAATTGGGATAGACAAGGAAGTTATAATTAAGCGACGGTGGGCGTCACGACGCTTCACAAATTTTTTGTCAGAAGCATACCATTTTTAGTTCAGAAACTGAAAGAAGATCTATTCAATAGAAACAATTTTTTCCAATACAATGTTTTTCATCTAAAACCATTCAAAAGTTACAGACCAGTTTTCATGCTTTAAATTTGTCGATTGCCATACAAAGAATGCATGGGTTTTTAAAATTCACTAAATCAGGTAGGCTTTGAAAAAACGAACTTGGCTTATATTTATTGATGTCTGAAACTGTTAGAGTAAAATAGTAAAATAATAAGTATCAAAGCCTACCTGATTTAGTGAAATTTAAATAACCATGCATTCTCTGTATGACAATCGACAAATTTAAAACATAAAAACTAGACTGTAATTTTTAAATGGTTTTAGATAAAAAAAAGTGGTATTTAAAAAAAGTGTTTGCATTGAATGGATGTTTCAATTTCTGAAATTAAAATCTGATGTGTTCAACACATGACTTTCCTATATAGTTATTTTCCGGTTATTTTGTACAACCTATTGCAGCATCTCTGTAAATGTTTAGAGGATAAACTAAATATATACATTGTCCACATACATCTACCTCGAAACATATTTCTATAGATATTCATTGAAAACGAAAATACTGAAAAATTTAAATTTCCTACAATTTTCTCATTACGGTCCATTTTAGAAAAATCATGTAAAAACAAAAATTATAGAGATCAATATTGCAAACAATTTTTAGTTCAACAATTTTCATAAAAATCAGAATTTTGCACATTTTGTCAAATTTCTCGAATACGGACCATTTCAGGAAATTTTGACATAAAACAGAAATTATAGATAATAATATAAGAAGTAACTTTTATTTGAACAATTTTTTTCTCCAAACATAAATAACAAATATATTCCATAAAATATAAAAACAGCCTCCCATAAAGTACTCCCCCCCCCCCCCAGATGTTCCGACTTTGTCCAAAATCTAATCATTTCACGTCAGGCCGAAATAAAACTTAAGTTTGAAATTTAATGTTTTTTTCTTTATCCGTTTTTGAGTTTTCTTCAAATTTCAAAATTTACAATTTTTTCAAATTTCTCGAATACGGTCCATTTTAGAGAAATTATGTATAGGATCAAAATTATAGAGAATTATATTACAAACAACTTTTATTTGAACAATTTAAAACAAAAAACATTTTTTTTACATTTTATCAAATTTCTCGAATACGGACCATTTTAGGAAAATTTTGTATAGAACAAAAATTATAGATAATAATATAAGACGTAACTTTTATTTAAATAATTTTCTTCCCCAAACCTAAATAACAGATATATTCCATAAAATATAAAAATGACCACCTATAAAGTACCCCCCAGATGTTCCGACTCTGTTCAAAATCTAATCAGTTCATTGGACGCTGGAACAAAGCTTTAGTTTAAAATTTGATGTTTTTCTGTGTATCGGTTCATGAGTTATGCGACACACAGACACACACACACAGACACACACACAGACACACACACAGACACACACACAGACACACACACACAGACACACACACACAGACACACAGACATCATCGCGAAAGTAGTCAAAATGGATTCAGGGGACCTCAAAACGTAAAAATCCGTCGAAAACTCGAGGTCGAAAAAAATCATAATTCCTATAGGTACTTTCCTTATATCTGTATACAGATAGGAAAGTAAAAATGGTATGCTTCCAACACAAAAATCTGTGAAGCGTCTCGACGCCCAGCGTCGCTTAATTATAACTTCCATATATGTCCCAGTTTCAAGCATCAATGGAACTCGGACATCGATTAATATTGACATTGTATCTATTTACGCAGTTTTCTGGTTTAGAGTTGGGTATAAAACACATGACTATTTTGTAGAAACTGGAACAAAACAAAATATAAACATAACCTCGAGAATAATAGTAAATGTTTTACCTGGAGCTTGGAGACATGTTTTGTTGACAATCGTTGAATTGACACACATACTTCCAATTTATTAAATTTGCAGTTTTATTTAAACACGGTTTTTATATAAACACAATTAAAATTGTCTTATGGTCAATTTCAGAGTTTGACAGCTTCATTGGAAACATCAAGATAATATAATGTAGAGAGGACATAAACTTTATTTTGCGATATGACAAATGAACGCACTTTGAGTCATATTTTGATTAATTTGACGTTAATAATTTTATATTTGAAGATTGACTGAATAAAAATGTTTTTATATTATTTAAGTCATGCTATTAAAAAAAAATGGTATTTATTCTCACTAAAACTGACTTAATCCACTTGCTCGTGTTTGACATACGACGTAAAACTGTGCGGACACTTTTAATATCGTCATAGCATCTAATTTTTATTTTATATCAATGATTGGAAAGTTCGTATGCACCGCCCTATTTTCTGACGTCACTGTGTGCGTTGCGCAAATTAAGCTGATTTCAGTGATTTTATTTTTGTTTCAATATGTTTCACGGATCTCTTAACGTGTGACATCTCTTTTTAGCTAAAAACTTTCGAGAACACTTTTCACTCCTTCGGGCTCACTTATAAAAGAGCGCCACCGAAACGCGATTACTCAGAGCGCAGTGGCGTACCCAAAAATAGATACTAACACGTATGAAAACAATAAAATTATTAAAATTGAATGTTTTTGTTATTCATTTTAAAATAATGTGTTTTTATGAAATGTAACTGGGTGTTCACTGTATAAATAAACCAATGGGGAAATCGCCCCTGCTCCTAAACCCTAGATTGTTCCTGTGGCTATTTTTCTCATATATTACTGTTTTTAAGTTTAAATTAATGTTCTATGTGTTACTGTTTTTCTGCTTTGTTTTCTACTAAAATGCATTTAAAAGACATTTCCGTATAATAATAATAAATAGCTTAGCAAATAGCACCCTGTACGAGTACGGGTACAAAAATACAAACTTTGGTCCTGTTTAACTAAGAGCCGATGTGGTAGCCGGATAGCCGCAAACTGTCAAAGTTTACAAATAAAATTTTATGTGTCTCGCTAAGTTTTTATTCCAAGGTAAGAGATCTCGACTATGGCTCGAACTTATGGTAATGTATGCGTATAAAAATGGCGGAGTTCTTCCTAAAAGCGACTAAAAAATATTTGTTTTGATAAAAATATAATCATTTCTTATCAAGAACTTTTTAAAAAGTTATTTATTGGAATTTATTGAATTAATAGTTATGGGTGCTTTTACAGTCGAAGCATAACAAGTTAATCCATTACATCGGTAGATATAGTAGGCGGTAATAAAGATATTTCGAAATTTTTATATCTGATCCAAACCAGAATTATTGGGATGGATAGAGGGATAGAGAGGGAAAAAGAGCTTTATACGTATTCAATGTTAAGATGATTTCTCAAACATATCAATTAGTTTTTAGTTGTTTGTTTAGACGAGTACTTCATAGGCATAGAACATAAAATAATGGGCTAATGTTTTTTTTTTGATACTATCGTAACGTTTATATATTTAAAGTGTATTTAATTAATTTACAATACTTCATTTAATTTATGAATTAATTTAATTATACTTAATACTACTAATTTATATGGACAAGATTAATCTGTAATGAACGATCTCTCAACTTAAACTGACTAGAGTTTCTCGAATTATTCGTGCATTCACCAAAATTTGCTACGATTTTTATATATTTTTTATTGCCTATTATTTCAACCTATCCTGGTGTTTGTATTAAGAACTTCTGATGTGTAGGTACAACACATGACTTTTCTGTACCTAAAGTAAACCACCATTATAAAAACACATCTTTAACAACGTCCATAGAAGCAAATAAATTATATATATGGCAAATATCTACCTAATACATGAAAAAATAACATGTTGACTCCAGTATCACATGTGTTTATAAACTCTTATATGACTGCAAATAATTGTTGATACAGATGAAATAAAATAATAAAAACAAGCATGTTAAGCAATTAAACTTTTTTCAAAATCTGTCTTGTTTCTAATAATAATCACTTTATGTCTTTATTTATACAGGGTGTTATTGAAATACACGTACATATTAAAACTGGGTATTGCGCAGATCCCCACTGAATGTAGAAAAATATTATTTTTTAAAAATACCCCTTATTAAGGGAGTTATTAATTTTTGAAAATTAATTTTAAAACAAACGTACTTCACTGATATGTTGAGGATGACCTATATAAATTAGGTTTATTTACCTATTTTAAACATCAACAGTAATTAATATGCAAGTTTTTGTCAGATGATAAGAAAACTAGTCTTGTAAGAAATAACCATGTTGCCAAGATTTTCGAATTAATTTCTATTTCCGAAGACTGGTTTTTACTACCCTCGTTATCAAAAAACTAGAATATTTGATAAATGATTGTTTTTAAACTATACATGTTTGAAACTATAGATTATTAAAATTTTAGTTGATTTACGAATCTGGCTAACACGAGCGCGTCATTTCCAAGTTGGTAAAAAGTGTTGTTACGATTACTTTTAAATATTTTTTTACGATGCCACTATTTACGAATATTGAACTAACGGATATAGTGCTGGTTTATGGGGCAGCTGGAGAAAATTCTCGGCAAGCACAAATCCTGTATCGCGAACGGTTTCCAAATCGGAGAATTCCGGACTGTCGTACGTTTATTTCAACTGTTCAGCATCTAAGAGACCATGGAAAATTTGAGAGTGTCAATGCAGATCGAGGGAGAACAAGAACACAAAGAACATTGGCGGCCGAAGAAGAAATATTGGAAGCTGTTGAAAACCTGCCTCAATTAAGTTGTAGAAGACTAGGTCTTGAAATTGGAGTGTCCTCATTTGTTGTGTGGCGGACACTTAAAGAACAAGGTTTACATCCTTATCACATCCAAAAAGTCCAGGCCTTATATCCAGGTGATGAAGAAAAGAGAGTGGAGTTTTGTGAATGGATGATTCAAAAATGTGTTGATATTCCTGATTTTCTAAAAATATTATTGTATACTGACGAGGCTTCATTCACTCGTGATGGCGTGTTCAATATGCACAATACGCATATTTGGAGTGATGAAAATCCTCACGCCATTAGGGAAACTGGGCATCAAAGAAAATTTTGAATAAATGTTTGGGCTGGCATAATAGATCATTATTTAATCGGGCCTTATGTTCTCCCGAACAGATTAAATGGGCCAGGATATCTCCACTTTTTAGAAGATATGTTGCCAGTACTCCTAGAAGAGATACCGTTACAATTAAGGCAACGGATGTGGTACCTACTAGATGGCGCTCCTCCTCACTTTGATTTAAACGTACGGCAGTTTTTGAACATTAGATTTCCTCAAAAGTGGATAGGCAGAAATGGACCTACTAAGTGGCCTCCGAGATCTCCGGACTTAAATCCATGCGATTTCTTTTTGTGGGGTCACATGAAACAACTGGTTTATAATGAACCTATTAATAGTGTTGAACAATTAACCAATAAAGTTAATGCGGTAACCGAGGAACTACGACAAAATCCAAGACTAATTTCTAATATTCAAAGTTCTTTGGAAAGACGATTGCAAGTGTGTGTAAATAATAATGGACGGCACTTTGAACAATTACTGTAATAAACTTTATTTTGAATTAATTGGTTTTGCTACGGCAACAGTGCAATTTCTATGGGTAAGTTTCGATTTATTTTACTTCTTTAAATATGGAAACTAGTAGGTCGGAAAAGGGGACTCTTCCCCAATATTTAAATTTTAGAATTTGAAGTTAAAATTGGTGCCAATCGTTTTTGGTCATTACATACTATTCCCCATTTTAATATGTACGTGTATTTCAATAACACCCTGTATAGATGTTTCCATTGTTCGACCACACGTTTTTTAATCCTAGCTTACTTATCGCTTCATTCATCATTTGGACACGCAGACTGGTCAAATCCTCTCTAATTACAACACCTGTTCCAATAAGTAATTTTTTTATAAATAATTAGTTTGTAATCTTTTAATTTCAGAAAAATGCATCTAGTTTTATCATCTTTTTCCCAATCCTTTAGCACAGCAAAATATCATCTGACAGGTTTAGGCACACCTTTGTATTTAAAATCATTTTAATTTCTTCTTTAGTATTTTCATTTGGCTTTTCTTATAGACTAAAAACTCTAAGATTGCATGTTCTTACTGCTTGATCCATTTGATCTAATCTAATTTCCATTTCTTGATTAACTTTGTCTGCTTTCAAAGCTTTAGTTTCCAATTCCACTTTATTTTCAAATTTCTTGTTTATTTTATTAGTTTCTCTTTTAACCTCCGCCAATGCGGTTTCAAAATCTTTAAATTTGATTTCAATGCTGTTTTCGATCAAATGTTTTTGATTAATTTTGTGCCACCAGTAAAATTTTTATCACACACTAGTTATATCTATATACAACTTTACGTATATGATTTAGATGTTTATTTACTTGCTTATTTATTGTAACATTGGAAAAAATACCATAAATAACTATATTATGAAATAATGTGTCTAATTTTATGGCCTGATTTTTCAAGCCTGATTTATACAAATTTTGGGATATTTTCAATAAAAATTAGCAAAGTTTCCCGCTTATACGATTTTTGTGTAAAACGACCTTCCTAAAAGCAAAATCCTGAAAATTTGCCGTTCGTTATTTTAATACCCGCCAAAAGTAGGCTCTTTTCTAATAACTGTCAAAATAATGAGTTTCCGAACATACGGCCCGACATTAACGTTACAGGTGTTTTATTATCCTTTCATAATTTCATTACCTTCATTATATCCACTAATATCGTAACATATAGGGTTTCTGTGAAAACGGCCAACGTTTACGATATCGGATATATAAATCAAAAGCAACGATGAGGGTAGGCGGAGATTGTAATCAGATACATCGTTTAATTAAATTATAATCAGCTTTATATTAAATTAAAATCAGTTTTTAATATTGTGGTTCAACTTAAGACTAGCGAAATCACAAATTTAATTGATTTTATAAAAAAAAATAATAAATTAAATTAGTAAAACGCGTGATATTGTACTGGATTAAAAACTGTTTTTGGTTGCTTTTAAAACAGATTCGGGTTCTTTTAAGAAAAGAAAAATAGTGCGGAATATTTTCTATTAAGTGATGAGAGTAGATATATATTTTATGGTTTCAAATAAATAAGCACAACTGGATTATAAACAGGTGAGTAATTATATAAATTAATAATTTTATATAAATATAAATGATTTTAGGTAGTTTGAAAAGCAATCACAAATCGAAGATAATCTAAAGATTTAAAGGCTTGAAGAGTTTCTCTTTGGTACCCGTGTAAAGCAATAAATTAAGTTTAGTAATTGCTGTAACAACCTACGGTAAGATGTAGTTTATTTCTAGAAATAAATAGTCAATAAATAATATTGCCCCCGGGGAAATTTAATGCCAGAATTGAATTCAGCATTCCCAAAAACCTCAGAGTATCGAGTTTGGAGTGCTTCCCACGGACTACGCAATTTCCCCCCCAGAATGACTCCCCGAATACCCCTGCAGAGCCGCTTTTGAGCGCCCCTGGGTAATTCCAATACCAGAATTGAATTCGGCATCCCCAAAAACCCCTGAGTAACGAGTTTGGAGCGATTTCCATGGACTACGCAATTTCCCTCCCAGAATGACTCCCCGGATACCCCTGCAGAGTCGCTTTCGAACGCCCCTGAGTAATTCCAATGCCAGAATTGAATTCTGCATCCCCGAAAACCCCCCGAGTAACGAGTTTAGAGCGATTTTCATGCACGCTGCAATTTCTCCCCCAATTCAACCCCTGCGCACCCCCACTGATACACCCTTGTGCCCCCAGGCAAATATGATGCCAGAATTAAATTTGGCATCCCCAAAAACCCCTGAGTAACGAGTTTGGAGCGATTCCCATGGACTACGCAATTTCCCCCCCCCAGAATGACTCCCCGGATACCCCTGCAGAGCCGCTTTCGAACGTCCCTGGATAATTCCAATGCCAGAATTGAATTCGGCATCCCCGAAAACCCCCGAGTAACGAGTTTGGGGCGATTTTTATACACGCTGCCATTTCTCCCCAATCCCCCCCCTCCCCGCGTACCCCCACAGAGCCACATCCGTGCACCCCCGGATAATTCTATTGCCAGAATCGAGTTCGGCAGTCCCGAAAACCCCCCCGAATAATTTTTCCGAGTTTCCAGTCGTTCCTCTAATGGTGCAAGTAATGATACATTTGGAAAATGCATTTTCCGGCTCATAGGAATTTTTCAAAAAATGTCTAAACCAGACGATATAGACTTTTTCCTGGGACCTTCCTAAACACAATGCAGAAAACCTCATCTCGATATCTGCGGTGTCTAAAAATTTCCGCTATTCCGTCGAATCTGATCTAAATGCCCTGGACTATATGGTTTTTAGTATTTTTTAGATTGTTTTTGTAACTTTTTAATTCACTGGGCTTTTTTAAAGTGTTTTTTAAAAAGAGTATTTTGGTAAATTAACTTAGTTTTATTATAGGTAAGTTCTACAATGTACAAAAATGATTGTTTTTAACTAATTATAATTATAGTGTTATTTTTTTGGGTTTGAATGTTCCAGACAGACGGTGGTCAGTAATTGTAACAACAGCCGTGTGAAAATAAAATTAGATAACCCAGATATAATTTATCAAGATTTTCCGTTGGGGAAACATTTTGTTTCGCGCGAAATAAAACAAGAGTGAATTCAGAGGTGCCGTAGAGCCGATAAATGGAATCTCACAACAAGCCAGATTTGTTTCGTCCATTTTATCGGCAATGACTATAAAAGAGACCTTCATAATGAATTATTGGGTAATTGGGTTTGCCAGTGAGGAGGCGATTAAAGAAAACTGCAGTCCCTACTTTAATTCTAGGGAATAATGAAAGTGAACATAAAACAAAAAAAGAAATAAAGGAAAAATCGAATCTTAAAAAGAAAAATGAAAAATATGGTGGATGACGTTTAAAAGAATATACTAAAAATTTCCACACATTTAGGGGTAAATGAAAGCAGTACAACTGAAAGTGAAAAAAATGTTGTTGAAAGTGTTAACCGGGAGTAAAAATATAATAAGCTCAAAGATGGTTTTGAAATTATAAAAATAGAAAAGGTCAATATGTTTACAAAAGTAAAGCAATTAAATTTTTATTAAAGCAAATCTCAAGGAATATTTAAACAAAACAAAGAACTAAAGGCCAAAAAAAAATGTTTTTACTAAAAACCAAATTACTTATCAATAATGAAAAGAAAAAAAACTAAAAAGAAACGTGTTGACTGGATATTTGAAGAAGCAAAAAGACATATCTGTATGTAAAACAGCAATTATAAAGTCGATCACCCTTTATTTCAAAATAAAAAAACGCTGCTCCATCTACGCCCTTGCTCCAGTCACCAGTCGACGACTTATATCAAGGAAGTTATATTTTTAATTTCATCAAAATCCAGTTAGTAGTTTTTCCGTAATCTCAAAAAAACGTATTTTTTTGATCGACTTCACCCCGTTTGACGGTACTTGTATTTTTCGTATATGTGTAGGTATTTAATTGGGAATTTAATTAATTACTGCTAACAAGTGGGAACTAACATTTAGATGTGGCAACCCTGTGAGCCTGTTGTCATTGACAGGGTCAATCATACATATAGTAATATAGATTGCTCAAAGTGGGTCGTTTACGAGCGGCCATATTGCCACGTAAGTGCTCATTAATCAGAATCCATTTTGCAAAAATGTGTTTACAAACCAATATTTAACCTTTGAATAAAATACAAAAAAAATAATTACCTACATTTTTGCTTCAAGGCATAAGCTTATGTTTATTTTGCAAAATATGGATGAACAATCTATGTAACTATCTATTTTATTCACCAAGCCTACAGGGTTGCCATAATTTTGCCTTATCATAACCTGTCAAAACCCACTGGTAGCTATTTAGTTTGGAATGCCAAATTAGAAATGTTCTGAAAAATATTGTGTTATCACCGCCCATAATTTCTTGTATTGTAACGTGGTTGTTGAAAACAAATATGTATTGTTATGTGAATTCCAATAATAAAGATTTTTTTTAACGTGTCCCATTTGTTTCTAAATAGGTACCTCAAAAGGTTTATATTAAAAAAAGCGTTTATTGCATGACATTCTCCATTACTATCTATTCTTATTTTATATGAAATATAAGCCAGAGCAGTGTATAATCGTGTTCATTTTTAAACTCGCACATTCGATGGTCTAGCAACTACGTCATTTTCCCGAATACTTCCTATCATATACGATGCATCCTATAGAGAGTAAAGTATCCTTGGATGAAACGAGCGTAGCTGACTCTTATGGTGTAGGTGTAAAAAGGGCGCGCCCGGCCGACGTTTCAAAATTCGCGCGCTCGAATTTCGAAACGTCGGCCGGGCGCGCTCGCTTCGCTGCTCATAATAATACGCTAGTTCAGTGATGATGCAATTATGGTTCCACTAACAATTAAAGTGATAGTAGATTTTTTGAGTGCGTTTTGTTCGTTTTGTTTACCTAAATTATATAATTTTTTCACTTTTATAAATATATTCCAAAAGTAAGTAGATAACATGCATCAAATATACAAACGTTTAGTTACCAATTACATATCTTTAAACTATTTTTTATGACCTGTAAACAATATTTAAAAATAAACTAAAAACAGTAAAAACGTATTTGTCAACTTTATTGATGTTTTTGTTAAAAGTTTGGTTAGAATTAAATGTCAGTGGAACCAAAATGACATCACACCACATACTTTGATTTTCTTTTACTATACGGAGAATGGTCGCACTGCGCAGCTTTCTGAGTGCTTTTTAAAAGGAGATAGAAAAGTGCGTTTTAATCATCCGATTCTGCTTCGGAATTGTCGCTTTTCTTGTTTTAATCTGACAGGTTAGAACGACTGAACCGACAATTCCTGAAGCAGAAGCAGATGATTAAAACGCACCTGATATTTTGCTTGCTGCTGTCAGTGTCAGTGAATATTATTTTTGGAATCACAGTTTATTGCTAAAGAATCAGTTAACTTACTCGGACCAGTTGAAAGTTCCAAAATAACATCCACTCAAGGGATACAAATTCAGGATACGCAGAAGACTGCTGTTTTATTATAGGCGGTTGTCATATATTGTATTATCTGAGTTGCGCAGTGTATAAACTGGAACATTGAGATAAAAAGTGCCGACGCAGAGTGAGCGATCTGATTCTATAGCTATAAACTGTGTCATAGGGTTCAAAATGGCCGCGCCCTATGTTGGGCGTGTCGGACCTCTCTCTTGCCCCGTATAGTAATCAAAGTATGTGCATCACACTGAACTAGCGTATTGGGGGGGCGAGTGTAGATGATTCTTCAGCAGTGTTGCCGTTTGGGTGGAAATTTCCCCATTGCGTGGAAATTTTCACTCTGGTGGAAATTTTGAAAGGATAAAATATTTTTGGGAAATTTTTGGGGAAATTGCTCCTATAATAACTTTAGTGCGAATTAATCTTCTTTCTTCTTTGTAATAAATAGATAATATTTATTTATTACTTATTATTGTCAGTGATGTGTTAATCAAGAGCTGATACATATCATGTTTTATGTTTTGGCATATTTAATGTTTGGACATATGTTTTTGTAGTTTTGTCATCGTTGTGATTTGATAACATATGATGATTGGAGTCGATTTAACTAATTTTAAATGATGAATAGGTGGCTTATAAAGGTAATAAAAACAGAGCACTTTTCCTTCTGAAAACAACTACTCCTTTGGATAATGCCGCAACAAGTAGAGTTTAAAACTAATTTCCAGTCTTGATATAATTTCGCCTTGTTCTATAGAACTAGGTACCACAGCGAACTTTGATTTTGCTTCCTAAGTGCAGATGGCGTTAACATTTTTTTACTTGTTGACTACCTACACTTTCTTAACCAGATTGAATGTAGTATAAGAGTAAATATAAACTCATCAAGCAGATTTTTTTAGAATAAGGACGAAACCGGTCCAAGTATGACGTTCTCCTTAGGAAGCAAAATCAAAATTAGAGCGTTGAAAATAGTTTTCTATCTCTGCTCTTTTCCTTTTGATATAATGCAATACCTGTTGCAGTATTAGCCAAGGGAGTAGTTGTTTTCAGGAGGAAAATGATCGAAAACTTTGCTGTAACACGGACTTTTGAGATTTTCTTTTCCTTTGTTTTTCAGATAATTTTAAATTGGCCCTTAGCGTCGAGTGTATTTGGCCACTAGATCAACTGATATGTCGAAATTTATTTTCATTTTCATTAACTAGATCGCTTTTCCGTATTACAGTTATATCGAAAACATTTTTTTAGTGTGGGTGGAAAAAGTGGGAAATTTTTAAAATCCTGGGGTGGATAAAGGGGGAATTATGGGATTAAGTGATGGGAAATTTTAAATTTTCGATACGGCAACACTGCTCTTTAGGTATAGGTGTAGAAAGGCCATTGGTGGGAAGAGCATAGCTGACTCTTTGTTATAGGTATATAAGAAAATAAAAGTTGCTCATGATGTCACTATCATTTTTGTCATATACATGAGGCGATTTTAAATCAGATATTAGGTCTTGAATATGATTGACTACACTGATATAAATCAAAAACAATGACGTCATATTGAATATAGTCTTGAAATGGTCAAGTTTAACATGACTACAGTAAAAACGTGGTCATCACAGGTATGAAATGTCAAATGAAATGACAAATGTAAAACTTTTACTTTTTAGTCATTATTGTTTGGTTGTGTTTATGAAGGAGCATTTTCGTACTTTGGCGTAACGCGTGCCAACAATTATGCCTAAAGCGAGACGTTTGGAAACCCTAGCTGAGTACATAGATATGGACGCAATTAAAGGTTTTTGTAAATGAAAAGCCAATTTATTTTTGAAATAGCCAAGATTTATTGAAGAACATGGCAAAAGGTTTAATAAAAGAAACTACAACACCAATTTTCTCTTCAACCGTGATCAGTACACAAAACAAATATTTATTAACCGACTAAAAAAGGAAGAGGTTCTCAATTCGTCGTAATATATTTTTTATGTATGTTCAGCGATAATTCTTTAACATGTTGTCCGATTTTAATAATTCTTTTATTGTTAGAAAGGGTACTTCAGGGGTGGTGCTATATTAATTTAGTCAAAACCTAATAATTAAGTCCATTAGAAAATCCTTAAACTCTTGATTTTTTATGTATGTTTAGCGGTAATTCTTTACAACGAGATAACTCAGATGTGATGATGGCATCTGCACGATTTTGAAGTCGGTTTTTTTTTTTAAATTACTTTTATAACTGATGTCATGCGCATTGTCAAGTTAGTGTCAATATAAACCAAATATTTTTAAATCAGATAATATAACGTCATTATAATGACGTAAGCACTTGACCACATTTGACTTGGTCACATTTCTAGTAACTGATTTAAAATCGCCTATGATTTCCCTAAAATGGATCGTATTCAATAAATTTTAGGTAAAGGACAAAATTTTATTGTTTCCATTATTTTCACTTAAATGTAATACCAAAGGTATCTAAATTATTTCCGAGAACTTTTACGAACTCAAGAATATTTTTAAAATTAACTCAATGTTCTCTATAATTTTTGTTCTATACACGATTTCTCTTAAATGGTGAATAATGGAAAATTTTTAAAAAAAGTGTAAAATTTTCATTTTTCAGTACTCTCGTTGGCAATGAATATACTACACGTGTTTATGAAAAAAATAAAAAAGATTCGAGTAACATGTGTGTGAAAACCTTATGTATTTAGTTCATCCTCTAAACATTTACAGGAGTGATACAACAGGTTGTTTAGAATCACCGAAAAAAAGTTTATAATAACTTTAGGTGAGACAAGTGTTAGACACATCAGAATTTAATTAAATGCCGATCTAAATAGATTCTAACGAATTAATAGGAAATAGTGACGTATTTGCTTTGAAGTTTATTATTAACTTAAACATACGATACAATATTGGGCCAAGCGATACTTGTACACTGTCAAATTGGACGCCTTCGGCAATGAAATACCACTTAGGGATTTACTTTTGTCAAAGGAAAATACTTGGTAAAATTGATTATTTTGTTGCCTTTGTCATTCTACGAAGCGATATATTGCATGAGTGAATTCGGAAAGCTTTTCGAATGTTCACGGTTTTAGTTAGTTTCTATATTATATTTTTCCGTTATAGTTGCGTTTCCCAGTATGTTATTGTTATTTCATTTCCGTGAATCGACTGAAAATTTGTAATAACGGTTATCCAGCCTTTGTTTCGCTCTAATTTTCAAATTCATTTTGTTTCGTTCTGACATTAATTTAAATAGTTTTTGGTTTTATTTGTTTTTTTTTTTCTGTTACAGTGGATAATCGGAAATGTTCTCGACATTTTTTTACCTTGGGAAAAAAGATAATTTTCCTATAGCAATTTTTCAGTTTTTCTTATAATTCCGTTTGCTTAATATCAATCGTACTCATAAAGTTATTTTGGAAGCTGATGTATCCAGCAGTACTACCTGCGATTCAAGGTATTCCGTAAGGAACCATCCTAGGACCATACCTGTTTTCACTATATATAACAGATTTTCATAACTTTGTTAAAAATTGTGTAATCCATCATTATGCAGATACAGTTCATCAAATTTCTAGAGGTGTTCGACGCCCAGACAGAGAACGCGCTACGTGTGACTAAGATAGCTATTGTACAGTCTGCTAAACAAGTTATTTTAAATAGTTTTTAATATTTTTAGGTAATTAAATTTTGAAAGTGTGGAATAGTTTAGGGATTAAATTGGTCTGATTGGACTTTCTTAGAACGTTTTTAAAAGCAGCTAAAGATAGTATGTAGAATTGAAAATAATTATTATGCCATAAAAGGTGTTTTGGAATTCCTTCAACCTTTTGAAATTGAGTCAGAAAATATAAATTTTATAGGATAGCGGAAAATACCTATAATTTTTTTGTAGGCCTTTGTAAATCGTGGAAATAGTTTATATTTTATTTCTACCTTATTAAGGAAAATGGTACCTATTATTAATAACGGTTGTTTCTGAAACATTACTAAAATTTTCGAAATTTTGTTTTTCTACAAAATAATAAACTATACTATTTAGAAAAAAATTTATTTCTCTTATAATTTTATAAAAAATAACAGAGGAATATTTACATTTCTTGATATATTAAACAAAACGATAAATTATCTCGACGAATGACACCATGTTCTAGTACGGAAGCTAGCTTTACATTTTTGTTGGTGGTTTCATGGGTTTCATATCAATTGTTTGTAATTGTAGTTTACACGTACATATACCTCTTAACACTTGTTTGCTTTATTAAAAAAGTGTGTTGTTGTGATTTACGTCGAAATAAGTCAAAAACAACTTGAAACCCCATATAAAATCAAAAAGGAGAAACGGAAAAAAATTGAGCCTGTAAATGAACACAACTCAGAAACAAAAATAGCTATCTAATAATAAAAAAATAAAATTTGATTCTTGTGCAGCTTCATCTATATCATTAACTGTTTTTGGTTTTTTAATGGTTTTTCTTGGTGATGAAAATTCCGATATCTCACGGTTATCGATTCTTTTTTTCTCTCCAGAAATGCGGACGACAGTGTTTTTAGATACTCCTGTGGCTGCAGCAACACGATCATTTACATTTTTAAATGGTATTGAAGGTGAATTAAAGTTTCCTTCTCTTCTCATAAACTCTATAACATTGGCTATTATTTCGCGAGATTGACTGTTAATCACGCGGCCTCTTAATTTGCTATTAAACTCCATACTTAGGTTCTATTAAACTGTAATGAGCAAAAAACACAAACGAAAATAAAAGAAATGTTTTAGCGAAATTTACATCTGACATTTACGTCTGAATTAAATAGTGAAATACTTGATGCGCAGAGTGTACTTTCATTGCGTTAATCCGTCGGGATGCCTGTCAGTAGTGCTTTCTCTGTCTAGCCGTCGAAAGCCTCTAGAAATTTGATGAACTGTAATACTCAGTTATATCACTCGTTTAATAATGAATGCTTACTTACTTCAGCTTTTCATCTACTTATATACATATTTACACTTATACTGAAACTTGATGAATAAAGACGATTTATTACTTATTATTAATATTATTATTATTATTATTATTATAGTTTTTTATTTAATAATTTATTTATTGGCCTGCATTTCTAATATTGGTAACAAGACTAATACTAGAGGCAGCACCTGACGGGTACTTCTATTTAATCTCATTTTAAAAGGACTTCTCACGCCCTTAAAAGCCAACCCTGTGCTTTATTTACTCCTTGCCTGCGGTGTGAAGTCTAGCGGCGCTGGCAATATAGAGACAAACAGACTGCTCCGAGAAACTAGGACCATTATACGACCAACAACCATAAATAACCATAAGAGGCTTCTACCAACAAGATTACGACTGCGGACTGCCACAGGTGAAAGTACCAACATCCATGGATAAATCCAGGTTCAATTGGGAATTGGTACAAAAAGTTAACTCATACTGTTATTATCGCTTATATCGAAGAAGATGGATGTAATAAACTAACATGGTTTCCAGTTAGATTTTAAGAACAGAGTGATCAAAGTTGGTGCAGAAGAGGCATTCCTACATACTTATGGGGACAGTACCGTGCCAGTTGCGGTACAGAAGGATACGGTGGTACCTGGCAAAAGCGAAACCGTTATAGTAGCACGGCTTCAAGAAACTATGGAATAAGGAACACCTGTAATGATGGAACCTTGGAACCACGATGAAGAGGTTGGACGAGGAATTCTGATTGAAAAGGGGTTGGTCACGACTGCTAAAGAGATTCCAGTTCGTCTTATAAACGTTAATGATCACCCATCAAGAAAGAGACCAGAATCGGAACTTCTGTACCAGTAACTTCCATAATTCGTCAAACAACAATAATTCCAACCACGAATTTGAGCAAATGATTGCAGTTCCTTTATAATCTCTGAATCAATTAGAGAAAAAGAAAATTAAAGAATTTCTTCGACGATATCCTGACATTTTTGTACCAAAATGAGGAAAAACAGGAATAACTTCTGTTGTAAAACACAAAATTGACACTGGTAATGCCAGGCCGATTCGTCAATCAGCTCGAAGATTACCAAAGGCCAAGAAAGAGGAAGCTGAAAGGATTGTTCGAGAAATGGAGGAAGACAGGGTGATAGAACCATCTACCAGCATATGGGTCTCTTCAGTAGTCCTGGTCCGGAAAAAGGATGGAACTACAAGGTTCTGTGTGGATTACCGTCAGTTTAACAATGTTACCAAAAAAGATAGTTATCGACGATACCTTGGACACATTGGCCGAGAGTAAACTATTCTCTACCTTGAAGTCTGGATACTGGCAGGTGGAAATGGACCCAGTAGATAAAGAAAAGACCGCTTTTAGCACTGGATCTGTTTTGTGGCAATTCAATGTCATGCCATTTGGACTATGTAATGCCCCTGCGACATTTGAAAGACTTATGGAAAATTTATTGAGAAAGTTATCCTGGAAAACATGCCTGGTGTATTTAGTCTACATCACAGTCTTGAGGAAAACCTTTGATGAACATTTAAAGAACTTAGAAGATGTTTCTAAAAGACTGTAAACTGTCCAACTAATGCTAAACCTCAAGAAATACCAACTATTTCAAAATAAAGTTAATAACCTGGGTCATATAGTCAGCAATGGTGGCGTGGCTGCAGATAAGGAAAATGTCGCTTCTATCAAAGAGTGGTCACATCCAACTGATAAACATAAAATAAGAAGTTTTCTTGGGCTATGTACGTACTATCGAAGATTCACAAAGAAGTTTGCAGATATGGCTAAACCACTAACGCGACTCACAGAATAAGCAAGCGAATTCTGCTGAACCAAAGACTGCCTTCGAAACTTGAAAGAAGCATTTAACAACAACGCCAATATTAGCCTACCTACTACCAGAGGCAGAATTTATCTTGGATACTAATGCCAGTAATGTGGGAATTGGATGAGTGCTTTCACAGATTCAGGAAGGGAAAGAAAGAGTACTAGGTTATTTTAGTAAAGTGCTCTCGAAAACCGAACGAAACTACTGCGTCACAAGGAGAGAACTCCTAGCAGTTGTAAAATGCGTGGAACACTTCTACCAATACCTGTACGGAACGAAATTTTTAATTCGGACCGATCCTTAAGTGACTGATGCTATTTAAGAACCCGGAGGGTCAAATCGCCAGATGGATTAAACGATTTTAAGAATACGGCTTTAAGGAGGTCCTTTCGCCACCAATGTTAAATGAAAATGAAAATGAAAATTTTTTGTGATTTTTTAATATTAATTTCTCAATAAGTTCCACGGTTTACTATATATATTTTATTGCATAAAACAAAATCTAAATATTTCAAAAACCTTATTTTTAGTTTTTTTCTACTCCATCTAATCAATAAATAATAGTATAATTCGAGAATTGTTGTTGAGGACTTACTTTCTCGTGAGGCACTGTACAAATACTCACATTTTTAAAAAAATTTGCAAAGTAAGGTATAGTTAAAAGTTCAGTATTAGATAAATAAGGACTTCAACTATTAGAAAAAAATTAATTTTAGTTATAATCTAATAACTTTTTTTTAACATTTGAGGCGAGAGGTGTGGCGAAAGGACCTCCTTAAGAATACGACTTTAAGAATACGACTTCAAGATTGATCATCGAGCGGGAATAAGTCACTGAAATTCCGATTCTCTCTCTAGAAGACCGTGTCCAGCAGAGTGCTCCCACTGCAACAAAGCGAAATCCAAAGAAAGTGGACTAAGAACAACTGTAGTCAACCATGAGTGGGCCCCTGTTAATATTAGGGAAAGAAGATGCGACAATGGAAAGAGGAAAATCGTAGACCTACTTAAGAAGTATCTAATCTCTCTCCAGTACTCAAGTCCTATTTGGCTCAGTGGGATTCCTTTATACTGGCAGATGGCTTATTAAAGCGATTACTTGAAAATGATGATGGTTGCGAGAACAGAAGACAGTTGGTCATTCTAAGGAGTAGAGTAGTCAAAGTACTTCGTGAATTACACGACAGTCCATCAGGAGGACATCTCGGTGTTAAAAAAACCCTTTAGAGTTCGGGAAAGGGTTTACTGGATAAACAATTTCGACGATGTAAGGGACTGGTGTAAGAAATGTACTACCTGTGCTATGAGTAATGGACCTCAACGAAAAATGAAGGCAACGTTGGTAGCCCATTTGAGAGGATCGCCTTAGATATTGCTGGAACATTCCCCATGACCGAGGATATTAATAAATACATTTTTGGTGATTAAGGATTATTTTACAAAGTGGGTGTAAATCTACGCCATTTCAACTGTTGAAGATGTGTTGATGAAAGAGTTTATCTGTCGATTTGGAGTGTTCTTGGAGATCCACAGTGACTAAGGCAGAAATATTGAAAGCCAACTTCTCCGTGGAATCTGTAACAAACTGGGCATGAATAAAACCAGAACCACAGCAGTGCACCCACAATCTGATGGAATGGTAGAGCAAATAAATAATACCATTAGCAAATATCTGTCAAAAGTGGTTTCAAACCATCAGCGCGATTGGGATCAGTATCTTTCGCTCTTTGTAACGGCGTGAGATGAGACTATCGTGCGACATTGAGTTTAATTGGCGACCTGGAGAAGATATGTAGCTGGTGAAGATAATGTGATCCAGTTACGAAGAAGAATGGACAGTATGCACGAATTGGTCTGCTCGCATCTTCAAATCGTCAGCGACAAATTGAAGAAGCAACACGATACCCAAGCCACAGAAGAATGTTTCCAAAAAGGCGACAAAGTCTGGCTCCATAACCCAAAAAGACAAAAAGGTTATTCTCCGAAGCTTCAAAGGTCTTGGGAAGGTCCGTATGTCATCAAGAAAAAAATAAATTATGTCATTTATAGTATAAGTAAGAAGTCGAACGGTAAACCAAAGGTAGAGCACCAAAACCGGCTGGCGCTATTTGAGGGTGACCATGAAGAGAAAGAAGAAGTAAAACAGCGACGCTGGCAATATAGAGACAAACGGACCGCTTCAAGAAACTACTGAATTGATCTCTTTGCGGCGTATGAGTCATAAAAAAGCAGTTTTCGATCGTTGTTTTGGAAAGCCTAAAGAGATATCGTACAGAGTATAAATAGCTCGAGTTGTTGACGAACGGACAGAATGAATTTAAGTGTTGGACCAAGAAGATAAATTAGAATTGAGAGTTATAATAGTACCTAAGTATTATATAAATTAATTAGTATGTCATAAATACATTTCGTGATTTAGGTTTTGTGGTTTTCCTAAATCATATTCCCCACCCTATACTTGGACTTGTCCATTTATGGGGTTGGAAATAGCAAAATTGGCGATATTTTTGGAGAACACAACCTGCCACACAGGTCCCACACGCGCACACGACACCATCAGGAAATAGCTAGAGCTAGGTTACTTTTGTAATCAGGGCAGATCACCCTGAAAAGAAGGATAACTCTTATACCAGGGAAATAGGAAATGTCCTAGAAAAATGTAAAACACTGAAAAAGTCAATAATAAACCAAAAAAAAATAAAATAAAATAAATTGTAAATAGTGTGGTTTAAATAAATAAACTAAATAAAGTAAACTATTATTACAATACATATTTTTAAAATTAACTTATGATTGATTTGAAAAGTTTAGCTACGATAAACAATTATTTAGAGATAGGACGATCATGTTGCACCAGAAGTTTATTACCGGATTACAAAGTTGTGACAAATTTTAGTAAATTTAATGTATTCCAAAAATGTCCGATAATAATCAGGTATATACCTATAAATACAAAGTGCCCTTTTAAATGTTCGTAGTTCTGATTTTCTAAACCATTTTGATTTTTTCACCTTAGGAAATCGGCTTCGTTTTAATTTGAAATAGTATAAGTAGGAGACATAAATTTATATTCTCGCGGCATAACTCGAAGTTCCAAAATAGATCACGACCCGCGAATTAGGTGTTTGACACAGTCTCCCGGGTTTTTGCATTCGAGTAAGTCGTTTTCATCATTTTTTTCTAGACTTGCGGTAAATACTTGTATGTATCAAATAAAAATTATTTACTAACTTTCGTTGAATTGTATTTTTAGATTTTACGATTTCAGTTTTAGATTTGTTTAACATTAGCGTGTAATAGCTTACATTTGAATAGATTCTTAACCTATACTAACCAGCCCTTAATTGGGTCATAATGATGATGATGTTGTTCACGAGATATTCTCATTTTTCACGCTGTCAACTTGGCTTAATAATTAATTAAATTTGCATCCGCGTAACTAGAAACTAAACGTTTTTGTTATAATTAAGTTTTCATTTTTAATTAAAATTTTACGTTTATAATTAACTATTTTAGTTAACTGCATTTTAAAACAGTAGTTACGTTTTCGCCCCCAATGTCATGTTTTACGGATTTTTCTTAGAAAATAAAAAAAAATATTTATTCTGCGAATTCATTAAAAGTTTTTATGTTTGGTTGCTGTGGTAAAAATATCAATTTATGAGAAGTGTTTTAAAAACGATGATTCATTTTTAACACCAGTGATAAAAATAAACTGTCACCAAAGAAATACTGTCATTTTTATGCAATTTTTTGTTTTGGAACAACACATCTTTTATATGATTTTATTTTAAAAATGACCTACTAAAATTGAAGACTTTATGGCAAAAACAGCACATGTCAAAAAACAGAAAACATGAGAAACCTGTCATTTTGTCGAAATATATTCCTATATTTCACCCAGTTTTTGCACAATGGATTTTTCACACTGTTTAGAAAAAATAATTATTTTTTCTTAACATTTTCAAAAAAAATTCGAGAGACGCTAAAATGGTGGTTCCCACCTTATTGAGACTGAGGCCTACAAGGCTAAACTCGTAGCATAACAAAAACGAGAAATGATTTAACTTGGAACGAAAGACCGAAAGCCGATAGTAGTATTAGGACGTTGAATTTTTTGGTTTGTGAAGCATTGGCATTAGGTAGGTTAAACCATGTGATAATTTCCATAAGCCTTGATTTTTAAAACTATTCTATATCGCCTTTTGATTAGGGTTTACAAACTTGTTTGAGCAATTTATCCAATATTAATTGGCCGCTTTACCTCTTAAGCCGGCTCATGTAAAATATTTGAGCTCCTTACTTCGCCTGTTTATATAATATTAATAAAGAACAGAAAGATGAGTATTGCAACTATGTCAAAAGAAATAAATTGGTTTTCATTTCAGAATTATGTTCAGTACATGACTGATATTTATTTATGAAATAAAAATAACAGTACCATCGCATCAGATCTATTAGAAAAAATTCAATATAATTCGAAATATCATAACTATAATACACGAAACCAATCTGACTTTCATGTACGGCAAGTTCCCAAAATACAATTTTTATTAAAGGTTTAAAAAATTTAATAGACTGCCTACAGAAATTAAAAAAATAAAACAAATGTATTCACAAGTATTACAAATTAAAAATTTAAAAAAACCGACTTCAAAAACGTGCAGATGTCACATCTTAACCAAATTTATATGGGACCACCCCTGAGGTACCCCCTTACTAACAAAAAAAGAATCGTATAAATCGGACAAGGTGGTAAAGCATTATCGCTAAACATACATAAAAAATGAAGAGTTTGAGGATTTTCTCATGAATCCAATTATTAGATTTAGCACAATATGGACAAAAAGTGTTAATAAGTGAAATGAAGATGTCGTGGTCCAAGTTGGTAGAGCGACAGAATGCATCGATGCGGCATCAGTTTTTCATTGGCTGTCAAAGTTGTAAGAGCTGTGACGTTGCAGGTTACGATAATCCTAATGCTAATGCAAAATATTAAAACTTTCTGCTTAAGACCCAACTCAACTCTTTTCTTAGGTTAGGAAACGATTTTTCATTCGAAGTAATACAAGATCTCACTTTAAATCTTCTAATGTCAAAAATTCGTAACACGATGAGTTTAATAAAACGTATGTCTCGAATTAGTACAGTAGCGTTTTAGCTTTTAAATACTATAAAAAATAGTGGAAAGTCCATAACTTTTAAATATTTGTTAAATATCACTAATATTAAAATATTATGCATTAAAAGTAAAATACCATTTTTTTACCGTACATTTTTTGTGACTTTTCATTGACAACGCGTTGAACTTGGACTTAAGAGTTTATTATTCTTGGTGTATAAAACCCTATGACGTCAAAAAAGAACAATTAATAACAATCTACAATTATTAAAACAACAGCTATCGACCAAATGCTTGAGGGGAACAGGGATAGCATGTGGAAGTTGCTCCAGATCTTCAAGCACCGTTCAAAAAGAACGTTCATTTAGAGTCAGAAACAGCTCTCTAGTAGTGCTCGCGAGTAACCCAAGTAATTTACTCCCTGGACCCCCTGAACGGAAAGCCTCCAACGGGGGTGAAAGTCACCACTAAAATCTTAAAGGAAAGAGGGGTCGAATGATATTTAGGTATTTTTACCTAGATTATAATCCCCGAGTTTTACATCGCTACAAAAGTACAAAACCGCTTTAACATAATTTTTACATTGTTAATAAAAAGAAATTTTTTGTAACAATTCCAGTTTCCAGAAATATATCTGGAATTATTAGAAAACGCCATTTATCCAGCATTACTAGAAGTGATTGAGAATGACCATTAGTACATAGCAAACAACTTAATATTCCAGCAAGACGGTGCGCCACCCCATTTTACACTGACTCTTCGTCAGTATTTGGATCAAACGTTTCCATGTCAATGGATCGGAAAAAAAGGAATTATTGAGACCGTGGGGGCTGGTCTCCGGATCTAATCCCGTTAGATTTTTTGTGTGGCCACTTAAAAACTAAAATTTATGTAACCCAGCCAACATCACTGGAAAATCTGCGACAACGGAGAATTGATGAATATCATCAAATTATGACTAGGAAGACAGTAGCTATTTAAAACTCGGTATAAATACTTTCAAAATAAGATATCATTTGACCATTCTTTTCATATAAGATTGTAGGGGTAAGTTTCGCCCCCGCTACAGGGTTTCCGATCAGAGGGTGAAATCAAAAAATGACCTGAGGTGCCAAACATTGGTTCTGTTTCGTTTTCAAATGTCTGTGTATATAGTATATATACAATACTTCATTATATGTGTATTAATAAATCATCAAAAATCCTCTTCTTAGTTAATAAATGTTTTATATTATGTTTCTATTTATTTCATTGGAACTCCCGTCTACAGATTCAATCCTCACATCTCCAGAAATTCGACATTTTTTTCATCAAATCAACGCTTAAAAATGGCTTTTAAAAACCCGAAGTGGGGTGTGGAGAGGGGAGAGCCCCCACTTCTCGCATAGAGGCCGGGCACCCAAAGCAATTTTTGAGTTCCGGCGCCTATGGCCAAGCATTATTCTGAGTTTTACCAAATAAAATGGCCGGTTAATTATTCTATAGGGTTGCGACAGAGAGCCAATAAATTTGATGAAGGTGTGCGAAATAGTAGTACGCTTAAGTTAGCACCACCATAAAAAAGTAATTTTTAAGAAATTGCTTATATATTTTTCATAAATTGGCAGGCTTGGCTACTAATTTCGAATAAAAATAGCCTCTAAAATGCTATGATTGCAAGTATAAAGGTCGCAACCCGCCTTAGAAATTTCACCTTTACTATCAACAGCTGTTGTTTGACAGGTAGTTAGAGAATGTTTGCAATTTATGGAATTTTAACCCTTAACTACTAGCTTCCTGTCAGTAATGTTACCTTCGTACCCATCAGAACTATCACTGCTAACAATGCTGCCTTCTATAAAATTTTCTATGTCACTTTAAGCGCCTTGTTCAAGCTCTTGTTGTGTTAAAGGCTTTTTATCACGATAACAACCGGCCATTTTGCATTATTAGCGCAACTCGATTTTGTAACACTTAAAACATGAGCGGGTGAAATTTGATCCTATACCCCGATAACTCCTCGGAGACTAAATCTTAACTAAAGGCGTTTCAGCGCATCGATAGACCAGCAACCGATTAAGGATTAGATGAAGGGGGACGTACCGCTTTCAATTCTTTATATGCAAAATTTACTGTGCAAAATGTGTAGGGTCAAATTTGACCCCGCCATGGTACTTAAGGGTTAAGAATGTTAAGAATGTTGACTTAGAAATAATTATTGAAATTCCTAAAATTGTAACATAAGAAATGCATATGCGGATTTTTAGAAAATTGATTATAAAGTAGTTAGGATGAACCGAAAATTCTAACTTAGAAGTAATTATTCAAGAAAATCAAAACCGCAAGTCAATCAGAACTTTCATTCTAGAGTTATCGTGCCGGCATACATACATACATACAGACGACCAGACGAAAATATTTTTTTTGCATTTTCGGACTCTGAATGATCGGAAACATGAAAAAAGTTTTAAAAAATGGGGGTAAGAAAATGCAATACTGAGGCACCGTAGGAAGGGCCTCAGTAAAAGTCGGAAATGTGCAGTTTTTGTGGAATTTTTTTAGCAGCTTAAGTTCAATGTGGATATTTTTACCGCAATATCAGTAAAATAAAACCGCATCAATCAGTAGCGCACCCAAGGGGGTTTTTTGGGGTTAAAACCCCCCGAAATTTTAAATTTACAAAGTGTAAACAGAACTTTTTGTTGTTAATGTCCCTACTCCTTAAGCTATCAGATAGGTAAAATCAGATAACCTCCCCCCCCCCCCCCCGAAAAACTTCTGGGTTCGCCACTGGCATCAGCAAACAAGTTCATAAAGCAAAATATGAAATAGGCAATAGTATAAAAAATATTGTTCATTAAAACGCAATTTTTGAATATACATGTCATAAAAATAAAAAAAAAATGTTTTTTTCTTCAGACAACTTCACACCCACTGCTAATGTCGTCTTCATCGATCTCGTCAACATTATAACAAGTGCTCTGGGTGCTTTCATTTTTTTCAAAAAACTTCTTCGTAAAAAAGTATATTTTCAGGTTTGTCGAGAAACCCAAGTAAAGTTTTAAAGTTGTTTATTTTTATAGGGGAAATTTTCACAGAATCAGTGTGTGTAGGATTTAGGGTTATTCCGTCAGGCAACCGACATTTATTGCGAATTATACAACGCCTCCAAAAACCATGGTAGGTATCTCGCACACTTATGGCTGAATCATTTTTCTTTACCAGCATTTGTCAAATGTACTTTATTTGTATAGGAGGTCTGGCACTCTTAAAGAAATACTTTTCGGTAGCAGATTTAATATCAATAAAGTGTTTTTAATCCATGTTGACTAACTCAAACGGCGACGGTTTCTCTGGCCTTCTTGATCAGAACATCCCAGTCATAGGGGACTTCGACTCTTTCTGTAACTCGTTTCTTTTTCTCTATTAACGCAAAATCCTGATCATTACATAAGTATAAGTGTCCTCTAATAGGGTATACACAGGGTGGACCAATCATGTGGAAAAGTTCGATATCTTCCTTGTTGAAAGGGATATTAAAAAAGTGTATTAAGAAAACTATGGACATGTTTGAGGTAAACATTTTAAAATTATTGGGAGGTATACAGGGTGTTGCATAGCTCGTGTACGAACCAAACATATGTTTTTTTTAATGATAACCCCAGTATATTATTTTAGATTCTGTTTACTCATCTTTTTCCATTCTTCTAATCTATGGTTTGTCTATGTAATATAGGGTACTTTTCAAGGAATTGACATTTTTGTGAGAGAATCGTACATAATTCAACGTCCAGCAGCCAATTACACACTGTAGAAAAAAACATTTTTTACCCACACGAATTTTATATGATGTATTATACTTTTTTTTAGTTATATTTTTATTGTGTTTATTTGTATACAGGGAGACTCAATACTCAGACCCTTAATTTTCTTGTTTTATTATATAGGACACCCTATATTTTATATCACCAGTAAAATCATCTGTCCCAAGCCTTTCATTTTTATTAAGCATTCTTATACCTAAAGTTAATATTTAAACTAGATAGTTTCAAATACTCATCCAAAATTATACTAACAAATAAAGAGAAAATTATGTCAATTAGGAAATTAGGTAGAAAATACTTTTAGTAACTGAATACATATTACCAAAAATTAAGGTAGCTATTACAGACAGTATTGCTTTTAAAAATAAGCAGTAGCAGACAGTAAAAAGTTAGAAGGTAATGTCTGGTCTGACTATTAAATATTCCAATGGTGGTAAAGGAAAAAATTGACTACAGGCGGTATAACTTGGTCGTATAGGTAATAGCAGAATAAAAAGCTTAATATAATATTCTGGCCTAACATTAGATATTCCAAGGTGTAAAAAGAAACAATTGACTATAGGCTGTATGATTTGATCGTGTAGGTAATAGCAGAATAAAATGCTAGTTATAATATGGCCTGACAATAAATATGAAAATTTTAGTAATATTTTAACTTATTAAAATATGTCTTCTAAAACTGAGAATATAACTAAATTCCGGTGACGTTAAATTAATTTTTAGGAAAACCATAGGTGATACAAAGCTGAGGCCAATATTCTGTAGTTCCTGGAGTATCAAATCGTGGGGAATTGTTGGACAAATATTGGAAAGAACCAAACGTTCGGCGGGGGTGATGAGTCTACGAGCTGTTACTGTTTGGCCATTAATTTTGATTTGTCCGTAATTGGTCATGAATGTATTAACTACACTTTTGTTGGCAAAATACATGCATATTCTTTGATTGGACATTCGAGAGGAGAACAATATATTTTTTGGCTGGATAAGTGATCCTAATGGTATTAGATAGTCTTGAAGAGGTGCATTTTCGATAGAGTTAAATATTATGGCTTGTTCTTTTGATGGAAATTGTTGTGTTACGACTGACGAATAAGTTGTGGAGATATTTTGAAAAACATTGGTTTGGAGTGCAGTTTAAGAGATACTGTAGTCAGCTGTCTCGTGTTCCATAATTGTTGACATTATTTCGAGTAGAGATCGTCCTCACCCCTACCCTGATCGCCAGGACACAACCGCTCTTGAAGCAAGGACGCTCCAACAAAAAAAAAACTAGTAGGACTGATAACACTGGGGCCTCGTTGTAAATGGATTTATAAAAATCTTTAATTTTGCAGTAGAACTATGAAGAGAGACTGTACTTACAGTACTACAGCATAATAATGCACTTATAGGTCACACGATAAGTTACTTTTGATTAACTAGGCACTATTTACTAAATTATTTAAAAAATTTGGATTTGGTAAATTTTACGATTTACTATAATTTTACCAGGACCGGTCTTGGTACCTACCTCTGTAGTTAACTAATTTATTTAACAATAAAAATCTCTTCAAAACACTATGCTTACTTAGTCACTTGATCTTTTATTTGTTATTATTTGCCAAAATCCCGACTCTTGTCTCCACTATATAAAATTTTTAGTTTTTAAGATCACGCTCTATAATAGTCGTGGAGAAAGTATAGTCTTTAACACACATAAAATATGGCTATTATTCTATGGTCGTTGAAGAATATACTATTATAAAATTAAAAATAATTGTAAACTGTATTGACATCAACTTCTTTATTTGAATACGGACCTGCGTTATTCCGACAGGTAATTTCGATAAAACAATAATTTAAAATGATAATAATGATAATATAAATCGCGAACAAAATTTTTTGCCAATTAAATGCTGCGGATTTTCAAGTCAAAACAAACATAGCCATAGTCAACAAACAATATTATATATTTTTGTTAAAAGTATTCGATGCAAAATAAACGATTAAATATCTCGTATTTTAACAATTATAAATTCGATTCAATCCACTTGGACGCCGGTGTTGTGTTTAAATAATAATTTTAGTTTTTCGAAATCGAATAAACACGCACCGTCCAAATTATAAATAAACACTTCGTTTTATACACAGTTGTAGAGGTTAGATAAAATTATAAAATGTAGGAGGTAGGTATATAAAATTTAAATAACTATTAACATCATTTAATTATTCTACTTCATATTAATGAAGTCAAGAAATCAGATATTTACATTGCAATGTAGGAGTAGAACTAATGTTTACAACAAAAGTTTGATATGTTAAATTGGTGTAAATAAACTTCTAACGTAAACTGATCATAACCATTAAAGTTTTGTTTAGTTATTACACACGTATATGTAAATTTGTGGGTCACAGATAGGGCGGAATAGGACGAACCGCAATTTGCGGTTGCTGTCGACTTCATAGCTACTCGCGTCAGCTTGATAGTCCTTCATCTGATGCAACAAAAAGTGGCATGTCGTGTGTGTTTTTTTTAGTTAGCTGTCCTCCTTTTTAGGGTGATGTGCCCTTATTACAATAGAAAACTATTTTTAGCAAGTGGGACCTGCGTGACAGGTTGTGTTCCCCTAAATAATATCGCTAATTTTGCTATTTCCAATAGTCCAAGAGCTAGTAACACACATTCCATTAAGTGTTTGATGCACTTTGAAATTTTGTAATTTGAAATCATTTGGATGGAAAAGCAGATATACCTGTGTTGGCTAGACCCACCCCGGGACACCAGGTACTGCGCATAATAGAAAGGGTCGTAAAATATGACCCAAAAAAAGTGTTTGATTCAGAGGCCAACAAACAACAATTGAAAGTTTATGGAGAATGAGATTTAGAATAAATTGGGGGAGGGCTTTTTGTGATGTGTTGATGGAAGTAATTGAGGCTGAAGTTTCGACGACGTGGGAGATGGTAGTTTGGACTTCGATTACCAGTATATCGATGTCCTGTAGGAATTGAGCGGGCATTGCTCTGGACTGTCTGCAAAGATAGCTCTCTGAAATAATGGCCAATCTGCTTTTTTAGATCTTGGAAGGTGTATATTGTAGCACTTGGTAAAGCAGAGATGTAAGTAGCATCAATGGTAGATGATCGAAAGCATCTATCAGCAACCAGTTTAATACAGAAATCTATCAAAAGAATGTGATCGATAATAGATGATTTTAGGTAAGATACAAAGGTAAGAAGTAGGTTTGAGGCTCTGAATATGAAGAAAATCGATAAGCAGATTAGCTAGGCAGATGCCATTTGGGTTTGAGTTATGATATCCGAACATGTTAAGTCTGGATTTCAGATCTCCAAGCAAAACTGCACACGGAAGTGATGATAGATAGTCTATCAGTGGGGTGGAGATGATTTGACCTGGGTGGTTGTAATATGAGATTATTGTTAAGTGGATTGTCTATTAATCTGTTGCTGTTACACCGAAATCTGCTAGATGAGGAGGAAGTGTGTGTATATTAAAAAGAATTGCAGTTTTAATTAGCAAAGCATTTCTGTGGGAAGTTTGGGATTTATTTTTATGGACTGTTTGAGAACCAGTGAAGCTAGGAGTGAATTTAGACTTTTTAAAAGGTTTTTGATAAAGGGCCTCTTCCGAGCGAGGTCGTTGCAGTTTATAGTTCCAATGAGACAATCTGCATATTTTTCTAGATAGGCTTTCTCTGTGGACTGATATCTGCAACATCTTACCCGAGTGTCAAGCTGGCTTTAGATCAGGTCGAGGTTGTATCGACAATGTACATACACTAAGTTCGATAATACACTTGCATATTAGGCATAGAAAAAAGAAACTCTTTGCAATTTTCGTCGATTTCAAAAGAGCATTTGATTCGGTAAATCATCGTTTATTGTGGAATAAATTATATGGGTTAGGTATATCGGCGAAAATTCTTAATGTTATAATAAATTTATACTCAAAAGCCTCAGTCAGGGTTAAATCCTCTAACGGTTTATCTAAGTCTTTTTATGTAACTGACGGTGTACTGCAAGGAGAATCTCTAAGTTCTTTACTTTTCGCCATGTTTTTAGCTGATATAGAAGATTTTTTTTATGCCGAAGGAGCCCAGGGTGTGAATATTGATGATATCCATGATGTTCTCACACTACTTTATGCCGACGATATGGTAATCCTAGCACACTCTGAGATTGATGTTACAAAAAAACTTAAAATTTTAGAAAAATAAACCTCTTTAAATGACCTTACCGTCAACATCCAAAAAACTAAAATCATGTCATTTTCTAGAGGAGGTTTTCAAAAAAATAACTACCCTTTCAAATTTAACGGTCAACATCTAAATTTTACAAATAAATATACATATTTAGGAGTCACATTTACATCTTCTGGCTTGTTTCACGAAATGTCGTTATCAGCTTCAGATAAGGGTAAGCAAGCCATAGGAGCAATTTTGCCGGTTATGGCCAAAGCTAAAATGGACACATGGTATCCTCGGATAAAGTTGTTTGAATCCTTAGCTCTTAGCATAATGTCTAATTGTGCCCCTGTGTGGAGTCTAAGGTATTTGGAGGTGTTAGAAAGGGTTCAAATAACTTTTCTGGAGAGGATGCTATTGGTGCCTATCAATACACCTGACTGCGCAATAAGATTGGAAACAGGCAGAGTTAAATATTCCTATAATATATTCAAAATGACTTTAAACTGGCTGCATAAAATCCTAAGTATGAATGATAATCGATATCCAAAGCTTTGTTTTAATAGACAGCTTCATCTGATTAACTCTGGAGAAGTAAAATATAATTGGGCTGCTCAAGTTAGACACTTATTTAAATTAATTGACCATGAAGACATATGGAATAATCTTGATGCTAATAACCTAAAACTAAACAAAAACAAGTTACTAACTGCTTATTACAATAAACTTTACAATTTTGATATTATAGGAATTACACGCTGTCAGTTTTTGTCCTTATATACAGCTTTTTCCACTGATAAAATTCCCCAAAAATATTTACTTCTAAAACTACCCATACAAGTTACACGAACACTTGCACAACTCCGATTAACTAATAAATTTCGGTTAAAATTTACACTTAATAATAATATATATGTAATAGATCCCAATAATGTTTGCACGGTATGTAACACAAATGTAAATGAATCTCTTACACATATCTTGTTCGATTGTGCAATATATAATGTTATGAAACCGAAAACAAATTGTTTAAACGATCTGGAGGCTTTAATCTATGCATTAGAAAATATAACCGAACCAGATGCATGGTGTATATTTTCTTATATATGCAATGTTTTAAAATTAAGATCATTTATTTTAAATGAATAAATTATAATTAAGTAAACTTTCAGTAATAGGGTTCACGGGTGTTGGTCGATATGTAACTGAATTTTTTTTTTATTTTTATTATTTTTTTTTTATATCGCATAAATTTCTTTATGGTCGTCCTACGATCAGCATTAGTGAGCATTAGCTACTACTGGACCTATTGTTACTTTTGTTTATTACAATTTTTTTTTGAATTTTTTATTTTTTTTTGTATATATTATAAAACCTTAACTCTTGCTGTAACTTAGGTTTATAAGCAATAAACGTATTATTATTATTATTATTATTATTATTATTATTATTAATAATGAGACAATCTATCAAGGGTCAGGGTTTATTGGAGAAAATAACTTTTCTAAAAACTAAAAGTTTTCATGACCAGTAATGGTACATGAATGGCCGAAGCACTCTTTTCTTCTCTAGACTATTCGAGAAGAAGAGAATGGTTTTTGTAAGGAAGTTTATATTGTATTATTGAAAGTGTAGAAGATAATAAAAAGATAAAAAAGAAACAAGATAAAATGTATTTTACATTGCTGAAGAAAAAAGACCAGATAGCGGTAGTAGTAGTAGTAGTAGTAGTAGTAGTAGTCGTAGTAGTAGTAGTTGTAAGTTGTTATAGGAGAAAGAAGGCAAGATGTGAGATAGCAGACAGAGGACGACGAAGTGAGGCAGAAAAAATCTTTTATGCATTTCGTTGAAATTAACATTTTTTTTTTGGAAATTTTATAGCATCAAAATTAAATGTAAGCCCATCAAATGTTGAGTGGCCATCCGTAAGTAACCAGCGTTCATTTGCTAACAACTGTAATATGTTTCTAGAAGTATACAAGGTGTTTCTAAATATCATGTCATAATTGAAGGAGGTAATTCCTTGGCTCATATTATGACTTAAAGTTCATATAAACATGTCCTAAATTGCTTTGTTTTGAAGATACAGGATGTCCAAATTTTAAAAAATAATCAGTTTTTCATCAATATCATAAATACTATTTGTTTGTTTGTTTATCTGAGTAAGAGGCTGATTTATAATTGATTAGATCGAAATTATCAATTCCAGTGCAGTACCCAAAGACAACAATTTTAAGTCATAATTTTTTTATCACGATAAAAATAAGAAAAATAGAAAAAGTTTAACAGACAAAAAAGATGTGTTTTTAATTGGCTAATTTGAAAAAGAAAAGAAAAGATATAAAAAAGTCAGTGGCGTACTTTTTTTTTTCAAAAATATCAATTAAGTTGCCTGTGGGGATGCCACTGGGAATAATAATTCAGTTATAACTAGGTTAAAATTAGTCTTTTACTACAGCAAACTAATCTGCCAAGTTTCATTAAAATCGGTCGGAGAGTGTTTGTGATATGAATGAAAAATTGTTTATTTTTAAAAATTTGAACACCCTGTATCTTTAAAACAAAGTAATTTAGGACACATGTATATATAAACTTTTAGTCACAAAATGTGCCAAGGAATTACCTCCTTCAATTATGACATAACACCCTATATAACATTTTTGTTAGCAAAACCATTTATTGGTTTTGCTACTTCCGGTGTAGGGATTTTGGCCACGTGGCCGGATATTTGTGTTTTTCAGCGAAATTCGGGATATAGCTGGAACGCGGTTTTTCTAAAATTCTTTCAATTTACTCTTTCAATATTCTCTGACGGTTAATCTCCTTGTTAATAATAACAAAAATAATAATAATAAACTTATTATAATTGTTTTCTACAAAAATTTATAAATATTGTAAAGCGGTGCATAAAAATATTTTAACCAGGCGCTGAACAATTCAAAACAATTAATCACCAAAGTTAAAAACTAATCCCGAAATAAACAATTTTTCTAAAATTAAAACATAAAGTATTTGACCTGGCAGCTGTAAACAGAACCGCGAAAAACACTTCTAAGATACTTGAAATAATCCATGTGTTTTTTTTTTTTAAATCGGGCATTTGAAAAACGAACTAGCGTAAATAAAAGTGCATCTAGCTGTTTAGGTCATTTATAAGCCGTTTGCCCTTCAAATTTTCTCGCATTAAATAAAGCATACGAAGGAAATGAAAAAAGAAAAAAAGAACAGGAAAAACAAGAGGAAGAAGAAGATGAAAAACGAAAGGAAGAAGAATAAGAAATAGATGACACTATTAATGGACCACAAAATATTAGATTAAAACATATCCCACTAAAATTCAGGTACAATTAAAAAAGAAAAACCGAAATTTTACGAAAGAACTTACTCTCAAATGAAAGGTAGTACGTACAAAAATACAGGGCCATTTACACCAAACCTCCAGTCAAATTTAAAGTGAAAAGGACATGGCGATATTTTTTACGAAATGAATATAGTTTTTCATCTTCACCTGAGGTGTCACACATCTTTGGTAGGCTGTTTGAAGAATCGCCTCTGATTCATATTGTCGAATAAATCAGATCAAAAATAGTAATTTCAAATAACACTTAATTATATCACAAAATACAAATTCGCTGATTTACATCAATTTATGTTGGCTGATACTCGTATCAGAAAATATTTTATTTTAGCACCCAAATAGATCTCTTAACTCACTCTTTGGAGGTAATATTAGAGCTGCAAGCTCAAAAATTTAATTAAGGAATGAATGTGAAAAGCTTCTCTATAGCAGTATTTTAACCCTCCCCTTTAGTTCAATCATCTGTTGTTGTACGAAGAAGAGTTCTCTGATTTCAATGTTCTGACAAATGAAACTCGTTAGAGAGAAATACGGATTTACGTTACATGTTTTTCTAAATTGTGTTATGCGTGTCTCGAATAAAAGGTTTTGTGTTAAAGGATAGATAGATTCTAAATAGCTTGATATATTTCGATATCGAATTCTATTTTTAAAAACAAATGCCTTTACTTTTGCGCGAGAACATTAGATTGTTTGCAAACAGATTTTAGAATTTGAAAAATATAGGATGTCCAAATTTGACATTCCGGTTTAAACTGACCGCCATTTTTTGTAATCTTCATTAACATTATTTCTATGGTGACACATATGTCAAGTAAAAACTCTGCGGTTACTTGTTTTTTGGTCAACATTGAACAACTGTCTATCGAAAACCCCGTTTTTATTGTGAAAACTTATTAGCAAAATGAGGAATGTTGTGCTGAAACTGCAAGAAGATTCCTTACGCATTTGTTAAAGTTATTGAGGGTGTTATAAAGAAATTTCAACAGCAAAATATGGGGTCAAAAAAATCCAAGAGAAATATTGGAAAAACAACTGTATCCAGGAAATGTGACTGTGTGATGTGGTTTTTGGTCTAGTGGCGTTATTAGTCCTTATTTTTTTATAATGAAGCTGGTGATCCGATAACTGTAAATGAAGCGCGATACAGGACAATGATTACGAGATTATTTGTGGAACGAATTAGAAGATATGGATGTCCAGAACATGTTGTTCCAGCAAGACGGCGGCGCCACTTGCCACACATCGAATAAAACACTAAATCTTTTATGGGAGAGATTTGTCATTCGAATAATTTCTCGAAGAGCTGAGGTTAATTGTCCGCCTAGGTCGTGCGACCTTACACCATTGGATTATTTCTTGTGGGGATTTTTGAAGAGAAAAGTTTATGCTAATAACCCTCAACCACCTCAACAGCTTCGGGTTAACATTATTCAAAAATATTAAGAAATTGAACAAGTATTTGCAAAAATGTTCTTTTGAAATTTTTTTAAAAAGAATGTTAACATGCTAATGAAGCAGAGGGGTCACATGCCGGATATCATTTTTCATTATTAACCGTAACATTTAAACTTTAAAATAATACAATAATATATTATTTCAAGGACTTTTTGTGTTTTATTATTAATTTAAATCCGAAGATCAAATTTGGACACCCTTTATTATGTTTAATGAAAAAAATTAAGTAAGAATAATCAGTCGAGATCCGAAAAAGTAAATGCAATTTTGGAAATAAGAGTATGGACGGCTAAAGTCCAAGGTTCCGGGTTCGACTCCCGGCCGATTCACTTATTTTTACTTTCCTATCTGTATACAGATATGAGGAAAGTATAGGAATCATAATTTTTTTCGACCTCGAGTTTTCGACGGATTTTCACGTTTTGAGGTCCCCTGAATCCGTTTTGACTATTTTCGCGATGATGTCTGTGTGTGTGTGTGTGTGTGTGTGTGTGTGTGTGTGTGTGTGTGTGTGTGTGTGTGTGTGTGTGTGTGTGTGTGCGTGTGCGTGTGCGCGTGCGTGCGTGTGTGTGTGTGTGTGTGTGTGCATGCGTGCGCGTGCGTGCGCGTGCGTGCGCGTACGTGTGTGTGTGTGTGTGTGTGTGTGTGTGTCTGTGTGTGTGTCTGTGTGTGTGTGTGTGTGTGTGTCTGTGTGTCTGTGTGTGTGTGTGTGTGTGTGTGTGTGTCTGTGTGTGTGTGTATGTGTGTATGTGTGTATGTGTGTATGTGTGTGTGTATGTGTGTGTGTGCGCCTGTATCCACCATAACTCATGAACCGATACACAGAAAAACACCAAATTTTAAACTTAAGCTTTATTCCAGCGTCCAATGAACTGATTAGATTTTGGGCAGAGTCGGAACATCTGGGGGGTACTTTATGGGTGGTCATTTTTATATTTTATGGAATATATCTGTTATCTGTTAAATTTGACAAAATGTAAAAAAATAATTTTTTATAAAAATTGTTCAAATAAAAGTTGTTTCTAATATAATTCGCTATAATTTTTATCCTATACATAATTTCTATATAATGAATTCGAGATATTTGAGAAAATGTGTAAATTTCGAATTTTGAATAAAACTCAAAAACGGATAAAGAAAAAAATATTAAATTTTAAACTTGTTTTATTTTGGCCTGACGTAAAATGATTGGATTTTGGACAAAGTTGGAACATCTGGGGGGGGGTGCTTTATGCGAGTCCGTTTTTATATTTTATGGAATATATCTGTTATTTATGTTTGGAGAAGAAAATTGTTCAAATAAAAGTTACTTTTAATATTATTATCTATAATTTTTGTTTAATGTAAAAATTTCCTGAAATGGTCCGTATTCAAGAACTTTGATAAAATGTAAAAAAAATAATTTTTTATAAAAATTGTTTAAATAAAAGTTACTACTAATATTATTATTTATAATTTTTGTTTTATGTCAAAATGTCCTGAAATGGTCCGTATTCGAGAAATTTGACAAAATGTGCAAAATTTTGATTTTAATGAAAATTGTTGAACTAAAAGTTGTTTGCAATATCGATCTCTATAATTTTTGTGATTTTTCTAAAATGGACCGTAATGGAAAAATTGTATGTGTGTGGAAAATGTATATATTTAGTTTATCCTCTAAACATTTATAGAGGTGCTGCAATAGGTTGTACAAAATAACCGGAAAAAGCCTATAATAACTAGATAGGAAAGTCATGTGTTGGACACATCAGATTTTTATTTCTATAATTCTCAACTTTTTCCATTTTTCTTTGTTTTGTTTTCACTTTAGCGATATGAGGGTGTAATTTTCATAATCTAATTGGGCATTTTTAATTTCTATATATCTAAAATTAGACAATTTTGATGTCAGCGTATAGCGAACAGTGCCGTACCTAAATTATTTATTTTGTTATTTATTTTTCTATTAAAAACAGGTACTTTCTGTGTATTTTTAACATTTATCAAACGGTAGAAAGCGATGCGGGATCGTTACATTTTCTGTTGACTCGATAGAGAAAAAAAAGAAGAAGAACTTTGACATTGTCAGAGTTAGCGATGTTTTACTTTCATAGCTCGATTAAAAAAGAAATTAAAGGGCACACGTATTGTGTATAGGAAGAGAAATTAAGATTTAAATGCGATGGATGACATTTTACAGGTGCTTCAACTCTTTTTAAAATATGGCACCAAGCAGTGCATAGTACTAAAAGATCCACCAGAGGTCGGTAGAAGGTGAGGTACCGCAACTGAAAACAAATATGACTGCAGTTAATTTTATTTTTATCAAGTGAAAAATACGTCTGTATCCAATTTTTTTTTTAAATAATGGTAATTTATTGTCTATTAATCATATACTGTGTAACAAACGAAATGAAAAGTGAAAATAGGAAGAAGAAAAATACTACCACATACCTACAATAATAACTACCCATATATTTCATCAAAACAAAGTGAGGACATTACTAATTTTCATCATTTATATAGTGTACGAGACAGCAATAATTAAATAAGCAAAATAGTATGTATTCTTTCCTACAAAATTGTAAATATTGTACAAATAGATTTTGAAAAAATAAGTGAAGTGATATTTTCACGTTATGTTTACAGAAGAGTAGGTATTACACATTTCAAAGATACATGCTTATTTTGTTACCAGTGCTATACAATCTCACAGGGAGGGATCTCCTAATTGCAAAAAAATGTGGTTCTTATAACAAGGCAAATTAATGAAAAGGGTAGGTACAAAAATGTTGAATCTGTAAACCTTAATTACTTATTTGAATAAGTGTTGTATTAAACTTTTTATTATATATGTATACGCAGAGGATTGTTTTCAATAGATTCATTTAATTTATACTACTTTAATCATTTACAAAAAAAAAAACAAAGGTTTGTAAGTGTAGCTACATACAAATTGATACAGATAAACGAAGGAAAGGTAGATCATTTATGTGTGGAAATTTTATTAGTATTCACCAAGAGCCATTATAAATGTAAAAAAAGAACAAATTATTATCAATCATTCCATTGTTCTTGTTTACATTTATAATATCCGGATGATGTCTTAATAGCCGAACTGCTAATTCTAATAAAATGTACACATAAACACTTAAAACGTTGAAGATACCTTAATTCGTTTCTTTTCTTTATCTACAAAATGTTATAAAACGTATAACAACAATTACTAACATTCTTATTATTTTAATTCCACATCGTCCACTTGTTTGTTTCTGTTTGTTTTTTCTGCTGTTTAGTTATTTTTATAATATGTTTAGTATTTAAGTTACACGCTTTGTCTATAAAATTTTTGTAAATTTTTTTACGACAATAAAGCATATCTCTCTCTCTCTCTCTCTCTCTCTCACTTCTACTTTTGATTAAAATTAACATTTGACTTCAGTACATGATTCATATCTAGGATCAACAATAACTAGACTAGACAACAATAACTAGACCTCAACAAATATGAAAAAACTAACAACAATAAATAATATTGCAAAATTATTAGAATTATAAATAAAATAGAATTATATTTGTTCGTAAATTTAATAAAGGGTGTCCCATAATGTTTTGTAGTTGTTAGAGAGCGATAATTTTGCAACGTTAAATATAAGCGCCACGACTCTGTATTTGCCAGGTCGAGGAAGGTTGCGGGTTATTTAGTAACAATACCTGGCTTTAGCAAGATGGTGCCATAGCATACACCACCCGAATATCTTTGACAACGCTACTGTATATTTAGTTTTTCAAAGTGGGTTGACGTCCTGATCTGACTCCCCTGGATTTTTTGTAGGGGTATCCAAAGTCCAAGGTGTTCGAAACACCACTACGCACTTTGGGGGTTTTCAAATTGCAAATTCAGGCTGTTTATTACAATTTAAGGTCCAAACTTCAAGAATGCGTGACACGAGAAGGAAAACATCTGGAGAACATTATTTTTAAGAAATTAAAATCCGCGTTTATTAATAAATTAATTTAATATATTTTAGGCAAAAGCATTTGTTTTTTTTTTTTTCAGTTGAAAAACAGCAGAACATTATGAGACACCCTATATATGTCATGATCCGTGAACATTAGTATAATAACCTGTCAAATGATTGACCAATCATCTAATGGTCAGATCTTGAAGTTGGACACATGTTAATGTTAAAATATGCTTTATCTATCTCTTACAATGGTCAAATGGGTACCTCACCTTCTAACGACCTCTGGTGGATTTTTTGGAACTACGTTCTGTTAGGTGCCATATCGTCTTTTGTATTTATAAGGGATTTGAGAGAAGTTGAAACACCTATAGTAATTGTCTTTCATCGTGGGTTTAAAACATTGTCGCCATAATATTAATAATGCATATGACACCTCTTAAAGAATAAATAAAGAAAATACCCGATTTTATGGCCGATAATAAAACTTAGTGGCAATTAAATCATACAATTCTATTAGACCGGGTTTATTTTCGAATAAATTTCGAATGAATATATAATAATTGGAAGAATTCCAAAATACAAAGTTATTTTGGATTAGAAAAATACGTATAATCAATACCCACTAGTTCAGTTTTAATTTTTGAAAAGATTAAAATACGATAATTTCTAGATTCGTTCCATTAAATAATTACTACGTTATACAAGGATATGTTGTATAGTCCAAATATTGTTTTTATTGTAAAATATCTCATACGGGTACTAATATTACTGGACCTGGGGAAAAGTTCGAAAAGAAAACGCCGAATTACAAAAGACCAACATAAAACAGATAGAAAAACAAACATTTTAGTTCTAGGGCAAAATACAATAATTAGATTTACGGGGGTGTCCCATAGATGCTGTTAACAAAATTTTCATAGTCCTTTTAGTTTTTTTAGGATATTTTTGGGACCCCCTCGTAACTCTGTTATCCTTCAACTTATTAAAAAGGTAAAATAACATTCTCTTAGATTTTTTCCGTAGAATACATGTGTAAATCATTTTTGTTACATATATACTATTTTTGAGTTATAAAGCAAACTTATGTTTTTTTTTTAAATTAAATTTATAGACTATAAAATTTGTCTTTTTTACCTTTTCAAAAATATATAATAGTACGAACTTTTTCTCATAAGTTTGCTTTAAAACTCAAAAATAGTAAATACGTAACAAAAATTATCTACACCACTGCATTCTACGGAAAAATACTACGAGAAAGTTATTTTACCTTTTCGATAAGTTTAAGAGTAACGGAGATATGAGGGGAGTCCCAAAATGCAACATATGCAACATTTTTAAAAATGCCCTGCATTTTAAAAACTAAAAGGACTATGAAACTTTTGTTAGCAGCATCTTTAGTTTTACAAAAAAAATAACTGTGATACCCCGCAAAAGTACCCAAAATAGGACACCTTGTCCATACTGTAATGAAGTCAATTTTTCCTTAATCAGTTTTATCTTTATTTATCATTTTTAGTAAATAATAAACTTGAAGCTTGAAGTTATGGTGGAGACCAGGGACCGGTTTGTTGCTGTCCTTTTTAATTTAGTTAAATTTTCATGCTACTTCTACAGTTTTTGACGAAGTCTCTGATGATGGCCTAATAGGCTGAAAGCGCTTAGACTAATTTTACAGAGTTTTATTAATAAAACTCAATTTACACACTTTAAATACTCTCGATTCATTTCTTATTACCCAGTGTGTACACACCACTCAACCTCTTCAATTATTTATTATTGTTTATAAAGAGTATTTTATGAAAAACTAGTTTAATTTATCGAAATAACCATAATTTTCATTTATTGTTGAAAAATATCGATAAATATTAACTTTAGGTATAGGGAATGCTTTATAAAAATGAAAGACTTGGAACAGATGATTTTACTGGTGATATAAAATATAGGGTGTCCCATTTAAATAAAACAAGAAAATCAAGAGTCTCCCTGTATACAAATAAACAGATAATAAAAATATAACTAAAAAAAAAGTATAATACATCATATTATAAAATTTGTGTGTAAAAAATTTTTTTTCTACAGTGTGTAATTGGTTGCTGGACGTTGAATTATGTACGATTCTCTCACAAAAATGTCAATTCCTTAAAAAGTACCCTATATAACATAGACAAACCATATATTAGAAAAATGGAAAAAAGATGAGTAAACAGAATCTAAAATAATATACTGGGGTTACCGATAAAAAAAAACATATGTTTAGTTCGTACACGAGCTATGCAATACCCTGTATACCTCCCAATAATTTTAAAATGTTAACCTCAAACATGTCCATAATTTTCTTAATACACTTTTTTAATATCTCTTTCAACAAGGAAGATATCAAACTTTTCCAGAAGATTGGTCCACCCTGTATATTTATTTTTATTTTTAAATTGTAAATAGTTATTCACAATATATGTGTCATTGTTATCTGGCCGTATCACTAAAGAAGTTCTAACACCTTGCTTTACTTCACCCTTAATTTTCAGTTAGAGAAATATTCTTTATAAGCGCAAGTGACGATTAAAGCCCGTCACTTGTGGCTACCGATTACCTGGGTCTACGTAATCTTTGACCCCTGGAATTGTGCATCTCCATCTGTAGCTACCCGAGTACTTTCGACGCCGCTTCGAAAGTTTGTGGAGTAAACCAGAATAAATAATCTGGCGCCCGAGAGCCGCCCGTAATCAGCGCCATTCGTAAGGAAACGTTTTCTTTATGGCGAGAAAACTCCTTACAATACAAAAATATTAAACTAAGCTAACCTAACCTGTGCGGCCCCTGGCCATCTCGAGTTACTTTATTTCGATCGTTTGCCTTTCAATCTTTTGTATTTTAATCTTCTGTATTAAGATCTATTTTCCTAACATACAAGGTTACTCTTCATTCCTCGCAATTAACTTTATTTCGTTCTGTTTTCAGCCTCAGCCATGAGCGGTCCGTTCAAAAGGAGGTCTTCCATCAAGACCCTTCCAGCCATGAGCATGCCTCCAGATGCCATGAGGAGAGCGTCAATTCGAAGAGCTTCCGCAGCAGCGGGGCAACAACCAGTTGGGAAAGCAGCTGGACAACAGGAAGTCCCGTGGGACATTCTCGACAGGTGTCTGCTGCCTATTATGTTCTGCCATGCGACGGCTGTGATCGTCAGTAACGCGTTAAACGTGTTGCATATATGGGATGTAACCACATTCACGTTATTTATATGGTTTACTATTGTTACGATAGGAGCTGTGCTGTTCTATCATAACCTTAAGGTGAGTAAAAATTACGAGTGCAATTAGATAGAAACCATTATAAAATAATGTGTATTACTCAACGACAAACCTTTTTTTAATTTTTATTTCACCCATCTATGTCTAGTGTCGAATAAACGACAATACGCTAGTTCGGTGTGATGTCATTTTGGTTCCACTGACATTTAATTCTAACCAAACTTTTAACAAAAACATTAATATATTTGACATATACGTTTTAACTGTTTTTAGTTTATTTCTAAATATTGTTTACAGGTCATAAAAAATAGTTTAAAGGTTTGTAATTGGTAACTAAACGATTGTATATTTGATGCATGTTATCTACTTTAGGAATATATTTATAAAAGTGAAAAAACGATATAATTTAGGTAAACAAAACGAACAAAACGCACTCAAAAAGTCTACTGTCACTTTAATTGTCAGTGGAACCATAATTACATCATCAGTGAACTAGCGTATATTAGCCAACATATTCTCAAAATGATTGAATATGTTTTTTGTAAAACAGGCTACTTTTTATATGATCGAAAAAAAATACTAATTTTACAAACATCTACTTTGCTAAAAGTGTCAGTTTTAATGACAGTTACACAAAAAACAGTTATTTCTATATGGAATAAGAAACTGTTCCAGCTTAAGCTCTTGGAATATATGTACCTACTGTTTTCATAAACTATAACGCATGTGACAGAGCTAATCCCATGTTAGTTCTTTATCTCGAAAATAAAAATAAAAAGCTTTCTCTTTTTCTTTATACGCGAGAGAATAAATAATGTTTCGTCGCTTTGTCCTAAAACTTTGCTACGTGATTTGGTTTCAATTATTAGTTGTACAATTGGGGAATCCCAGAATTTATTTTTGTCACGTTTACACGCTTTATAGGGGTTGTGTCGTTATTTCTTGAAATCGTCTCCACCTACCTACCTTTAGGAACAATATAGGTACTCTCCGTGTTATGGTTTAGTGAATCACAAAGTAGAACGTCTACAAAGAGGCTGGAATTGTAAATATTCGATTGTTTTTTTTTATTAAGGTAAATGTACAAAAAATTGAGAATTTTAAAAAGGTAATGAATCGCAAAATTAAAGAAAAATAGGCACGAAAACAGTTACTGAAATACAAACACTGAAACAAAAAGTAACAAATTGAATCTCAACAATAAGTACACTAGAAGAAAGGCCCAAAGATACAGGGTATTTCCTAATAGAATCTCAATATTTAAGGGGGTAATTTGTGGGTCTATTTTAAGAAGAAAACTTCATATAAACGTATATGTCCTAAACTTCTTAACTTTTCAGTTACACGGTAGTAAAGTTTTTAAATAATTTTTTAATATATGTGAAAATACTACTCTAGATCTTTAAATGAAATTTGGTATACAAGAATGCATGAAAAGACATTTTTTGATGTAAAAAATTCTTTTTTTTAACCAGTAGCGTTCGTGTGGAATCTGACATATATATTTTGGCAGTCATTGATGATACTCCACTGATTTCTCCTAAAATAAAAATCATTTTTAAAATCCCTATTTAGTAGTAGATGTGGCAATAGGGCTTAGCATTGTGTACGTTGTTCATTATCGGCATACAATGGCTTACACATATATGTATTGATAAAATTGTTTTGTAGGGCTGTCAAATCGTTTAGTTTCTCCCTTCCCTTACCTCTCACCACATGTCTCTTCACTCCTGATTTACTACTAGACCGGATCGACTGTAGCGTCACAAATATTATATTTTATCTCTGGGTATAACTATGGTTGTTATCTGGCAACTTTCTAACTATCTTATTAATGTCATAGCAACTGTATAATAACTTTAACAATAGTAGCTATTCCAGTAATCACGGTTACTATAAAGTGGTATGTGTTGTAAATCAGGCTTTCAACAACTTAACCTTCAAGTCAGGAGGACCGGGATCAATGACGTTATACCTCCATGGCGCCAGGACGTTAAGTGAAATGTATTTTATCATTTGAGACTTTTTATATTTTGTTGCTGGACGGATTTGAAATTTGTTCTCTCAGGGCTGATAAATATAGCCGGCGACTTGGCAACATAGCGCGCTAGCGGCAGTTACTTGACGCGATCAGCTGACGGCACGTCGCTCTCTTGCAATGAAGTGATTTGTTCTGTTTTGTATCCTTAATAGAGTTAAAAGTAAATATATCTATTATAGAACAAAATTAAAAAAATCATAAAAATGTCGTTCTAAAATTTCATCAAGACAGTACATTTTAATGTTCAATTTTATCGCAAGCAGACTTGCAGGCCTTTTTACGATCTGAGAGGTCGTTTCTAGAGAACTCTCGATGACGTTATTTTTGTTGGAAATATTATTTTTCTGTATCTCGTAGAGTGCTGAGTAATAAGACACGTAGATTATTACAACTTTCTATTAGCAGAATTTAATTATAAAAACGTGACGAACATCTTAACAGTCAAATCAACAACTAACTTCTTGACATTATTAACAAGTGACATAAGTGACACATGTCACAAGAACATAGATTAAAGAGCGATAGATATCAAAATATAGATATTAATTGTGACAACCTTATTATTGATTATTTCCAACAATTTTAACTAGTAGCGAGCTGAAATGCCCCTGGAAAATGCACAATCTTATTATATCCTAAGTGATATGGGGGCCTACTCCCCTTATATAGAGAGGTTGCAAGAAATAGTAGCCTTTGCTGAAGTCCTTACTTCATTTTAAATCAAACCATTAGAAAAAATAATATACCTATTTAATTTTTATAGCTATTATCATTTTAATAAACATAATTTTTATTAATTTATTGATCTATTAAAATGTTTATTATCCAAGGGTCCATATTTCTTTCTTGGCTTAACCAGCAAGAATATTTGGTTGCTTTTGAATCACTTGTATCCACTAGTTGTTACAGATTTTACTTAGATAATTCTGATTTTCTCAAAGTGATCATATAACTGACATTTGTCAAAGCATCTTGGGTAGCAACTGTATGATAGAGAATAGACTACATTATTAAAAATTATTGTATTTAAAAACTTTACTACCCTGTATCTCAAAAGTTAAGATGGTTAAAACATATTCATATGAAGTTTTTTTAAATATACCCAATATAACAACCTTAGATATGTATAAAGGACTGGAGAAAGAAAGAAAGAAAGAGATATGGAAAAATAAAGAAAAATAAAGAGATTGTAAAAAATGCCAAAATTTAGAAGTTAAAAATCTTAATAAATAAATTGCTTGATAATTATCGGTTATTAAGAATTTCTTTTCCAAAAATAAAACAAATTCTCGCAAAATATCAAATTATAAAACTGCCAACCCCAACATCGGTAAAAGGCTTTCCAGAAAATGTACATAATCCTCCTACCGAATTCGGGTTAAAATGGGATTCTTCGAGGGTTGCCATTTTTTTATATTACATCTTTCCATTACAAGATTTCCTTTCTAAGACCTTGATTCGATTTTTATTTGGATACGGTCTTCGAGATGGAGCTGCTACTGTCTTTTAAGTCCGTGCAAATGATGGCTAAAATTAAATTATGTCGATCTTTTGACGTCAACTTGTCGCCAAAAGTGAGCCGATAAGTTAATTTGTATTACGGAAAATAAATAGGAGCTAATTTTTTGATACGGGAATAAGAAGTTGCCTAACGACATCAACATTTTTCGATTTTGAGATTCTAACCGAACAGTTCATTTCAATGATGTAAAATATATAAAGGTTACTTCCTAAGCTCCGTCCCTGACTTATTTACAATAAAAATGATTTGTTCAACAATTGCTTTATTTTCCCACATATTTTCTTTCAATCCCGAAACATATGTCCTTTAAACTTGTCTGTGTACAAATATTTGGGCCCATTACCTTTTTAATTATAATATCAAATTTATATAGGAACTCTAGTCTGGAATTTGCTAGAGATTGTACAAAAAAATATCCTTACTTAACTTAAAAACAAATATTTTCACGTATGTCTCTTTCACTTACAATAAAAAAACAAAAAATATTTTGTTTAAAGACCTTTAATAGCTATTTATGAAACCAGTAACGAAACACCTTATTTTAGGGTGCGTTAAGTGAGCGGTCGGACCGGTCGAAACTGTCTAGCGAAAGAGAAAACCGACCAACACGACCAGTCATGACTAATCAGCTGATCGGTCAGAGTCAGTCAGAACGGTCGAGAAATTGAGTTTGACTTGTTTAGTCAAAACTGTCTAGTGAATGGGCAAATGTCAATTATGTTTTTATTTCATTTAAACATACAAGAAATTAATAGTTATGGATAAACTGTTGTTGAAAACCAATTTAATACATGAAACGGGAAAAACCAAATATTATGTAATATTATTACGGGATTAGTCACCAGTTACTCTTAAATAGGCAGAAAAGCTACACTAACAAGAATCTTTCCTATTCAAGATGCTAATGCTTGAATTTACAGTTTCAAAAGAATTTATCACTAGTAATACCACTAGAGGTCAAATTATTTCCGGAAATTTTCTAAAAATATCATGAGCGAGAAAAAATTTCCTGATATTTATTTGACCTCGCGTGGTATTCGGTAAGAAAATTCCACGCCGAATTATGGTTGAAAATTAAATATTTTTAAAATTTATTTTTCGTTTCTCAACAATGCAAATTATTTTCTCCAAGTCACGGTAACTAAGTGAGACCCTAACCTCGAATATAATTTCAGTTTTGAAGTTGTCAAGCGGCCCGACGTAAAAAAATGTTTCGCTGCAATTATTTAGGCCTTCAAATTGCTTATTTCTACTCATTGTAGTTGCATGGGAATACCATTTGAAAATAGAAAATAGTATATTCTTTAATTTTACGTAAGTTTTGAATAACTACAAGTGGTAGAAAATTGTTTTTCTGCGTTTTTATTAACATGCGTTATGAGCGCTTTAAAATGGTATGAAATTCATAACCAACGTCAGCAAGCATCAATCGTAGGAGGCTGTGATCATTGTATTTTGACAGTTCAAAACATTAAATAAATCGCGTTTTGTTGCGATAAAGAATATTGCACAGCAAGTAAAACCAACAAAATTACCTATTTGTTTAAAAATGAATCGATTTGAAAATCATACGCTATGCAAAATATGCGTGAAATTGTCTGATGTAATGATCAATCATTGCACCATGACTTACTTACTCGGATTAATAGAGGATTGTGGCTCCAACTTGAAAAACGAAAATTTGTTCCGAATTGTCCATGAATATTTGCACCTAAACTACGCAAAATTCAAAGTGCTGAATGGGAAAAAGGTGAATAAATTAGTGTCTAAATATTATATATATTTTATTAGACATAGACACATAATTCAAAGCATCCAAAGTCCTGCATTTTCGCCATCAAGAAGAAAAGAAGTGGCCGAAGAATATAGAAAACACCTTAGCATTGTAACTAAAATGTATCAAAACTAGACCTATTATGTGAACAAATAAAAACCAGTCTGTCAAAAATGGTCTGTTATTGTAAACGTCAAAAAATTTCCAGTATAATTCGCTGTTGGGTACCCCACGAGAAAAAAATTTCCACTAAAATACCTCCGTTGCCATGGTGATCTGTCAAAAACACGTATTTTGATTGGTTCAAAATTACAGGTGTGGAATTTTCAATGTAATTTCATCAGTTTGAAAAGCGAATTGACAAGTAGCCATAATAAGTTTATTTCTGTTTCTGCTGTTCACATTATTTTTTTTTAATGCCTTCTAATTGAGTTTACCGCATTTTTTAGAACTGTCAATGTTTTGAGGGATGAGGGACTCACAAAACACAGGAGGAACTGCCTGGTCTTGTAATTTTCGGCTAGCTAATCATAAATTTTACAAATTAGGACTAGACAGTTTCGACTACATTGCCTAGCGAGCGGTCTGACCATACTATACTCTGTTTTTAAACTAAGAGGAGCGATTTGAATTTAAGTTGGCAATTCTGTAGACTTCTAATTGGTCAGATTGAAGTCAGTTTCACACATCACTTTTTAGCTACTGTTGACAGTTCTATTTTCGATTCTGACATTTTATAATTTAAGTTTTGTTATTGCTTTGATATCTCATCATTATTACTTAGTTTTTTATTTTATTTCTTTAATAACAGTTCTTTTCAAAACTTTAGTAAGCAATTGTATTGAATTTTTACGATTATGGATCCTTCTACATTGAATACTATTATAACAGTTCCTCGCGGAGTCCATCAAAACAACGAAAACGAATGAGTTTAGGCTATTCGTCTCTCAGAACAGCAGTAAATAATAAATATGTACAAATAGGTATTGGATAATAATACGAAAACCAAAATTGTTGATGTTATATCCAAAATTTCTCAAGCTACCAGTAAGTTTTACTCATTACTTTCAAATTAAAAATAATATTAAATACTCAATATTTTTCTTACGGGTCAAAGTCAACTACTTACCGATTATTGAAATAATACCGCAATAATGGAACAATATCCAGTCTAAAAAGTATTTATGGAAGATGAGGAGTTCTAAAAACATTTGATTATGATGATAAATGCTATTCGAAGATTAGTACACGATTTCTTTTTCAAAAATGAGTTATCTAGATTGAATAAAATTTTGCAAGAATTGAAATATTTAGATTTGCCACAAATATATTATTCATCTTTATATATTTTCTTGAGATATAATAACTAAGTAAGTTTGTAACTTTGACCAGTCAAATGTACTGTTTATTTATTATGTATATATTTTTTTAGATATTTGAAAAGAAATTGTCAAAGTGTATTGATAGAACACTATATACATAGATTTAAAATCCATCAAACAATATAGAAAATAAAACAGACCAAGCTTCTACTTTGATGACGATCATAATAAGGTTTATCAACAGGCCTGAAAAGCCAAAAGCAGGTGCATGCTAATTCTGAAGGTTTGGTAGAAAATGCATTTACCTTGAGGAGACGAAATCCGAAGTATTTTAGAATTGGTTTTCTACATTTTTACAAAGTTTTCTAATTATGCTATGATTGTCATGGAAAATGTATCATATCATAGTCGAAAAGTTGAAAAAATTCTTTTGTCATCAAGAAAATCTGACAGGAATGGTTACAAAACTAAAAATATTAAATTTATTTAAATATGAAGTGATATCAACTTTTACACCTAATTTGGCAACATAAAGATGCACATAATTTGAATGTTGTCGAGGCTAAAGAAACCAATAAAGTTGTGTAGTGGCTGCCCCATATCACTGCGAGTTCAATCCCATAGAATTGATAGAGGCACAAATAAATCAGGTGGCAGCTAAAAACACAACGAATCTTCTGATGTAGATTCACATATTGAGTACTTAGTGTTTTTTGTTTCTGATTCAATGTAAATGTCAAGATGTACTTTGTCTTTTTACTTATTATGTTGTATAGGCACCTCTTAAGTATTTTTGTTTTATTTTTCAAACTTTTATTATTAATTAAAATATTATAACAAATTTACAAAATAAAGATACTACTATTCATATGTTGTTTTTCTAACCCATATTAAAAAAAAAAAATACAAAACTACAGTGTAGTATACAAAAATTACAACTGCTTTCATTTTTATTGTAAAATTGTTGTATCTTGCACACATTTAAACGCCAGTCTGTATTTAACTTAAAAATTCTTGTTCTGCAAGGTATAAGTGGTAAGAGTAGATTTGAGCAACCCTTTTTGAGAAATCTGGATTTATAAAAAAGGCGTCCTTTAAATTTTACAATAAAAATGGGAGCAGCTTTAAATATTTTACCCCACAAACCCCTCCCAACCAAATATTTTAAAAATACATTATTAAAATATTATATTGTATAAAAATATGTTTTCAAGAAGACCAAAGACATTCTGATACACAATGTGGAATTTAAGCAACAATTATAAATCCTACAAAAAAAACAGGAGAATGATAGAAACCATTATTATTATAGTAAAAGCTGGTACAATTGCACTTTCTTGGACTTCTACATACATTTAACAAGCTGTTGCCCACAAGTTTACACTTTCGACTGTTGAATATAACATCTTGTTAGTGGAGACAAAATTCCTATAGATTTGATTTATTTCATTTCGTATCGTACTTTAGAACTTTGCTACATTTTACTTGAAGAAAGAACCCTTATTTAATTAGGAAATCCATACAACTAATGGTAATCTTGTAGTTTAATTTTAAGATAAATATTACAAATTAAATTATACCTATAAAGAAATATAAAAATAAACTTTATTTTTTGTACCTGCCAAAATTCTTCATTTTAAATCTTTTCTTCAACTACATATTTTTCAGTCCCTCCTATATATGTTTTGTAATAGGTAGGTAATAATAGGTGCTTAATTTCATTTCAACAAATAGAACTGGCATACCTACCTATTTTTCTAATTTTTCCATCAAATTGAAAACCCTACTATTTACTTTCCTTTCTGTTATTATAATAGATATATAATTTTCTAATCACAGTTACTTATAAAACAATGAATAAAATATCGAATTAAAACTCTATGTTAAACTCAAAATGTAAATTATTTTGTATTTTGTTGGGAGACATTTTACTCAATTTACTGAAATTTGGTCGCTGCTTGGGTGATTCTCTTCTCAACATACTGGTTCGAGCTGCGATATGAGACGAAGTAAGGAAAAAATAAAAGTACAACTAAAATACAATAATTATAAATCAAAAACGGAATGAACACAATTTAGTGTCATCTTTATTCGTTGGTTATCTAAAACTTTGATTTCAATGAATTCATAACAAAGTTTTGAAATGTTTTTCTTGAGACAAATTCAAATTTACCGCTAAAATGATATCTAGTTACTTTTTTAGTTATTTTTCCCTGTGTAAATAGGACTTTTCAATTCGCTCCTCTTAGTTTAAAAACAGAGTATAGTCAAGTTGACCGTTGACTTAACGCAGCCTTATGTAACGAGTGAATACTTGCGGAACGAGCAGTGCTCCAATTGGAATTTTGTGGGGTTGTTTTCGGGACCATTAGGATGTGTCATTTGCAAAGGCCACGTCAGACAACTCAAAGTTGTATAAAAAAAAATCGAATTAAAGTTCGTACCTCCGGCTGAAAATTTGCATAAGCTGGTGTCAGATGCCTTCAAAGGATCCTTCACTTTTCTTATATAAAATGGCTTTCTGTCAAATAAGTATAATAAATTTTGGATTAATGGTAGTACTTGACCTCTAGACCAAAAATGTCCATGTACCCACTTAAATCCTATTAGTGTTTAAGATACAGATAAATAAATAAAAATAATCATATAACTAAATAAAAAATAAATAGGTTTGTAAATTTATTTGCTTGTACAATTGATCAATCCACCTCGATATTTGGCAATATTCAATGGATTTTAAGAAAATGATGAAACTGGTCGATTTTTATTACAAAAGGGACACATTTTTACAATACATGCATCTGTCATTTGACAGCCTCCTCCTTTTCACTTCTCCAATCCTTTAAATAGGGAATATACTATGTGTGACACATCATTATGAAGGCATTTCAATGGATATTCAGGTATATTTTTTTCGATATGAACTCCATGTTTGTAAAAAAGTTTTAATTTAATTAAAGTGTATTAGCTCTTTAAAATTAAACGCAACGCCTATGTTTGGGTAATGGATTTAATTTTCTCCTTCACATCAAAAATATATTAGTTCTTTCGTTCGCTGTTGGTGCAGTGTCTAGCAGTGTAAATTACACCACCTTATTTACCTGATTTACTTCTTCCTTATTCCTTATACACATGTCGAGTGTAATTCACTCCTGCCAAATAGTTGGTGGAGAAAATATCCACCAGTGGACATCACATCGCCAAAAGAAAGGTGGTGTTAATTCCAACACCAGTGGGACGAACGAAAGAACCTATTAAAACGAATTATGCAACAATAGACAACAATCTCAATATAAATTAAATAGCGATCTATTTTTGTTGTAATCAACCAATTATACTTTTTGTGAAAAACTTTTTTTTATCAAAAAAATATGTTACTTAATTTAAATATAAATACTTGAGCCATTCTGCGCCTTTCCATACTTCGTAGTCATCTCTAATTCTATAACCTGTAACATTTTTAAAATTATCTTTTAAAAATGTTATTCTATTGTAAAGGCCTCGTAAAAATCAAAATTTAGTTTTGTTTAGAGAGCGAATATTTGGCAGCCTAAGGATCGTAACAATCAAAGCTGAACCGTGTTGTAATTGCCTTACATCAATAAATTGAAAGTCGACAACAATAGAAAACTTAGGTGGACTGTTTTGAGTGACCTACTTTGTATATGTTCAAAATCTTCACACGTACAGGAAGGTGGACAATTATGTAACAAAAGTCGTTGACGGTTGACGTCCATTACTCATAGCACAGATAGTAAATTTCTTACACCAGTCCTTTACATCATCAGAAGTGTTGATTCAATAAAACCTGAACTGTATGAAGGGTTTTCTTAACACCAAGATGTCCTCCTAATGGACTTTCATGTAACTGACGAAGTACTTCGGCTACTCTAATATTTGGAATGACCAACTGTCTTCTGTTCTCAGAACCATGATCATTTTCAAGTACTCGCTTTAATAAGCCATCTTCCAGTATAAAAGTGTCACTGAGCCAAATATGACTTGAGTACTGGAGAGAGATTAGATACTTCTTGTCAAGTAGATCGACGATTTTTCTCTTTCCATTGTCGCATCTTATTTAAATGGGATCGTTCTCTTGTTCTTCCTTAAGTTTGGCAGGAACACACTCAACTTTGACTACAGTTATTCTAAGTAGTTCAGTTTCTTTGGATTATGCTCTATTGCAGTGAGAGTACTCTGCTGGATTATGGTATTCTAGAAAGAGAATCGGCATTTGCGTGGCTTATTCCTACTCTATGTTCGATCTTAAAGTCGTTCAATCCATCTTGCGATTTAATAATAATAATAATAATAATTTATTTGCAGTATTACAGGTAAATTTGCATTAAATACATAAATTTTATCGAACAAAATAGTATAATACTACAAAAAGGGAATAGCAGACAGCATAGCTGATATTAATTGCTATCCCTAATAAAGAAAAGAAAAATATTAAAATAATAAAATACAACGAATAAAGTGTGGCACAATCGAGACAAAAATATAAATACACATTTTATAAATGTAATATTACATTTTATTATAATATCTAATGGTTGTTTTGACTAGATATTTTCTGACATCAAGAGATGTTTATACTTTTGCTTAAACATATTTGTCGAAAGATGTTTGAGTTTAGGAGGAACCAGGTTATATAGTTTAAATATCATATAAGAGAATGAACCTTGAAATTTGGAGGTACGATGGAGAGGTGGAGATATATGCCCTCTAAACCTTGTATGCACATTATGCACATCACTTCGAAATGTAATTTTATTATAGAGATAAGGAGGCGACTTTAATGAAATGATCTTATGATACAATGTTACCATGTGTAAATTCCTTCTAGTTTCCATATTTAACCAGTTAGTTTCAATTAGTTTGTGACTTATCCTTTCGTATTTTTTTATACCATATATGTAGCGAAGACAAGAATTTTGTACTCTTTGAATACGATTAATATCCACATAGTCAATACAAGGCCCGTAGACGACATCGCAGTAATTAAAATGACTGAGAACCATAGTATCACAAAGAAGTATTTTTATATTTTGATCTAAAACATAGCGATGCGGGTAAAGCATTTTCAAATTAGCGTAAGCCCTTTTTATACAATTATTTACATGGCTTTTAAATTTTAAGTCAGTATCAAGATGAAGACCCAGATTTTTGGCAACATCTACACAAGCCACCAAGACACCATCAATACTCACAGATAAATGTTCTGCTAGTTCTTTTTTATTTTTTCCAAAGACGAGTATTTGTGTTTTTGCGGGATTGATAGTTAGCTGATGTCTGTTAGAAAAATTTACGATTTTTATTAATTCTGAGTTAATCAGTTCATTAGTAAGAGCAACATTAAAATTAGACAAAGAAAACCTTATTTGCGTATCATCAGCATATATATAAACTCTGCCATTGGTAAGAGCCGAACTAATATTAGTAGAGTAAATGCAAAACAAAATTGGTCCCAAAATAGAGCCCTGTGGCACACCGCAGGCAATATTTTTAATATCAGATCTACCGGCACTTGTTTCAACAAACTGTGAACGATCGGAAAGATAGTTTTTAATAAATTCAGTTGCTTTAACCGAAAAACCAACATAGTGAAGAATACTGAACAGAAGCTGATGGTTAATTGTATCAAAGGCTTTTGTATAATCTAGAAGTATTAAAACGTTTGTATACCCTTTGTCTATATCCCTAAAGATATCATCAGTGACCTCTAATAATGCTGAAGTACAGCTGTAGCCACGTCTGAAACCAGATTGGCTGATTGGTAAAATATTGTAATTGTTGATGTGAGACTCTATCTGATATTTAATTACTTTTTCCAGAACTTTTGATAACACTGATAAGATTGAAATGGGTCGTAATTCACTAAAGCTACTAATATTGTTCTTTTTAGGCAATGGGAAAACTTTTGTGACTTTCCAAAGGCCTGGAAAAAAAGATTCCTTTATACAGGAATTAACAATATTCGTAATGAAAATTAAAATATACGGACAACACATAAGGAGCATATTAATTTGCAATCCATCAATTCCTATAGCCTGCGTTTTAATTTCGTTTAAATACTTATAGATAGTATTTTGATTAACTGTTGTAAAACTTAGCAAGTTACGGAAGTTGTCTTTAAAATTATTAGTATAGAAAAGAAGTAAATCTTGGTCAGCATCGGCACAGTTACCAGTTGCCAATAAAAAGTGATTGTTTATGTCATTAGGAACATTTAGGTTTTCAGGTAACTTGGATTTTGCAGGTTTAGAATTTATATTTAAATTCTTAAGTTTTTGCCACATAATACGGCTGTTTCTACCAAATGTATCAACGCAATATTTTAGATAACCTTTCTTTTCATTTCTAATAGCCACCGTAGTAAAATTTTTTAATTGTTTATAATATTCATAATGTGTCAGATTTTTTGTTTTTTTATACTTGCTAAGGGCATTATCTCTTAATTTTAATAGTAATTTAATATTGTCTGTAAACCAAGGAGGTCTAGGTTTTTTAGCCTCGTTTCTCGTAAGGGAGCGATTGTATCAAATAAACCAGTTAATAAATGATTAAAATACGAGACTTTATCATTAATGTCCTGCATATGGAAGATTTCTTCAAAGGGGGTAACATACAAAAAATTTTGTAACATATTTCTGTCAACACCTTTTAGATTTCTACTATAAATTTGACCCTCCGGGTTTTTGAACTGCATCAGCTACTTAAGGATTAAGAATGTCCTTTCATACAAGTATTGGTAGAAGTGTTCCACGAATTTCACAACTGCCAGGAGTTCTCTTCTCGTGACGCAGTATCCCATCTCATGTATATTGAATTCAGCTGTGTCCGAGTTTGGAGATCTGTAAAATGTGATCACTTTTACTGAGTTTTCATTACCTAAATTTATATAAATAATAAAGCATTTGTATTATATATAAAAAATGAGGTTAGTTTCTTAAGTAGCCTTCGATAAGCGAATTCTGTGCAGTGTGCTTAAAGTTAAATTGTATTCAAAATAGTGACAAAAGTAGAACATTAAATTTATTTCAGTCGAATAATACAGGTATTCTAGGAGGTAGAAATTAATATTTGCAAAAAACTAGAGAAAAGATCAACATGGCTAACTAATGCAAATCAAAATTATGTTATGTCTGTAAAAATTATAACATCGGCCTTCTTTAGTTAAAATAATAAATGGAACGGTAATCTAAATGTAAAGTTAATGACTACCTAGCGAAAAGTTTGCTAAATATAGTTAGATGTTTGAAATATTCTTTAATTTTAATTATTAAATATCTAGAATATTTGATAGAAAGCAATACATAATAAAATACTCACTGATCTTTTCTCTTAAGATGTAACCCAGAACTAAAGGACTTTGTTAAGAAAAGAACGGAACATTTTTTAAGAATAGGTTCTGAGCTAGCCTATTCAGTGATTTGTTCTTTCTAAAGAACTGAACAGGTTCATCTGCACCCGAATTGACCGACACGGCGCCAGCGCGGAGGCGATGAAAGTTTTTTCAGTATTCGTTCACTGGCACTGATTGTTAAATTGAAGCTACAAGCCAACTCTAAAAAAAATTAAATTATTGAAAAATTTAATTGAAAAACAAAGCTAAAAAATATTATATTTTTTTAAATTTTACCATGTAGACAAGTCTTTTTAAAAAACCGACTTAAAATCGTGCAGATGCCATCACCACATCTTAACCAAATTTATAGGAGACCACTCCTGAGGCACCCCTTTACTAACAAAAAAATAATCATAAAAATCTGACAAGGTGGTAAAGAATTACTGCTAAATATACATAAAAAAATGAAGAATTTGAAGATTTTTCGATGGACCGAATTATTAGATTTTGACCAAATGGATATAGAACCACCCCTGAAGTACCCCTTTACTAACAAAATAAGAATCATAGAAATCGGACAAAGTGGTAAAAAATTACCGCTAAATATACAAAAAAAATGAAGAGTTTGAGGATTTTCTAATGTACCCAATTATTAGATTTTGACCAAATTGATATGGGACCACTCTTGAAGTATCTTCTTTCTAACACAAAAAGGATAATTGAAATCGGACACCGTGTTAAAGAATTATCGCTAAATATACATATAAAAAAAATATGTATATATTACGTCGAATTGAGGACCTCTTTCTTTTTTGAAATTAAAACTTAATTAGACTAATTAAACTCGTGTTATATAATTGCGCACCGCCCTGTATATTTGAAGATTTTAAACAACATGTATCTAAGTTTCTATTAAATTACATATACGATTATAAGAAATGGGATTTTTTAACTTTAACACACTGTACCTTAAAAAATAGCCATAGGAATTAAGTGAGCCCATGGACTTATTTGGTTCAGAGGTTAAGTACTGCAATATATTTAAAATTTATGTTATTCGACGGATAGCCATTTTGCATAAGAAAAGCGAGGGCGTCTGATACCCTCTTAGCACTGGCCTAGCCGTCTGACGACTTACCTTATACGTGACCTTCAAAAAGGTGATTTGCTCGTATAAATTTCTAACCGGAACATTTTTTTTATTCGTATCCTTAAAGGTTTTTTGTTTAAATTCTAGAATTTAAATAAAAAAAAAATAACATATTCATTGGTTTTGGAATAAATTGACTTTGTTTAAAGGCTTCTAACTCTGTTTTCTTTAGAATCTTTGAGTTTAAATGTTTCGCAGTGAATCTTTAATTTAAAATATTATGTAGTTTTATAAATTATATGGGATGATCACTAAATATATCGGCACAATGAAAAATAACGGCACAACAAAACTGAATTATGTGTAAATTTCCTATAGTAATCATAATTATTGTTAATAACATTGTTGTTAAAACATCTTTATTCCGGATCTTCAACAAGACCAGAATTCCACGTGACCTAGAGTACCAGATTCTTCGAGACTGGCAACACTGGTTTGGCAAAGTTCGTATGCCCTGCCCTATTTTGTGACGTCACGTCTTGTTTGTGTACAATGCACAAAATAACGTGGTTTTAAGCAGGCTCATTGTTTTATAGATCTATTGATGTGTTGTCCTCTCTTTTTGGCTACAGGCATTCGCGAAAACCTCTCGCTCATCTTGAGCTCACTCATCATAGCTTAACACAAATAAAGTATACTTAGGTGTACTGTGCCGCAGAGACGCGATCGGACAGAGCGCAGTGGGGTACCAAAAAATAGGGATTAACACGTATGACAATAAAAATATTAAAACTGAGTATATTTTTATGGGATTTAGGTTATTTAATTTTAAAATAATGTGAAGAGGTTGAGTGAACACACTAGGTAATAAGAAATGAAGCGAGAAGGTATTTAGATATATAATTAAGAGAAAAGTTAAGAAAGTTATTGAAAAAGTTAGCAAAGGAAGATAAGAGAATTGAAAAAAGTGACTACAGGTCTCATTGGGATCTCTAATTTATGTATTTTAGGCAGGCTATACAAACGAATCAAATAAGGATTTTTTTAAATGAAATTTTACATATACAGGGTTGCTGATAAGTATGAATAATAACTTTCTATTCATTCAAACTGGCCTATACACCTATATAACTTTAATATTTGCGATGGCAGTCTATGGTAATTATATCGGCCATTATTAATGAAGCGCGCTCTGACAATACTCGCGTGTATAAAGTTTCGTACACTAGAGAAAGGCCAATATTGTAAGTTGATCTAATACCTATAACCATCATAACATGGTTCATTATTTTCTAATTTAGTGTATTTTACTTTATATCATGTTGTAGGCAAAGCGGTTTAGTCAATAATTAATTCACGTTTAATGTTAAGACACACATAATGAAATGTGGTGAATAGATTTTAATGAAACTTTAATCCTCATTAAGGCCGGCCATGTTAATTCCCCGTATATGCAGAGGTTACTTTCGAGGAAGCTATCGGGAAAAGTATTAATTTTAATAATAAAAATCAGTTCATAAATAAATCTAAAGAAACACGAGTTTTTAAAAATACTTGAAAAATGACTGTTATCCTTGGTATGCAAACCACATAGAAACTCTTGACTTGTCGACATATTTACTTTAAAACTAAACATATTTAGACGTTTTCTTTTCGTTACCACCCGTACAACTAACATATTAAATAAATGAAACAAATCGCACTTCAAAATAATGTTCGGTTTTCTTGAAAGCTTGGTTTGAAATAAAAGCTAATTATTAATTGACCTAATCGGCTAGGGACAATGCAGATCAAAAGTGGCATTTGCTCTACCAAAGTTTCTTGGAACCTTGAGGAATCTTTAGGAATCTTTAGGAATCTTTAGAAATCTTTAGTAATCTTTAGGAATATTTAGGAATCTTTAGGAATCTTTAGAAATCTTTATAAATCTTTAGGAATCTTTAGGAATCTTTCGAATCTTTATGAATCTTTAGGAATCTTTAGGAATCTTTAGGAATCTTTAGGAATCTTTAGGAATCTTTAGGAATCTTTAGGAATCTTTAGGAATCTTTAGGAATCTTTAGGAATCTTTAGGAATCTTTAGGAATCTTTAGGAATCTTTAGGAATCTTTAGGAATCTTTAGGAATCTTTAGGAATCTTTAGGAATCTTTAGGAATCTTTAGGAATCTTTAGGAATCTTTAGGAATCTTTAGGAATCTTTAGGAATCTTTAGGAATCTTTAGGAATCTTTAGGAAATGATTATTAGTTCAAAGTGCGGTTCATTTACTTTAATAAAATAGTAGTTTGTGCAACAAGAGTGACAATCCACATGAGTTGTACAGTATATTTTTTTATGACCCGCTAACGAAGAATCTACAAATTCGAAAAATTAAAACAAAACTAATTTTAAAAAAATTTATTAGGTTTACTCATTTATAAAATAAAATAATTAATTAGTCTCCAGTCCAAATTCAATCCCGGGCTTTTCGCGGGGAAACTTTCATATAGTTCAAAATGTGTAACAAATAAAAATTGAAATGCTATTATTTATCGATTCTACACAAAAATAACTCATTTTAATGTATATTTAATTTCAATAACTAAAAATTATACTGACAATTAGTTTGAAAGAATCATTACTTATTTAAAATTTTAAAAATAATAGTAGTTGGGTGTCCAAAATATGAACTGTGATTGGTGAATTTTATTATTTGGAGTTTACTCACTACCTAGAATGAATATGAAATATATTCGTTCAGTTGAACGCAATAACATACTTTTTCGTTTTGTAGTCTGTGAGTAGATTAGCTAATATCCATGTAGGGGTAGATTCTGCCAGATCCTGCACTTACAATGCCGATATATTATTCTACCGACGAAATAATTCGTTCTAGAAAATGTGGCAATTAGGCAGGTGTTTTCGAAGGATAATTGAACATTCGAATTATTACGCAGAAGTGTATCTAATCGCCATCTATCGCCAACTCAGTTAATCAATAGTTTTTAATGAAAATACTAGAGTGCAAATTCCATCTCAACCCTGTAAACTGCATACAAATAGCGGCCTTAAAAAGTTTCCAACAATTCCCCTATCGATTTATCCTACTAATTTTCTTATTCCCCTACAGGTGACAGCAGCAGGCAAGGCCGTCCTGATCACGGGATGCGATTCCCGCGTCGGCAGCGCCCTCGCGCGGCAGCTGGACGAACAGGGTTTCACCGTTTTCGCAGGATTCCAAAGTACGACCGATAATCCTGCGGCGGAAGAATTGAAAGAGGTCTGTTCGGGGAGATTGCACGTTTTGCAGTTGGACGTGGCGTCGGAAAATCAGATATTGGCGGCGTCGCTGTACGCCGTCGAGCATCTACCAGATGGCGCGCCCGGTCTGTGGGCCGTCGTCCACGCACAGTCATGGGTGGCGTTGGGGGAGATCGAGTGGATTCCGCCCCAAGTAAGTTTCAGTGTTTCTATTTTTTATTAATAAATTAATTAAATAATTATATTTACAAATTAACAAATCAAAGGTACATGTACATAAAATTACTCCGCAAAATCAATTAAACAGCGCTATCAAAAATTTAACTATAGAAGAATCATGACGATATTTTGTTTAAAATTAAAATACAATATTCCCAATCCTACAACAAAAAAGATTTATTTTCAAAGACTAATTTATTAAAAACTTTCATTTTAAAATTTTCGAAAATAAACTAATAAATTTCTAAAAAAAAAAACGTGTTTTTAGATATCTCTAAAAAAATTTCAGTAATGGGTATGTCCTTCTATTGCTCATATTACGTTTAGATATCGACGTGGAATACTACTGATTAAATGCCAATTATTTGTATCTGCAAGTTATTGTAGATTATTTGGCATTTTTCTCAGTCTAATGCGTCTTCTTAACTCATATCTTAAATGTTCTATGATATTTAATTTCATGTTTCCATATGTTCGCTGGCTAATCCAGAACCAAAAAAGGTTCGAACTTCTCTTGCAACATAAGGACGCGCATTATCCTGTTGAAAAATGAAATCTTTATTGAAGTCGAGGTTCTGGAGAAATTCTTGTTAAATAAAAGTTTAATTCAAAAGGAAAGACTTGTATTTAGTGCAAAACTTTTTAAGTAATAAATGCAAAGAGCTTTCGGCATGGTGCCGTCATCAGTGCTTATCTACAAAAATTGTGGATGTAAACTTACACTTTATAAATATGTGTAAAAATAAAATCTGAGCAAGACTTTTAAGTCAAAAGTTAAAAATAAATATATAAGGTAATTTTGAACAAATGAACAATTAAAGGGTAACAAACAGAGTGGACATAACCCAGTGTTGGGAATAGGGAGTGTGGAATAAGCCCCTAAAAAAATCATATCTGATCTCCAGAAGCAAGTTAGCTTGTGTGGAACTAAGGAAGTATACCACCTTTACTATTCGCATTGAGTACAGTTGAAAAGAAGTTAACAAATTAGTTAAAAATAAAAAAAAAATTACAAATAGAGGGTGACTGTGGAAAATATATTGAAATTTAAATTTAGAATACAATAGTTAATATGAAAAAGGTTAAAGGCAAAAGGCCAAATAACCTGAAGGTTTTTTCCCCTATTTACATTATAATTGTAAAAAAGCTTACCTACTGTCCACAAACAAGCATATCCACCAAGTTCTTAGTCATACTCGCTCCGAAATTAAATATTTCTGGAGACTAACAACTTGCTAAATCATAATTATTACTATTAGTAATATTTTCAAATTTAAATTGATTTATTCATTTTTATTAATATTGTTTAACCGACTGTTTCCATGTGACAGTGGTGACAAACGACACTTAAAGACGTTGACCTGTCAAATGTCAAGATAGGAGGTGTGTTCAACTCAGTGTCGAACAAGTTTCTCCAAGTGTGATTCGAGTGATTGGAGGTGGTTAAAGGAAATCAAAATTTGTTAGTATTGAATTTAAAGAAGATTTATTTCTTTGTTAAATTTTAATTTAAATAAATGTTTAATATGAATTGATCTTGCTAATGATCCTTTTAATGTCAAGACAAAACAAAAATATCACTCGCGTGATTCTGATGTGCCAGCCCGGGCTCTGCAGAACTTTTTTCCGAGACACCCAAGATGTCACAACTAAACCGGCGGTCCCTAGAGGTGAATCTGATGTTTAGTCTTAAAAATTCCAAATCACTCAACAAGCGTACTCATGGTGGAGTGTGATAAAATAGAGAACAAAAAAATTTATAATAATAAAAGTACCATGGTTCCAAAGATAGGCTCTGATGGGAAATCGAGATTAGAAGGGGATGGCTCTCAAAGGCTTATGTTGAGCGACTCGGACTTACATCATCATAGAGGGTTAACTAAGTTGTCTATGGAGTGGTATGAAATTTCTATTTCACTTGAGTGTTGACACAGAGGATATTGTTGTTTCTTTCAAGGGTAATTTCAACATCTTCATGGAAATCTAATAAGTTGAAATTTTTTGTGTTCAAGTTGACTAATAATTTGGAGTTTTTTGTTGGACTAAAATTATGTTGATTGAACCTCAAGTGATGTCCATATACAGATGTGTCCGGATTCTTGATGTGCTCGCCTATCCGGGCTCCCACAGATCTGCAAGTTCTGCCAATATAACTGTCTAACCAATTCGTTTTGTCTTTGGTGTTGACTAGATGAGAGTTTTAAATTTTTAAATAATTTGTTAACTTGTTTTCAACTGTACTCAATGCGAATAGTGAAGGTGGTATAAGTCCTTAGTTCCACTCAAGCTAACTTGCTTCTGGAGATCAGATATGATTTTTTAGAGGCTTATTCCACACTCACTATTCCCAACACTGGGTTATGTCACTCTGTTTGTTATCCTTTAATTGTTAATTTGTTCAAAATTACCTTATATATTTTTAACTTTTGACTTAAAAATCTTACTCAGATTTTATTTTTACACATATTTATAAATTGTAAGTTTACATCCACAATTTTTGTAGATAAGCACTGATGATGGCACAATGCCGAAAGAGCTTTGCATTTATTCATTAAAAAGTTTTGCACGAAATACAAGTCATTCCTTTTGAATCTTAACTACGTGCACACAGCTGTCAACCTTTTTTGGTTATATTAATTGAATTATATTAGCTCCAGGACCGAAAATACTTGAGATATATTCATCTAGTAGGAAATGAGTAAGAAGTACAGTTTTTTGAAATTCTTCAACACTACATAGCTGAGCTGCAAGAAAGAATGATGCCAAACCCACAAAAGAAACTGGAATAGAGGTGTTTGGGTTTAAAACAAGTACTCTGAAAGTTTATAGCATTTTCCAGGCGAAAATGTATATCACTGAAAAGTGTATCCAGACAAAAGATATCATGTCCGGTAGCCAAACAATCATCAAAGCGAGGAGCTCTTACGCAATCTACTCAAAAATGGTTTGATGGTACCTAGAAAAATGGAATGAGCTAGGCGAGGTGAAATAGAGTTACTATTGCTTGTTTCCCGGGACACAACGGAGTTGCAGACAGTCTCGAACGAAAAATGGCTCAAACATTATTTGTGGTACCTTACAGTTTTGCGGTATCAGCAATAACACAATATTAGAAGAAATTGGAAATTAAAATGAGAGAAACCAAACATGGTAAGGCTGAAACTATCAAGAAAATAATTGAGAAGTAGCAAAACCGGTAATTGGAATGATCTCTTGGAGTTAAGACATGCTAAGATGCTTTTGGGTGACTTTAACCAGAAAAGATCAAAAGTGTGTATGTATGAACAGATTACGCATAGTACTGAGGATCTTTACCAAGCATTGCCAACTGAAATGACAACCTCCATTCAAATTCTGACTGAATATGTAGAATTACAGAAGCCATGTGCACTATACTTGGTAGCATGCCAAATAGATCAAATAGGATTAAGGGTCGAGACTATTATCTCGCTGCCTTGGCGACAGAAGGAGGTACAATAGTTCTTTTACGTCGGAGTGTATAAACACCCCATACATAATATAGATGGTATTTTATTTTTATTATTAACTCTGTTGCCAGTTTTCAGAAATTGTCTAAAATTAACGTAAAAATACACTCAAATATGACGTCACACTGTATATTAATAATAATAATATTATTGTTACTAGTCTGTTCGCTATACTTCGCGGGTTTCGAATTAAAAAATTCCAGTACCCAAAAGTTTGACCTGTTCTTTGGGGAAATATCAACTGGTTAAATGAAATGAAAAATAATATACAACTTTTTAATCAAATAATAATGGAGAATCTTTTGTATAATTGAGAGCAGAATTAAACTTCTTCATTAATGGAGTCTAATCTGGCTATTATAAACCTAATAATAATTTTAAATTACACTTCACACAGAAAATATGGTCTATGTATAATAACAGAGTTATTTAGCTCAAATTTAAATCTGACCATTAGGGAAATTTTACCTAATTTCTTGGGAAAAGGTTTATTGGAACTGGTTGTCAATGACTAATTTGCAAAATTATGTTAATCCGAAACCCGCGTAAGTATAGCGAACAGACTGTACTGTTAAACACGAAAATAATTTCAAACTCAAATATGACAAAAAGACGTGAAATAAAGAAAACAAGAAATTATTCAAGCCATGAGTTATTAATATTTAAAAACTGTGGAGCTTATGTACATTCCGCTTTCGAGTAACTAGGAAGCAACAATAACGAATCACTTTGCATTAACGACGAAAAAACTGTATCTTTTTACCCAGTAACCTTCATTGGATCCCAAGGTATTCATAACTTCGGAACGTGACCCAGTTTACGCAGGTACAAGGTAATGCATATTGTGCAGAGATTCCGGTGGTAAATATTTAATGGCATTATGCCGTTTACTCTAATAAGGTATAAATTAAAAATTCCGAGGCATTCCTGCTAACTATACAGGGTGCTGAATATTTAATTAAACATCATAGTTACTGACAGCGGTCCAAATTAAAATAGTTAACTGTAACCGTTAGGTATTGAATACTGTTTAGCTCAAAGGTAATTTTTCATTTTCCACAACTAATTAGTATTATTATATCAGTATTATTATATCAGTATTATTATATTAGTATTATTATATCAGTATTATTATATTAGTATTATTATATCAGTATTATTATATCAGTATTTTTATAGCAATATTATTATTTCAGTATTTTTATATGACTAGTATTATATCACTATTACTATATATCAGTAATATTATATTATCAGTATTATTATATCAGTATTATTATATTAGTATTATTATATCAGTATTATTATATCAGTATTATTATATCAGTATTTTTATAGCAATATTATTATTTCAGTATTTTTATATGACTAATATTATATCACTATTACTATATATCAGTAATATTATATCATCAGTATCATTATATTAGTAATATTTTATCATCAGTGTTATTAATGTATATGTAAAACCCGTCGTTTTATAAAATGTCTAGACATTTTACAAAAGGCTGCCAGATTGTCAAATTATCATTTAACATTCATATTATTTTCCAATCTGGCTAGTCGGTTTGTAAAATGCCTTGGTGTTTTATAAAATGACGGTCAAAATGCTGCCAGATTGTCAGATGTTTAAAATTATAGTCCGCTTGACATTCTGGCGGGTAAAATATTTTAGTCATTATAAAATAAGAATTTTACTTTAAAGTTAGGGCCATCAAAATTTTTATTTATGGATTTAATAGAATTAAAACATTTTATAACGAATATTTTTCTAATAAACAGAACAAATTAAACTGTGAAACAAATAAAACTAAAGAATAAATAAACATAAGATAAAACAACACTTGCTAAGTTTAAAAGAACCAATAATTGTCTTAGATCCGACCGTATAATTTATGCACTTTTTTTTAATATTTGATTAAAAAACAGTGCAGTAATTATTGGATCTACCTAAATTCATCGCGCGAAAATTCAGAGCCGACATTTCATCGTAAGACGATTCACCGCTACGACAATTTGTCGCCAGCCATTTTTTAGAATTCATTTTATGGTTTTTTTTTTTTTTTTATTATTATTATAATCAAAATTTTATTTTATATATTTTTTAGTATAGGTAATAAAAAACAAGTAGGTAGACTTGCATTCGAAAATTATGCGCAATTCCTCGAAGATATTCCATGGTATTACGAGCGTCGTAGGATTCTGTAAGTAGTTTTAAACGACGTGCAGAATCTTTGTAAATTTTTTTTTGAGTAATTCCATTACCTGCCACAATTTGCTCTATTTTCAATTTGTTAAGGCTTTCCTCCTTTTGTAAAGCCTTAATTAGCCTCCAAATGTTGGGATGTGCAATGGAAACAATTGAATTGAAACTGTTATGCCATCCTTCAACTGCATTATTGGTTCTAGCAATTCCCTCTCTGGCTGCATTGTAACAATTTCAAGAAGATATAGGAAATTTTGGTAACCGTCTTCTTCCTCTTCTGTCTAATTTACCAATCCACGTGTCTTCAAAATAGTTTATTAAATCTGCTAAGTCCTCGTTTTCTGCATAGAATTCACTTTCCAATAATAAATCAAAAGCACTCTCTACATTGTCTTCAGGAACATAAGCAAGTGCAGCCAGAAGTCGCAAATTTGATGAAAACACTTCTTCATCCACATATCGCCTCTGAAATCCGGTATTCTGGATTTGTCTCCATAAACACTGAGAAAAATGAAAAAAGCATCCACGAATTTGAGTATTAGGGAATTCACTTCGTACCGCATTCATCGCTGCTTTTTCGAAATCCATTAAAAAAGATGTAGGACAAAGTTCAGGTTTCAAATTTTTTAATGCTGCATATAAACGTCTATAGCTTTCTTCTCTTTTATTCGGCAGAATTGCATATACTGTTGGAATGGTATTTGAATATTTGACGCCATGGATTGTATATATTTGGGAAAACATATTAGGAGCTGTTGAAAAAGTTCCATCTCCGTACCAGTGTTCACACTCCAACATGTAGTCAAGATTTCTTGCTGTTGTAAACACTAATATTCGATCTTCTGATGGGCCGCTCTCGTACATTAAAAATAACTGACCACTGCTTGTCAGTGTATATTCCTGTGGAATAACTAATTGAAGCAGAGAATTTGGAATCGCAGGAATTCCTACTGTCTTTTCCTTTTTTCGTTGAATAGTTCTTTTCATTGCACTCACTTGTGGTAATCTGGCTGCAGCCGATGATGATAAACCCTCGGAAACCTTTGCAATGATTTGTTGAGTAGTGGAACCACTTTGTTCAGCTAAAACTTTCATTTTTTTAACAGCTCTTCTTACTTCGGCATCAGCACTATCTGACACATGATTATGTTCGGTACTCTTCACATTTTTATCGCCTATGGTATGAATACGACCGGTACATCTCCATTTATGATATAGAGAACATTTCCAAATACATTTTTCTCCAGAAATTTTTTCTCTAGAATGTGTATGGCCATTGTATAAAAGCATTTTGTGACCTCTTTCGCTGTCAACAAATTGTAACGGCATTTTCAAATTTTACAATGATGTAAACTCGTACAAAGACAAAATAAGAATGATTACAGTTCGTTGGTATTTCTTATTTAAACCTTATATACATATATTATAAACAGGGCATCTAAAATACTAACTTACACAAACAAGCTATTGAAGATAATCCTTTTTAGAATTAAATATTGATTGTACTATGAATTTCTCCTTGAAAGGATTAATAAAGGATAATTATAATTCTCTATTATTATTAACTAATGTGGTAACTTACCCGAATTGGCTAATGAAGATAATCCTTTTTAAATAGTAGATAAAGGACTGTTGAGAACCTGCGACTGCCGCTTATACACTTTAAATTGTCTTATCAATAATACATTATTGATATTTATTATATTTTTCTTAGTAAAAACTACTTGATTAGCAGAAAAAAAGTAAATCATATTTTTGTGTAATTTAGAGTAAGATATTTTGTAATTTTTTCGAAAAAATAATTTTATTTGGTACTTATAAGAAAAATTCAATATAGCACAAAAAAAATTGTTTGTTTTTCAGACATACTGTATAAATCATAGATACAATACGATATTTTTGTGGCGATGAATTGTCGTAGCGATAAACTGTCGTAGCGATGAAAAGTCGTGGCGATGAATTGTCGGCTCTGAAAGGTCGCGCGACAAATTGTCGCGCGACGAATTGACTGGATACCGAAATTATTGTTATACAATAGTCAAAATATAGGCTTTTATTGCAAAAATTTTCTTCTTTAAACAATTATAAGAGAAATACACTCTAAAGTAGAAAAAAAGTACTATTAAAAGCAGTTACGGTCATATTTTGCAATCCCAAACCTGTATTTCAGAGGCATATTCTATTCATTAGAAATGACACCTGCTATGACATTTTCCCAGTGCCATAAAACCAAGAAATTTGTATGTACAGCATTTGAACTTTCACTGATTTTCTTTAAACCCTTTTCCCTCAAATTAAAAACCCTTATAAATAGCTTTTCTTAACGTACTACTGGTATTTTCCGGGTTTAAGTTTGACGTACCAATTGAGTTAAGTTGGTCCCTAGGAAACCGTCGATTTAAAGCCTCTGTTCAGTTCCTACAATAAAGTATACTCCATTTAGTACATCAAGAATAGTTTTTAACACAGCTTTAGGGTCAGGTGGATCCCTGGCAAATTTTGGAAATGTTACAGAAACATGCTCCCCCACCTGCAAATCTTTTCATTTTGTTCTTGTGATTTGGACCATTTAGTCAGCTACACGTTTTTAATCTATTTTGCACTGTTTTTATTATTTTTCCTTTCCCTTAATTTTATCCATTAATTACGTGAGGTATTTTTGAGGATTTTTTTTACTCCCCCTCCCCCCCTGGTGGGATTTTACATATTTTTAACTTATCATTAGAGTTTGAAATTTTCCCAAAGAAGTGGAAAATTGCGACCTGTGTGTCAATTTTCAAATCAGGTGATGCAACTGATGTATCAAATTACCGATGTGTCTCAATTTTATGTGCTCCAGCAAAATTATTAGAACATATTTTATATCAAAGGATTTATAGGCATGTAGAGAATAGCAAGTCTTTTACAACATGGATTTGTTAATAAAAGATCTATCAACACTAATTTGTTTCGGTTCACTTATGAAGTCTATAACTCATTTGGGAATAAGATCCAAATGGATACACTTTATGCAGACTTCGCAAAGGCGGTTTAATAGAGTTAATCATAAAATACTATTGAGCAAATTAGAATATTTTGGTATAAATCATGGCATTTTTTAAGAAGTTATCTGCAAGATAGGCAATTTTTCGTTAAGATTAAGGGGCAAATTTCTAGTTTTTGTGATATTACCCAGATAGCACAAATACGTCTTATGGACGTTCTAAAAACGTCCTGCTTGGACATTCAGGACATCCTTAAAACGTCCATTTCACGGCCGTGGACGTCTTATGGACGTATTTGGAACGTCCATTGTTAATAATCAGGATGTCTTAAGAACGTCCATTTAAGGACATTCCATGGACATTTTCAAAAGCTCAAATGGGGAATAATAGGATGTAAGGAAATTAGTGAAAATAATTAATAATTTCAAAAAAATTTATTTGGAAGCAAATAACCTATAAATAGTGAAATTATTAAAACTTTTTCGTCAAATTCATCCCGTCTCTCCTCTACTTTGCTTTTTTCAATCATGCCTGGATTGAGAGCAGTTGTTTTTTTTTTCTTTTTGATTTGGCCATATTTGCCTTCCCAGTTGAACCTGAAAATAATTTAATCGCTTATTCAAAATGAAAGGCAGATCAATATAAAAATCCAATCTGTTGGTTTAAGTTTGCCCTGCTAGACATTATGTATTCACTAACCTTTTAGCTATGTAGTATTCACTTAAAAGCTTCTCTACTTTGCTCTTTTCAACCATGCCTGGATTGACAGCAGTCAGTTTTTATCTTGATTTGGTCATAATTGCCTTCTCAACTGAATCTGAAAATAATTTAATAGCTTATTCAAAATAAAAGGCATATCAAAATTAAAATCCAATCTGTTTGTTTCAGTTTGCCTTGCTAGACATTATAAATTCACTAACCTTTTAGCTTTGAAAAACTTCCACCTTTCTCAGATATAAAAATGGTACAAATGGCGGAATGATAGAACTTGTACTCGTATAATATGTATATACCATCGAATCATGAACATTGAACACTTTTTTTTAATAAAACCTGAGCCCTGGAAATATTTCACTTTAGTGCTTGAACCTGAATCATATCTAAATAAATAAATAAAAATAAAAAGACACTTGTCAACAATGTCACTTTCTTGCAGAAGATCTTCTTCGTTTTTGTCTATTTGGCCTTCATTCAATTGGATATTGGGACAATGCCATCTTTAATAAATATTTATATTATCTCATTTGCCGCGTTTGAGAATCCACTTCGGATGCATTTTTTACATCTCGAGCGTTTTTTTATCCACATCGGACACATCTGTCCCATTACATTTACGTATACTGAATCACGTGATCAAAGATTTTTTACATCTCAGATACATCCGATGTGGATTCTCAAACGCAGCAATTATATATGTTTTTTGTATAATATAACCAAATAATAATACAATACGAATGTGAATCCATAGAAATATAGTAAAGCACGTACAATTGACGTTTTGCGGATATCTATTTCTTGACGTCCAGATGATTTACTAAACTGGACATACTTAAAACGTCCATAATAGGTCCCGGACGTACAGACGTTAAATGGACACGTATTGGACGTCCTTAGGACGTCCTGTGCTATCTGGGTACTTCTGGAGTTCCTCAAGGATCTAATCTTGGACCGTTACTCTTCGTATTATTTATAAATGATTTGCCTTCTATACTAAAAGAATCCAAATGTTTACTATTTGTAGACGATCTAAAAATTTTCAAGGAAATAACTACTGTTATTGTCCAAAGGGATATTGACAGAATATATGAATGGAGTGATAAAAATAAATTTTATTTTAATCTAAAAAAGTGTAACATAATGACATTTACATATAAAATAAATCCAGTATATTTTGAATATATTATGGGGGAGAATACTTAAATAGAATTAATGAAGTTCAAGATTTGGGAGTGAGGTATAATTGAACTTTATCATTTTCAGAGCACTTTGAAAAGACTTATAAGAAGGCAAATAAATCTTTAGGATTTGTTATAAGAAGTTCAAAAGAATTTTCTAATATAAACACAATAAAAATATTATATTTTACTTCAGTGCAACCTATTTTAGATTTTGCTTCTATTATTTGGCATTCACAGCCGTATACTTTTTTGAGTAAAATTAAGAAAATACAAAGCAATGTCTAAGATATTTATATTTTAAAGAACATCATATATGGCCCGATTATAATATAACAAAGACAACGCATTTGAGGAGAACCTTTAAAATTAATTTTCTTAATTAAAAAAGAAATGTAAATATGTTGATTATTTTATGTAAAATAAATTAAATTAATGATCCAAATATATTAAGTATTATAAGCTTTAATGTGCCTCGATACGGTGCTCGACATTTTCAAACTTTCAGAATTTCCTTCTATTCTTTGTCATCCACCGCTCGATCTCGTTTGCTAACTGCTTAGACTTGCCAATGAAGTAAGTTCCTTAACAGAATTAGATTTTTTCTTGACCTTACAACAATTTAAAAAATTATTCATGGCTATTTTAATTAATTTACCGATATACCTATGATTGTGTTAATTTTTTTGACTTATATTAATGTTTAATAAACATTACTTATGTATTGGATATGATTTTATATTTGTATTAAATATTTTATGTAATTAGGCTTGAAGCCTATTTGGGATAAATAAATAAATAAATCTCTTAAATTTAAAAAATCGGAGTGGTTACAATCCTACATTAAATAGAATACACGATTAATTCTTTCAAGAAAAAATCAATTTAAACTTACCAACAATGCAGTTTTCGGCAAAATTATAGAGAATATCAGATTACGCCTAATATTAAAATTAGATTAACTTTTGATGATAGATACGGAGCGGAAAATGGTATTGCTAGTCTACAATTCCATAATAAAACATCCAGTATCCATCCACATTTTATTTAATACAATATCGAGAGGGCTATGAAATGGGAAACTAAAGTTCAGCTTGCGCTAGTAAGTAATTGGTTGTTAATAACTCGACCCTACAAAAAAAAGTATGTACCTACTGATTATCTGCCAAACAAGAATATTTCATTACCATCAAATTATATAGTAAATAAAACCTAATTTACCCTATAACGCTATAGAGAGCAGCTATGATATAAAAAAATATCCAAGTGAAATGAGAAACCTTTTTCATGTCTACATTTTCAGCAAATTACATCTCCGTTGGCTCTCATTTTCTCTCTGAGTGGTATAATTTCCTTTGGCTTCCAGTTTTCATGACAATTTTCCTTAATTTTCCATTTGGCCGACAAAGGGCAAATTAATCTAGGTAGTTTACGTCATAAATATGTTCAAAGAGCTGTAAATTTGAACTTTACGAGTTTAGTAATATTTTCCACAAACTTTTTCTAAGAACTTTCAAAAAGTAGAATAAATAATGTTATGCTAAAAATACACCAATAGAAAATAGTGAAATTTCAATAAACCAGTAAATGTAATTTTTTTCTTAATGCACGTTATTACCACTTAAAAAAAGTTCTTTAATTATGATTTATAGGATTTTATTATCTTTGGAACTACATTAAAATTAAAGATAATTATTCTTCAATATATCACACACCAACACCTATAGTATTTAATAATAATTTGGTATATTCGATTTAAGCCATTCATCATTTTATATACAATATTCCCAATAAATTATTATCTAATGTATACAAAATGCATATGCCCTAATTGAAAATGTAATAAATCAAAAATGTATACCACAAAAAACGTTTTATCAACATTTTTGATCTCAATTAATATTATGCTCTCGATTTTAAAATGAACAAATGGACCCTAGATGTACAGATGTAGGTAGTTACTATTGCAGTAATTATCAAAGGGTGAAATTGTGCTAAATATAATAAATTACTCCGCAGTTTCCTTACGGCAAATGGCTTTCGGTAGAATCTGCTAAATTTTATATATGTTGCAATTTTTGACCTCCTAAGTAAAAGTATCTCTGGCCACAAAGTTATTTTATTACAACTTTTTGAGATACAGGGTGTTAAACTTTTAAGACGTAAACGTTGTTTTTTGCCAATATTCCTAAATACCCGTATTAAAAGTTACTGTTTGCTTATCTAAGATATTTGTTACTACCAAAATACAAACCAACCTTTTTGGAAAATAACTATCAAGGATGAGTAATTTTTTTAAAGCAGAAAAACTGCATTTTGAAAAAATCGTTTAATGTTTGAAATAATGATCATAAATTGATTATTTATATTTAGTTGTATAAGAGTGTGTAAATGACTTTGTTATTATAAAAAACATACATATACGAGGTAAGCCAAAAAAATGCTTCAATGGGGGTCGCTATTTTACCTTGCGGATCGTAATGAGTCACAAACAAATACAATATTAATCTTTGAACATTATATACAGAAAGAGTGAAAAATTATATAAAGTTGAAATAAACAAAAATTACCATTTTTAAAAAATTTTCTGTAGAGAGATAATTAATTTTGTTAAATCAAGTACAATTGTGATATATTATAACAACAGTGTTAAGTTTATTTTTCACAACTTAATCCATGTTCCTACTACTTTTTTTAAATTTATTGATTGATATTTTTCTTCTGCTGATTTTTTTGTAAGTTAACTTAAATATTAATGTGACGCGAAGCCGACTCTGTTTTTTGTTTACTATCTTGCTCGCGGTAGCGCTGGCTCTATAGAAACAAACGCACTGCTTCGATAAGCTATCGGAGTAATCGCTGTGCGGCATCTGAGCCGTAGAGAGGGAGTTTCCGGACGTTCTGGATCGTGAAGAGTGTTCTGGTACAGAGCTGGCTTTATATAAATAACGCGAGTTTGTCGATGGACAGGAAGTTTGAATATAAGTGTCGCATGGACAAGATAAAAAAAATTAAACTAAACTAGAAACCTCTTTTAAAGTATACCGGATATATTTATTTTAGTTTTTATAACTATATACCTTTAATTCATATACAAATATACTTATAGTAACTTTGTAGTTAATTTATTTGAGTGACTAATAGTGACATTTAATGTCAATCGGAGAAAAAATATGTTTTAACTAATAATAAATCTTATTTTTGTATAAAAATTATATTTTTTTAACTATTATATAATGCTTATACAGGGTGTCCCATTAGTGCGTAATTGTTCTATTTATTTGTGCTACACACACATATACAAATTTCAAATAAGAGTTATTTGGATTTTAAAAAGGCATATTTCTATTATATATTTGTATACAGGGTGTTTCAGATTTAAACGGACACAGCTTAATGGGAGCTTGAGTACACTTAGCTGGGTTCAAAACACTCCCATACTTAGCCTTTAATCTCACTTGTTTCTGAGATATAGGGTGTTTTATGATTTTTTCCCAAAACTAAATTCGGCTATTTTGTTTGAACACCTAGAGATATTTTGATAAAATTTTGTACGAAAGTTATATTCTCTTAGGTTAATCAAAGCCATAATTTAATTTTAAAAAAATTCCAGGACCGGACTCTCTTTTTTTTATATTAGTTCTTCTTAGCTATAATATCACCCTATATAACGGATTTTGATAAATGTTACTGCACATTTAAATAGTACGTGGATCAGTAAATAAAATAATGTAATAATATTTAAAGGCACCATCTTGATTTTCTTGCAGTAAATTTTTATAATGGCGACTACAATATTATAAATCAGTATTTACAAAATTAAAATAAAATATTTTACTCTGATTTTTAAAACTCTGCACAAATTAGGTACCATCTTCATTTACTTTTAACTTCTCCATTTTTCAATAATAAATTAAACATCCACACAGGACCGGGCTCACTTTATTTGATAAAGTAACAGAACAAACTAACAGTAACAAATAATTAATTAAAACTAAAGTAGATTTTTAAAATGAACACCGTGAATATCAATACTCTTTTGGGAACGTTTTAACAGGTTTTTCACTGATTTGTCAATTATTTCCAGTTTAAATCTAATGTTGTTAAATACGTTATTAATTTTTTCCAATAATTGTGTTCGGGTATTCATTTATTCGTTGTACACCTCTGATTTAAGGTAGCTCCATAAAAAATAATCCAGAGGTGTTAGATCTGGAGATCTTGGAGGTCAATTGACGGGCTGCCTCGACCTATCTATCTATTTGGGAAACGATCATTTAAATGGTCTTCTCTGACCAGTATTTGAAAATGAGGTCCAGCACCATCGTGTTGAAACCACATTCCTCTAACAAATTTGGCAGGATGTCTTTGAGGAAATTTAAATAAACTTCAGCTGTTAATCTGCCTTCAAAAACATGAGGGCCTATTTAATGATTTTTATGAATACCACACCATACATTTATAGAAAATCTATATTGAAAATGTTTTTGTGATACCGTATGAGGATTAGGAAAGCGTCTGCGAGACTCTCTTACTGCTCTACCATTTCCGTTACAAAAACCGAACACAAAAATAATGTCTACATATTCTTCATTACTAAATTGAAACGGAATCCTGAAATACTTATTTTTATACCATTACAAACTTACACAAATTCAAGTTGTATTTTTTATATGGAACGGCTGTGGCATACAAAAAAGACAAAAATTTTCCCCTTCTAAAGACCTATATAATGTGGGGTCAGTTTATTAATTTTCATTGTTATTTACCAAAATCTCATTTATTTTTAAAATAATCTATAATACTCTGTTGTTTTCTAGTAGGCTTGTGTCATTTAGAATATTTCTGTTATTGTATGTTATTAAAATACTAAACAACATTTGATTGTTTATGACATCACTTTTAAAGAGCAAAACAGTTTATGGAAATAAATAAAAAAATTAATTTGTAAGAATGGTTTATTCAAAGTAATAACAATTCTGAAGTTGCAAGTGAATTATATTTTAATCGTTACCCACAAAGGGTTATTTTATACAGAATGCCTTAAAACATGTCTTAAATATGACTAATTTTAAGTTTATATTACTCAATTTTTTCAAATAGAACACTCAAAATACTATTTTAGTATAAAATTAATCCAAATGTTAAACTATCAACCCATAAAATTTTACTCTCTACTGTAGAGTTAATATCAACTGATTTAGCGTTTTTAACTTTTGTAAATATTCCACACAAGAAAGGACTTTTTGTTTGTCTAACTAATACGAATGTAACCATCAACGAAATTCCCAAGAACAGAGCTGAAATGTTTTTAAGAGATAAGGGTGACTTTTTATATTAAAACCATTAATCACAGATAAATAATATTAATTTATCACAATGTTGGCTTGAAAACAATCATCATTGTCGGCCTATCGTGTTATTTTATTTTTTTATCACTGATTTTTAAATTATTAGTTAATACACTCTTTCTAACATAATAGATGCTCTAATATTTTATTTAAAGGTACTTTTTAATGAAATAAGAAATATATACGTGTAGGTAATAGTTAATATATTTTCCTTTTTGAACCACTTTTCCAAAATTTGATCTTTTTTTAAAGTAAAATTTCGTTTTCTTTTTAATGAATTTCAAATATTAGAAAAGTGACGCTGAAACACAGATTTAAAAATAAAAAAGTAGCTTTAAGAGTGGGGGCTATTTTTCGTATTAAAGAAAATTCCCAAAGTAAATAATCCTATTAATAATATTAGGCTATGTATATTTATTGCATCCTCTTTATTAAAATAAGGATTTTGATGAAGCAATTTAATAAATTTTGGTAACAAAATAAATAAATAATTATTTGATATTTGATAAGCTGCGAGTTATATATAGAAGAATATATAGAAGCTACGATTTTGCATAGTTATTCTTCATTAGTTTATTTATAAAACAAATAATGAGATAAACAACCATGAACAAGAACTTTTTTTTATTATTAAAAAAGTAGCTTACGATCAGACTGTATGTTAGCTAGAAAATATGAGACTTGAATTTTCAATTGGGACGACAACAAAAACAGTTTAAAATAAATATAATTATATTTTTTAAACATTCCAACATAAATCATCCAAAAGTATAGTTGTTAGATTTCATATATTTAACATAAATCTTGTTAATTGTAGCCAATAAATAACATTTTCCTTTCTATGAAAATATTCCATCTATTTTTACGAAAGTAAAAAAATAATAGGTTACCTGTTCCAAAACCCAAAGATAAAAGCCAGTTCGGCCACGGTCAATGGTGAGCCGCAGCGGGTCGACCAGAATAATCTCCAGAAATCAAAGTTAGACAATTTAAAATTAGTTTTCTACGACCCACATGAAGTCTGCGGCATGAAAAGATTTATTAGCCAACAGCCGTTCGTGCTTGCAAAATTATAAAACTAAGTTTTGAAATCAATGTTGCCATTTCGAAAATATGCAATTAGGGGGATACCATACCTGGATAGGATTCTTTTAATAGATTGGGACAATGGCCAATTAGAAACACCTAATAACTTATTAAGAATATACAGGTTGTCCCGAAAAGATTAGTCATAGATTATACCACATACTCTGGAGTCAAAAATAGATCAATTACTTACCTATGTACAAAAGTGCACAAAAAAAATAAAATCAATTTTTTAAATTTATATACACGAAAAAAAATTCACTTTTAGTTATATACTATATGGGACAGGTAAAATGTTTAATTATAGTAAGTAAAACAAGATTTCTGAAATTAGACACTTGTGGTTAGTAAACAGTTCAATTAGTTTTTAGACGATTTACAGTTAGTAAACTATTTACTTGTGGTTAGTGTACATTAGTTTCTTACTATAGGTACACTTTATACTACTAATTGGTTTTGGTTTATTTGCCGCTAGTTAACTGTTTTCTTGTGATAAGTGATTTTTGTTTTAGTAAGTGGTATATATGTATTTATGATCTTGCATTATTTATAGGCTTTAAAACATTATTTATCATTATTATGTAGAAAATATTAGATTTTATAAACCTTATTGTTACCTTAATAGACTATAGGTACGAATGACATTTATAAAAATTTGAGTACTCATATGTTTTAAAATAATATCAACTTTTACAAAAATATGAATAGGGACAATATATAGAGATTACAAAATATCACAGTCAAAAATACACGATTGATGTATCAAAAAATATATAAGGTACTTACATAATAGTAATAATATTGACAAATAATAATTGCCGTCCTTACTCTGCACAAACTCTGTTTCTGGGGTTAAAATTCACTCGTAAAGGGGTGCATAGGCATAGTATTATTATTATTATACTTAAAATGGCACAGTTTTTAATACAATAATTTTCTTTTTTAGTATTCGTCTGTGAAAACCTTAATTTAGAAGATACAGTTATCTTTTTTAAATGTAAATTATAAAATATTGAATTTAAACTTTACAAGTTGACCCAGTTTATACCATCAGAATTTAAGCAACCGATACTGTATCGAAACATTAAGGTCCGTATTTATAAACAGAACTCAGTTGAGTCTGACTTGGGTAAGTCGTCCTTGAATGAAAATCGAAGTTCGGTTATATCGCGTGAATTTAGAGATGGGTAGTAACAAATCCGTAAATGTACTTAACAGTTACAGATTTGCTAATATCCATCTCTAAATTTCAGTGTAACACCGGAACCACCTGCAACTTTAGAGAAGTTGTAACCGAACTTCGATTTTAGTTCAAGAACGACTTACCTAAGTTCGACTCAACTGAGTTCTGTTTATAAATACGGGCCTGTTTGATGAAAGAAGAAGATAAGAAGAATTCTAAAATAAAGTGACGTCACTCTAAATTCATTATGGTGGATCTATATATCACAATGAAGTGGAGAGGGGTATAATAATAACTGGCAATGAAAAAATATAGACACAATACGTGTGTCTTTTTTTCCACCGGTTTGTTGCAACCGTTGTTTCACCGATGCGGCCTTGAACGTTTTGTGTTGGATTCTGGTTGACCGTTGAAATAAATAACAGTTGACATACCGCACCGATGCCAACGTTGCTGCAACAGTTGGATAAAAAGACACACGTAATGCACAATTTCATTCTGCACATTTTGTAATCAAAATTCAGGGACGGTTTCACAAATAGTGCATTGAAAAATAATTAACAAGTATAATTTAATACTAAATCGAAATCAAAGCACAAATAGAAGCAAGATAATAAAGAATTGACGCTAAAAAAGCCGAAAACAGGCACAACACAAACAAAAAACAGAGCTGAACATGAACATAATCGCTGAACAAAGCAAATCCTGGAATTTGTTTATAGGCTTTAGGGCAACCTCTCCTTCTCATTTACGTGTGTAAGAGTGGAATGTTGAATCATGCATAATTTCTCACATACTTTGCGGACGCGGCCATTTTGAACCCTATGACACAGTTTATAGCTAAAGAATCAGATCGCTCACTCTGCGTCGGCACTTTTGATCTCAATGTTCCAGTTTATACACTGCGCAACTCAGATAATACAATATATGACAACCGCCTATAATAAAACAGCAGTCTTCTGCGTATCCTGAATTTATATCCCTGGAGTGGATGTTATTTTCAAACTTTCAACTGGACCGAGTGAGCTAACTGATTCTTTAACAATAAACTGTGACTCCAAAAATAATATTCACTGACACTGACAGCAGCAAGCAAAATATCACGTGCGTTTTAATCACCCGCTTCTGCTTCCGGAATTGTCGGTTCAGTCGTTCTAACCTGTCAGATTAAAACAAGAAAACCGACAATTCCGAAGCAGAAGCGGATGATTAAAACGCACCTATTAAAAATATTGCGCCAAGATGTAGGCAACACGTAATAAGGGTTCAAAATGGCGGAGTTTTCTATCTCCTTTTAAAAGGCACTCAGAAAGCTGCGCAGTGCGACCATTCTCCGTATAGTAAAAGAAAATCATAGTATGTGCCTCCTTTCCTCTACATTTCATTGTTATTTTATTTAGCGATAAAGGGGTTACGAACCAAGATATGGGTTACCAACTGTAAAACTTTGAAAAGTTCGAAATGTGTTAGTAAATCCAGCAGGTCATTTGTTATTTTAAAAATAGAATGTAGAGCTGCAGTTGCAAATAAAATTGCTACAAATCATTGCACGTCTGCGCATTAATGTCCTTCCGATCAGCCATTTCAATTTTTCTTGTTGCAGAAAATAGCGAGTTAGGACGCACTTGAAAATTAATTAGCTTGTCAAATTGCAGCAGCAATTCTGGAGGAAAATGACGGAAATAAGCGCTGACAACCCTAGAGTATACATGTCTGGCTATTCACGTTTTGTGTAAATAAACTAACTGGAATATGGAAAAATGAAAGAATTATCAACCCTTAATAATTATTAAATGGTATGTTTTCTATAAGTTGTTTGATATATTGACGGATCTGTTTCCATAACTAAGTTGGTGTACCTGTTTAGTGACTTAAAGTTAGCATGGCCACCGTATTTCTGAACTGTAAAGTGGCTCTCAAAATAAGAGTATAAAGCAAAAACTTCTATGAAACTTAGTACTTATTATTTTATGTAAAAAATGTACATAACGTAGCTATAAACCACCTCTTAATATAAATATGTTTCATTTATTAAACAAGGTTGTCCGTAGATATTCCACAAAAATTTGAAAATGTGCCAAGGAAAAAATCAAATGTCTCGAAGCTAACAATTCTTCTTCTTCTTTTTAAATGATATTTTGTGTGTAGATATTATGGGAAACATTTATAACTCTATGGTGTCGGTCGTGGATTATTGATATCTAACCCAGTTACTTATTAAATAAATAACATAATTTCAGAATCTTAATGACCTTTATAATCTATTTCCTTTCTTTCAGGTTATTAAAAAAGCAACAGACATTAACTTCATTGGCCCCACCAGAGTCACTCAGATCATGTTGCCTCTAGTACGACGAGCCAAAGGTCGTATCGTAATAGTGACGTCTGGCCTTTGTCGTGTATCTTCGCCAGTCAGAGGCATCCATTGTGGTCTTCTGGCCGCCATGGAATCGCAAGCCGAATGTTTGAGAAAAGAGCTAAGGAGTAGAGGTAATAATGAACCATATTGTATAATATTGCATAATATAGCATACTATTGTATACTATTGTATAATATTGTATAATATTGTATAATATTGTATAATATTGTATAATATTGTATAATATTGTATAATATTGTATAATATTGTATAATATTGTATAATATTGTATAATATTGTATAATATTGTATAATATTGTATAATATTGTATACTATTGTATAATATTGTATAATATTGTATAATATTGTATATTATTGTATACTATTGTATACTATTGTATACTATTGTATACTATTGTATAATATTATATAATATTGTATAAGTAATATTGTATATTATTGTATACTATTGTATACTATTGTATAATATTATATAATATTATATAATATTGTATATTATTATATAATATTGTATAATATTGTACAACATTGTATAATATTGTATAATATTGTATAATATTGTACAACATTGTATAATATTGTATAATATTGTATAATATTATATAATATTGTATAATATTGTATAATATTGTATAATATTGTATAATATTGTATAATATTGTATAATATTGTATAATATTGTATAATATTGTATAATATTGTATAATATTGTATAATATTGTATAATATTGTATAATATTGTATAATATTGTATAATATTGTATAATATTGTATAATATTGTATAATATTGTATAATATTGTATAATATTGTATAATATTGTATAATATTGTATAATATTGTATAATATTGTATAATATTGTATAATATTGTATAATATTGTATAATATTGTATAATATTTTATAATATTGTATAATATTGTATATTATTGTAAAATATTGTATAGTAACAGTTTGACTATCTGAAACAAGGTATTTAAAAAAACTATTTACAGGTGTTGACGTAGTTGTCGTTGCACCTGGAGAATTAACCGCTGGATCGTCATGGTTATCAGACCAACATGTCATAGACCAAGCCAAAGAAATGTGGAAACAACTGGGGCAAGAACAAAAAGGGGAATATAAAGAAAATTATTTTGAAAATGCTCTCAGAAGTTTGGAGAAATATACCAAAAATCAAGTAAGTAAAACTTGTACGATTATTATTTTTTCTACAACAGAGTGTGTAAAGTTTTACTTTTTTTTAAATACTCGTTATGCACTTCTGTATAAATAGCAACAAGATAAAACTTTTTATTTTAAATTACAATTTATGCAGTCTTTTTCTAAGACAAGTAACTTATTTTTGCTTATATTTATTATGCAACAAATTATCAACAGTTTTTTTATTTTAATCATAATTTTCTTTAATTATCATCAATTTAATTTAAAATAGACCATGGATGTCGATTTAGGTAAAAGTAAGTAGGTCGTGGCTGTGTGGATTAGAAAAAGAGTCAATCTCTAAAACGTTATTAGTATTACATAACACATAGCAAAAATATATGTTATACATTGAGATTACCTTATTTTGTGCATCTCAAATAATCAAGGCGTGACGTCACAAAGTAGGGCGAATCTTTTCAATCGTTGATATGGAATAAAGAGGAGATGATATGACGATACTAAAAGTGTTTGCATCTGTGCATTACACTTTTACGTCATGTGTCAAATTTGAACTAGTGGAGCTATACAGTTTTGTGAGAATAAATGCTTTTTTTTAAACAGCTTTTGTTAAATGATATAGAAACATTTTTATCCCGTCAATCTTCAAATATAAAATTATTGATTTAAACTAAATTAAAATACGACTCCAAGTACACTTTCCCGTCAGTCTTGGCATCGCTAAGTGCGTCCACCTGTCATATTGCAATATAGTGTTTATGTCGTCTCTACTTCATTCTATCTCGATGATGTTATAGAATAATTTATAAAGTTTATTTAGTTATAAAGCCGAATTTAATTTGACAATAAGTTTTTGGTATTAATGTTTGTATACTTAATGATTTTAAATTTAAATTATCTATTTGTATCTCATAACTGATATGGATTTAAATTCATCTGGCGAACTTGACGATACTCCTTCAAACATCCTAAATAGTGCTCAAAAGGTCACTGAAAATGTATTAATAGAAAAATCTGCACGTATTTACGAGCAGAAATACAATATATTTATAGAATGGTGTAGGAAGAATAAAGTAACCTAATACCTACTGGGAAAATGTAATTTTGGCCTATTTCTCTGAGGAATTAAAGTCTTCCAACCTACAACACTATATGGTCGATAAATTCTATATTAAATATATTTTCGAACTTTCACAAATTAATAGTATTTATTAAACCAAAAATAAACTAAAAACTTTGGAAAAGGACATTTAATTAATTTTCCATTGAAATCTTTTTAATGATTAAAGTAAGTAAACACTTGAGTATATAGTATAGAATATAAATATTTTATAAAGTTTTGCGATGAGTTAGTTTTTTGCGCAGTTTAGTTTAAAAACGTTGTTAAAATGTATGGTGTTCGTATGGTGTATTGCCTAAATTGATCAGTCGCCGTACCTCTAAAACTTCTGGCTTAGTTAGGCAATACACCATACATAAAACGTCACTTTTTTAAATTATGAAACTATTTGCGTTTGCTTTTCAATTATACATGCGGATCATCAGGATATGTCCTAATATTTTTCTCTTTAGTTTAGCCATTTGAAACATTGCAATATGTTTTTTTGTAATTCGAATTTATGCTTGCCAGGGAAAATTATGTAAAATTACAATTAGGTAACTATGTTGAAGATAAACAAAAAATATCGTAAAAAATTGTGATTATAACAAATACAGAAGTGGGATGAAGTGCCCATTGTTCATAATCTTAAAATATTGTTTAGTGTGTATACTTGTACTTGGTATAATGTAAAATAAACTAATACAGAAGTGACAGCTGATTCAATAATTACTTCTTAAGTTCTTAAGTCCATGTAAAAGAGAATTTTGAAAGATGCTTTTGTTTAGAAATGTGATAATATTAAAAGGGCTTAATTTTTTCTTATAAAATTTTCGCGGGGCCCCATCTGGAAAATTGTCCAGGGGCCCCACCTGGCTCTCGGCGGCCGTGATGGTTTCTATTGGTTTTGTTATTTGCGGGACTAACATTTTTTAATCCCTTTGGACTAAAATATTTTAGTCCCAAGGGAGTAAAAGTGGCACTTTAGTCTCTAAAATGAGGGAGTAAAATACATGTTTTAGACCCTGAGGTACAACAACTATTTTCGATACCTCCGTGTTGTTTTTTATATTCAAACGGATTTATAATACTCAAACTTGGGGTAGCCATGTGTGAATTAGTTAAATGAAAATGTACCTTTGGTTTTATAATGTTTCAGCAAATTATTATTTATATTTTAACAAACATTATTTTTGTTATTTGAATAATTTGTTATAATGAACCACCTAGGTACAGCTTCTGGAACAAATTCATTCAATAATATCCCATGTTTTATAGCAACGTATCTTTACTTGCCCAATCCAATAGCTTCTATAGACACTCCTTTAAAAGGTCTTTATGTAGGAGACCTTCTAAGAATGAAAAAAATCATGGCGAATGGAAGTCATCTGTTGTTGCTATGTGGATAGCACAATTACTCAAAATGTTGAAGAATGCTATGTTATTTCAAACAAAGCGTTTCTATAAGCTTCAGTTTTACTGTAGATGACTTTAATAGAAAATGTTTTGAAAATACTCGATACTCAAAACACATTGTATACGATGGGGTCTGGCAGGTATTTTTAGATCCTCTTTGGTTCTGATGTATATTTTCAAAAAATAGTGGGAGGTAAAAGTAATATTCATACCCTAACCTGGTGGAGATGAATTACACTATCCCAAAAACATACCGACCAATTAGCATGACATCGTTTTCCATGAAGACATTGGAAAGGCTATGCAAAAGGTACATAATAGACCGTCAGATAGTGACTGATTTAGGTGACCCATTTTCGCATACAAGCCTCGAAGAGGGTTAAAAGTACATCGATTTTGAGAAGAATGAAAGGAAATTTACGAATGGCCCCTGGGGATAACATATGGAAAAGTCGAATTTTCCACACTATTCCAATACTAGAAATAAGACGCAATCTATTATTGTTGATTAAGAGTTTATGATTCAACCGGCAGTTCTGCGTAAAAATAAATGGACAAGTGTAAAACAACCATCCAGTAGAAAATGGAGTACCCCAAGGTTTGGTCTTGGGTCTCCTTATATTTATTTTATATACAAGTGATTTATGCCAAATCACCGAGTTCAAAGCCAACTTTTATGCAGACGACAGATCTAATGCAAGCCAATGGAAAGCTCTCAAAAAATGAAAAAGACTTGAATAAAATAGGAATTTGTTCCCAACAATGGCTACTACCCTCAACATAAATAGGTACAGTATTGCACATTGGCCCAAATAATCCCCAAACACAATAACTTCAGGCGAAACAAAAAAGGATCTTGGTGTAATCATATCTAGAGACTTAAAATAGGAAAACCACATTGCTAATATAGTAAAGAAAGTCAACAGTCTCATTTACATTATCAAAAGAGCTTTTTAAGACCATTCCGAAGATATTTTCCTGAAACTGTACACAACTCACTTAAGGTCAAAGATAGAATTTGCTCAGACCGTTTGAGATCCATACTGTGTTAAAGACATTGATCTGTTGGAAAGAGTACAAAGCAAAGTCACCAAAATACCATAGGCCCTACAAAACACTAAGTATTGTGATCGGCTAGCCAAACTATTACTTTCAAGTTTAAAGAGTAGAAGAACTAGAGGATACTTGATAGAAATTTACAAGAACGTTGAGAGGTTATTCGAAGAAATTAGATAAAGAAAAATGTAATAAATTGTAAAGAAAAAATGTCATTACAAACAGAACTGTATATCTGTGGAATGGTTCACGGGAACGCACAATCTCAGCCCATAACATAAACCAGTTGAAGGCAAGATTGGATAAAAAGCTCGAAGAAGAAAGAAATAATTGTTAACTTTGGTATTATTTAGGTTTTTACTAATAATAATGCTAATTATTACAATACATAATAAAAATATAGTTTCCACCTTTGAAACACCCTGTGTATAACAAGTTATCCACTCTGTAGTCTCGAATCTACCTTTGCATTTCATAAAAGGTTTTGATGTACTACTACATACATAAAAATTTTTAGAGTAACAGCATAAAAATATGCCTTAGAAATAGTGTCCAATTTTATGATTATAAACCGACCATAACTATGAAACTTTACTACGTTTTTATAACTTACTATTATTTTTTATATCCAATGAAATTTTAATTAAAAAACCATAGAAAACGGTAAATTGAGTATAAAATGATTTTGATTAAAACTTTTATACTAAAATTACTTAAAACAAATAGGTAAATTGTCAATTTAAATCTACATTGTGTACGTAAAATACGGAATACGTTAATTATCTCTTGTGCAATATTGCAACTAATGGATTCTACAGATTAATTTCCCTTAATAGTCAATTAACAAACAAAGTAAGTCCGTATGAGTAAGCAGAGGTAAGCTATTTTAATACTAATGCGCGATTTTGGCGCATCTCTTTGAATATATGCTGTAATAGCATTTAATAGGACAACAGGGCTTTCCATTTATGTCACAATAGAACGGGATATATTGTGTTGGAAGTAGTTACACAGTTCGACGTTGCCAAAGTATCTGCACAACTTTACAAAGTCTGGGAAATTGTTTGTCGTCGATTTTATGAAAGAATTTCTTTCGTAGTGATAAATCATAAATCTTTTTCTTTTATTATGGTAAGGTATTATTTCCGAGTTACTAAATAATACATACTTACATAAACGTGAAGTAGAACTCTGCTTGCAGTTGTAGTAGAATATTCAAGTATTGAAGTAGACCTTTTCACTTAATAAAACTCACTGAAGACCAGGGGCGTGCGGTCCATGGAAGCGGGGGAAGCACCACTTCCCTACACTTTGAGATTTAAAAATAAATATTTTTCAGTTTACAATGTATAGAAATTAATAATTAAATTAGGTACTATATTTTCTCTGAAACATTACGTAAACTTCGTAAATGTACTAACAATTCATTGGTGTAATGTGTAAACGTACGCACCACCCATGAGAAAATTAATTATGTAAACGCACACACCATGTACTTCGAGTCCGCCGGCGGAAGCGCGTCTTGAAAAAGCCGTCTCATCTTCCAATTGATTTCGCTTCGTGTTATTGACCCTGTTTTGCCGCGACAGTAGTCAGTCTGTTTGGTCACGTGAAATACGGTCAAGAGGCAGCAATTTTTACGTCGCCATACGCATATTGCAATTTGCACCGCGAATCGACGTGTGAAGAAAATCGTAGACTTCAGATAGATTTCGGTTTGTTTTTCGTAGTTGTTTTTCTTTTTGTAAAATGGAGACACTATGCACTGTGTCTGTGAATAATATTAATGTGGTAAATTGTATCTGTATTGTGTGCTTTTTATTGAAAAAAGGATTTTCAAGTAGAAATTTTGTAGAAAAAACGGACATTATTAATTCTAGTAGACTAAAGGATCCTATCAATTTAGAAACGAAAGTAGAAAAGTCCAGGCATTTTCACGTAGGGTTCTATGAAAAGTAGGAATGGTTAACCGACTGCAAAACTTTGAAGAAATTGTTTGGAACTCAGTCGGTATTACAGACTTGAATAATTTTCACAAAAGTGTAAAACGACATGTCAATAGCAAATCTCATATAAGTGCTACAATTAAAAAAAAAAACATTCGGGATCTATCGCATTGAACATGGTTTGGACAATCGTTTAAAAATAAGCAACAAAATTCCCAATGAAAGAATAAAAAAAATAGGGACGTCTTACAACGATTAATAGATGTAACTTGTTTCCTGGGAGAGCATGATCTAAGTTTTAGGGGTCACAATGAAGCAAGTGGATCCGCCAATCGCAGAAATTACATGGACCTTCTAAGTTTTTTAGCAAAATACGATGATACCCTAAAAAATCATTTTATTGATTCGACGACTTTCAGAGGTACCTCAAAGAGAATCCTAAATGATTTAATTAAATGCACTGCCGACGTTGTGATGGATCACATTAAAAGTGAAATTAAAAAAAGCACCTTTCCTATCAATTGCGCTTGATGAAACCACAGATGTAGCAAACTTAAGTCAATTATCCATTGTTGTGCGATATGTATTGGATGGCATTCCTCAAGAACGATTCTTAGGATTTTTGGACGTCACTAGCGAACGAACTGCAGATGCATTGTTTAAAATTGTTTGTGACATTATTTCAAGTTTAGAATGTGGTTCTAAGCTTGTTGCCCAGAGCTACGATGGTGCTGCCGTAATGGCATGCCAAGTAAGAGGCCTTCAAGCTAAAGTAAAAGTCTCATTATGCATACTCCTAAGATGATAGGCACCTCCTAGCTTGTGCGCTAGCCTACAGATTTAATGTACCTAGTTGACAACGTCTCTTATATCGGCCATTGTTAGCCTATTCTCGCCGAACACAAATATTCCAATAAATAAAAGCGTCCGGCAATTCAAGAAGTTATGTTCGATGGTCTCCTCTTCTTGTTCGCACCCCCTGCAGAATGCAGATTCTGACAGCCCCATTATATGAAGATGCTTCCGTAGTTGGCAATATCTAGACCTTGACAGGGTATGGCGAGGTCAGCATAGAAGTTCGTTTACGGTTACGCTTCACATTAGTGGGGATAGAACTCCTTCTTATAGACATTCCTGGTTGTGCAGATGGAGATGGTGTCCTGACCATAAATGGCCATTTTACTTTCATGTCATCATATTATATGAATTCTTTCGTGAGGGTATTAGAAATTATGGCAGCTGATCCATGACATCTTCCCGTCAAAAGTTGGAGCTTTGTCACGATCAGAATTTACAATTTCTTCCAATTTATCTTTGACTCCAGTTCATGGCACTTTATTTCACGGTCCTTGGCCTATTCTATATGTTCTATTTGCTCTCTCTCTCTCTCTCTCTTTTATCCTTTTTATTTTCACCTCAAAGAAAGATATTTCATTTATCATAGAAGAGGTATTATAGAAGACATTTTAGAAGCCACCTTTTATTCTAATGGAGGTCTCTAATATCTAAAGAGAAACGTCAGAAGAATCTTTCTAAGGAAGAAAATTCGTTATATAATGAAGAAATGTCAGAATAAACTTTATTTTCTAAGGAAGAAATATCATTTTTTATAGAAGAAACATCAGAAGGAATATCGTTCTTTATAGATGTCATGTAAGAAGGCATTTTATTTTCTATAGAATACATTTCGTCTTTCAAGAAAGAGATTTCTGTTTTTATATCGGAAGAAATTGAAGAAATAATAGAAGACGCATCATCCGAAAAACGATACCTTTCCGGATTCAAACGTTCATATTTCTTCTTTAAGCTGTTCTGCTCTGCTTTCTTTCTTGTCGTCTTCACCTCACGATCTTCTCGTTCCTTATGTAACCTCATCTCTTTTAAATCACTAAGTTTTTTAGCCATTTTTACTCAATCTGTATTTACAATATCTAAACTACTGACACCAATGTTACGTTTATTTATTTTAAACAGTTTAATTAATCTAATTTATATTCACTAAATACACCAACTTATTTTTTAACTAATTTAATTGTAATCACAACTACACTGAATTATATTTACTTTAACAATTTATTTTTACTCAACAATATGTATCTCTAAACTGCAAAAGAATTCATTTCCTATTTTAGCTTTAAGTCAACATTCAAAATCCACTCTTTGACATTTTTATTCCTGCTAACAATTCCTTTCTTTTCCATCAATAATTTTCTTCAAAACATTCCTCCCTACTGTTATTACATTAATAACATTTTCTATACCCCACCCCGATATCGCTATCTAAAATTTGAACTTTATAACATCATCCTCCAGAAATTTGCATATCAATATGTATAAATTTTACCTGATTGGCTTAAACTGCGGTCAATAAACCATAAACAACTCACATAATTCCCCTAAATGGAACAACCCGATTTACCCTTTTTCAGCATCCGGGAATTCTACGCCGTATCAATCCCAATTAAATCCCAGTATTGATACTCACATAAAAATTAGAGTCTGTTACCAAGGTTAGCCCCTGGAATTTTTCCGTCAACTGTAACAGAAACTGCCTCAGACCTTTCACAAACTTTATTCGAGGGTTATGGAGCAAATCACCTAAATAAAACTGGCGCCCGAGGAGTCTCCGATAGTAGGACTTCTGAAGTACATACCACTTACATCTTACAATACAAACATTTTACGCCCTAAATCCAGTCCTGTTTCAAAGAATATCGATACTCTAGAACGTTCTCGAAACCCCAAGAACTTTCCTAATTTCTCGAGTTTCGATCGACTCATAATACACATACTCATGATATACTGACTTTCAAGTTATTTTGACACTTTTCGATTGAATAGTGTAAAATAATTTAATAATTTATTTGATTTTGTGTTATTAGTAGTGACTATATTTTCCTATATATAACAGGGAAGAACTAAATTAATGTTTAAAATGCCGGTCTACGCGGTGGAGATATTTACGAATGCGACAAAATATGGGTAAATTCTTATCGAAGAAAGGACAAACTTAATTGAAGTTGCCCTATCTACTTTGAGGCAAGTAGTTGTGAGATTCATCTTAAACATAGACGCAAGAAAAAAAACTGAATTCCACCAGGTGCACGGGCCTCATTAAGCAAAGAAAATAAATCGGTATTTTAAAATATTATCAGATAAAACAGTAGTTTCCTCTCCTCTCTCAATACAATGGTCCTTTTAAAGTAATGCCATGCATGAGCAGGACACGAACACATAATATAATAAGATAAATGAACAGAAAAATTAGTTTTAAGTATTTTCAAAGTAAATTTGACAGAGAAATGTTTAAATATACCAATTAAAAAGTAATTTTTAGTGTATTTACTTTTTATAAATAAATAATTTGTTTCTGCACACTTATTTTTATTTCACATAATAAGAAAAGAGATTGCAAGAGAACTACCACGCCCAGAAAGTACAAATTTGAGTCAAACTTGTATTTTTACTTATCTTGTGGCCAGGTTATGGATTTTGTCACAAAATACCTATAATTTATGAGAAAAATTAATATTTTTATTACTATTATTTACCTTAAACCTTCATATTTGTAAACGAATATATTACAAAATAACCAATAAAGCTTAAGTAACTGCATAAAATATAAAATTGGCAAAATATCGAATTTTAAACACTCTTTCATTTAATGCTTATATTTCTATGTTCCGCGTGACGTCACCGTCAGTCAGCTGCATGCGCAGGAACATACTGTTAGTATGCATGGTATGTTAGTATGTGTATCGTGGATCGACTAAAAACTGAACGGCAATAACGTAAACAAAGATCATGGCCGGACTGGTTAAAAATGGTTCGCACGATAGTATGTTCTTATTATTTTGCACGTACCTATTAATTTCTGTAATAAGTAGAAATAGAAGATAATTCTTTTATTATTTTCCTATAATTCAATAATCCCTTCTCTTTCGATACCGATACCGTGGATACCGCAGATAGGTGGCGAAACTCCACGACTGTTCTATTTTAATTTTTTATTATTACGTAACATGCCAAAGGAAGTTACGATTTATTTTTTATTTTTGAATAATAATAGTATCTAGTTCATTTACATAATAGTAAGAGAGCATTTTTGCCAAGTATCAGTAATTTTAACCAATGGGTATCTACTTATGTTGAATATAGTTAAAATATCGTATATTTAATTGTCATAAGTCTTAAAAAATACTAGAAACGGTCGAAAAAAATGTGACTATTGTATTACTACAACTTTGTATAATAAATATTTCCAAAATTATCCTCTTATTTCAAAAAATTATTTCCATTAACTAAATAAGACGCGGGAAATAGGGTTTTAAAATGTATAATCTTATCTGTGATCGCAGATGGCTGCGAACGCTTTTCTTGCCAGCAGGAATATTGTGCCGTATATGCATATTCCTAGCTAGAATATCCGCCTTCATATCTACAACACCTACATTAGAGGAAATACGACGATAAGGAAATACCAGCTATATTAAAATATTTGTGCATGCATGCGCCGTGCGCTCTATGCCAATATTTGGAGTGCATCCTCGGAATATCTTGTTTTACGAAAACATTTATCTTCATAGAAGGAACACATGACACATTTTTTTATCGTGTATTTTCTGAAGTAATTCCAAGAAATATTTTCCCATGGTTTCGTAATATAATAAAAATAAAAAGTGTTAGAATCTTCGAATAACATCCTTCTCAACAATATGTATACCCCAATTGCCGTTAGCACAAAATATTTATTCTGTACACCTCATCTCATTAAAGAACATATAACTAGAATCAATAATAGATTATTTCCTTAAGACGTATCCAAAAAAAGTAGATATCTACAGTGCCGTACAGTATTTTTACGAGGCGCCACGATATTTAAGTGGAAATTTTTTGACAGTTGAAAAGGTAAACATATGATCTACAACCATTAAATAAAGTAGATATACCTGTGAATAATGCAAAATTTATTTATTATTCACTATAAACAGAAAACACAAATTTGTTCATTATGCATTAACAATTTATATTTCAAAAAACGTAAGATGTACAAACATAGTAAGATTTAAATGTTGCTTGAATTCTAACCCATCCTCTCTTCTTAAAGGTGAATAGCTAATGGCTAATAAAGTCAGCACAATGTTGTTTTAACGGTTTTATTTTAAATTTAATTTAGTATGAAAAATTATTTAAAAAAATATATTCTTTTATAATTTATGAATATTGGTCAACCCAGTATATTTCTTATTAAGTACGAAGGCGTATTTCTTATTAACTTATACTGATAACATGAAACTTTCATTATAACTTTTTTTGTAAACTTATCAGGAATGTATATATTAATAAGTTACTTTTTGTTCACGCTGTATATAAATTTCCACTTTAACATGTCAAATTTCCTAAATATGAGTTTATTAAAAAGATGTTTAGAACACATCCATAGTATTTAAATTTATTACCTTCTATTTACCTATTTATTTACTTCTAATTTTCAGATGAGTTAAATTTTATCTCTGGTAAAATGATCTTTTGAATATCTGAAATATCTTTTATTTTAAAAATAAATAAAATAAAACGTAATTTAAAAATAAGGTGTATTGATGTACGTTTTAAATGAGACGGCTAAACGTTTTCAGGGGTGACGTCACGCCGTGCCGGACTCAGTAGAAATTAAATGAATTCGGCTATCCTCTTTAGTTGATATAGTCATTGACTTTGGTTGACAATTCATTTGTCAGACTAATTAATGCTCTTCCCGGTGAATGTAATAATTGTCTTTCATCATAATTCTCTTGTTTGAAAGTTTAAAAACTTTTGAATAACCCAAAATAATTGTTGTTTATTACTTTATAGATGAAGTAATATTAATATTTAGTTATTATGTAAATCAAAATGTATAAAAAATTGCTGGATGTAACTGAAAATTAAAAGTTAAGTTTTTTTAGGAAAAGCGACGAAATAAATTAATACAAGTAATGTTTTTTAAAGTGTTTGGAAATGTTACGCCAAAAATAAGGTACTTTATGGGGTTTTCGGTGGTATATTAGAAAAGTACTATTTTTCCTAATGCCTAAAATGTAAGTATAAAAAAATGGATTATTAAGCAAAATATATATTCCCAATATTTACCTTTTCATTGTTTCAATGTGTATTCGATTCATAAAAGTACCTAATCGATTTTGTCAATTATTAATCTAGATTTTGTTATAAATTGAAACGTTTGGCAACCATGCATATACCTTACACAAAAATCGAAAAATCTTAGATTAGAATAACTAAAATTCGAAAGTTTTAACTCAAATTTCTCTGTTATTTATGCGTAACCCGCAAATTTTTTGTTTGTTATTTCATATATACACTTTACTATTTTCTAGTTCAATTTTTGTCCGTTACGTTTACAGGCACCTCAGTTTCTTCTTTCAACTATTGGATACACACAGAATATCCTTCCCCTCCTCTCCTGCCAACTCATGTGAAACTATGTGAAAAAATTTACGATGCAATCCATCTGGAGTATTTTCATCCCAATTTCAAAAAAAAATTTGTATTTGTCACTGGTTAAGTCTGAAGCACTCACTTTTCTTTTTATCACACCCATTTCTTTTACCTTTGTGCAACATCAGTATTTTTGAGGTGTTTCTGTTGTTTCTGAAACCTAATACTCCAACAAAATTAGGCATTCAAAATGACCTGTCAAACAATAGCTGCCTGCACGTTTCGAGATGCCAGTGGGAAGGGCTCATATATCTAAGGGGGTTGCGACATAGCCTTCCATCTTGGCCGCTGTTTTTATTCACGATTCATGGACTATCTACGAACAGTGGATGTTATTCACGATTTGGAGGGGCATAAACGCATAAATTAATAAACTAAAATGGAACATTGAACTTCGTTCCTTCTTTTCGAGCAAGCTAAGTGATCTTTTACTTTGTGTCTTGCCAGATTGATAGCGAATAGAAGAAGAAGAAATAATTGATTCAATTTTAATAAAAACGTCGTTCAAAAATTATATACTATAAAAATTATAATAATTTATTATATTTATATATTGCTATACAATATTATAACAGAAATTATAAAAAAGATTATAAGACAAACATAGTTGAACGGATATATCCATTGGAACGAAAAGATATCCAATGGGCACCAATATAAAGTTCATGGACATCCAGGACATTATTTGGACAAAATATGGACGTCGTGTACTATAAGGGTACCTTTATATCCTTAAGATCTTTCAACTAACACTATGTAACAACGCAAACATTTAATTTTCTTTTAAAAGTATTTTCTCGAATATTTTTTGTAAATTTAGCACCTTCAGTGGAAACACGTTTCTTATTCTTTTTTAAATGACAGTTTGAATTTGGTGAGATGTAGGGTAAATCACATAAACTGGCACATACATTTTATCCACGAATTTGTTGAAATGTTCATAAGTGGAATCGTCGCAAGCGCTACGCCTGACTATGAAATTATCACTTTTTTGCGGACTTTTCTTTTTTTACCTTACATCCACTTCAAACGTGTAGCAGAATGCTGATTGGAGTCGAAGCAAAATGTCGAGTGCTATTATTATCGCGATATTGTTAGGAATTTTTCTACAAAATGGATTTTTTTACTGATGGAATAACGGTTTTTAAGGTCAGCAAAGTGCTGTGTCAATTGCATGGTGTACAAATCAGATTTATTTGTTCTTGTTTCGGTTTATTTAGGCTCAATCCGTCAGGATTATTTACCCAGATTTACTTTAAACCTGTTTAGGAAAATGTCAATAAAGAGAAGAATTCTAACCAAAGATATTAAAATTGTAACGTGCATTTTTAGCCACTCAAATTACTAGAGAAAAATTCGACTCACCTTGTTTAAATATACGAAAAAAAGGTAAAACGTTATTTTTTGTTGATAAGCTTTTAAAGCCATTATTTTTGTCGTAAAGTGGTTGTATGTATTGTTAGCGTTCAGATATCAGTATTTTAATTTATTTCAGCTTATCACTGGATAGGGATATCGTATTTTGTTCATATTCTCTGAGTTATAAATTTTTATGGTTTTATTCAAGACTGGTTTGTTTCAATGTGTTTAATTCTCCTAAAAGTATCACTAAGATTTTCGTTGGAAATAATGGAGTCAATGACTCTCTGAAAACTTGCTACGCCATTGGTCACCCCAAACGGAATTCTACGGAACTGGTATAGCCTGCCGCATGCCTCGAAAGCAGTATAGGGTTTGTCTGATTGTTTTATAGGAATTTGATGATATGCACTATGGAGATCGATTGTACTAAAAATTCTATACTGAGAGACATGCTGTATAACATCTTCGACTCGAGGGAGTGGGAAAGCATCTAGGAAAGTGAATTTATTAATAGTTCGAGAATAATCAACAACCATTCTCTTTTTATGATTTTCACTACATGTTACTAAGACTTGGGCTCTCCACGGTGAATTACTTTCTTCGATGATACCATCACGAAGTATTTTTCCGATTTCTTTCTGAATGAATTCCAAATCTTCCTGAGAATGCTTTCGAGATTTTATTGCAATAGGATAACAATTAGGTGATAAGTTTTCAAAAAGGCGTGCCTCAGAAACTTTGGCGGCTGTCAGGCTACAAATACGAAGAGGAGATTTATTACCGCCAAATTGCAGTTCCAGTATGGAGTGTTGTTTAAGAATATCATGACCTAGAATCACATCAGAGCATAATTGCTCTAAGATAGACATTTTTATATTTTTATAGGAATGCTCAAATATTTTTATGTTCACCAAACAGTATCCTAGAATTCTTGTTGATAATGATGTGGATGCCATTGATACACTCCCTTCAGAATGAAAAATAGGGATATGTCTAGATTGGACAACCATTAAACTAATAAAACTTTCAGAGCTACCGGTGTCTACTAGTGCGTCAGTAGGTACGTTGTTCACCATTATTTGTATTGTAGATTTAGTTAAGCTAGGATGAAAAGCGGCTAGGACAAGGGAATTTTCAGTTACTGTTGAAGCAGATTGTTTTTGATTCCATTTTCTATTAGAAGATCTACAGACTGAAGCCCAGTGTCCAGCTTTTGAGCATAAGGAACAGGTTGAATTCTTAGCAGGACATTTGTCTCTTTGATGAGCATCTCGGCCACAATAAAAGCATTTACCAGTAACACGACGGTATACCGCGGATACAAGTTGGGGATTTTCATTTTCAGTACATGTATTCCTAGTGTCTAATGAAGAAGAGGAATTATTTAAAATTGGTACAGAATGTATTTCATAAGAAGATGCATGCAAGTGAGCAGCTTCCATAGATTTTGCTTGATCAATGGCTCCTTGAAGTGTCAAGGTGTGGTTTTCTAATAGCCGTTGTCGAATTACTCCTGATGATAAGCCTCTTATCAATGAGTCTCTAATGAATTCATCTCGGTATACATCAGCGGTTACGCTTTTAAAGGCACAATTCTTACTCAGAGAGTTCAATTCCTGTAGATACTGAGTTATGTTTTCTCCGGGACGCTGTTTACGTAAGGCAAAAATATGCCTAGCATATACTTCATTGATTTTCTTAACGTAAAGGTACTGATTGCGGAGTCATATGTTAGGCACTCTGATATTAATTCATAGATAGCAGGAGATATATGGTTAATGAGTAGATTTAACATGCTATCTTGTTTTTTGTCTTCTGGAAGCGTGGTGGAGTCTAGGAAATTTTTAAAGGTCTGAAACCAATGTTTCCATTCTTGCGATGCAGTAGGCCCATTGGGGTCGGTACTAAATCGATCGGGACGCAAGAGACGATCCATTTAATAACTAACTGTTTATTAAATTGTAATGAAATACGAAACCTTGCTTAAGGTTTTAATAAACAGAAAGCGACATTGACAATAAAATAAATATAACAGATTGACAAATAATAACTAAGTAACTAACTCACTAAGTGTGTAAGTACATTCACCGATTATTACGACATATATTATGTATTATAACCTTACCTTTAGGTAATTAATTATTTACGAAATCAATTTTATCGAATTTGTTTACTTCTGGTTCAAAGTAATTATTATATACAATGTTATTGTTTTAATTTTGACAGTACGAATTTCAGTTCGAGTTGACAGTAAATGTCAGTCAACGACGGGACACGATAATTGTCAGAGTCATGTATTGTATGTCGTTCAGTCTGGTTCCAAGTTCCAGGTAATAGTATCTCCGCAGTGAGCGATTTTAAGTCGCATTCGCTGTACGAGTTGCGTTTGTTTAACTGTAGGGTTTTGTATCGATTTTTGTCAGGAGCAATTTCCAAACGTAGTTATATCCGAGAATAACGATCAAGGAGAAGCGACAGTAGCTGTCGGTGCCTTTGATATCGGATGTACCTTTTTCACAGCATGACTTTGATTGATACACAACTTAGCACGCTGAGAAAACATGCTCATTTTCTACACTGAGCGAAATAGTTTGGCAAATTATCTGAAACCATTGTTATAGTACATGCGCAAATGTAATGTGATTTAATTACATTGAAGTAGTTAGGGTTAATAGTAATGGTGAAGTTTCGGCACCAAAATATAATTCATTATGTAATAATTAATTATTTGTTATAAAAGTAAAAGACGTTTATTATTTCATAATTTATCTATAAAATTTGTTCAATATTTGGTTTATTTATTGTTAAAAATGTAATAAAAGCCCCATTTTTAAATTAAATTACCTTTTCCTTAAGTAAAAATAAGGTAAATAAAATTAAGGGTGCCAAAAAAAATTTAGGTAACAATTAAAAAGACATTAAGTTTGAGAGACTTAACTAAATATTTTCAAAACTTAGGTTTAAAAAGTACTTACATATTTTTAGAATTTCTGGATTTATATTATATTAAAAGGACTTTCAAGTTTATTACTTATTTCTGTATAAACAAGTGTTTTCTCGCCAAGTTAAGCCAGATGTCATTTAAGGTTTATGTATTTAGAGTTAAATACCTGGTCTGGCTATCACCCAGACAATACAAATATGTCCATTGGACGTCTATTCGATATACAATTTTGGATGTCTAGACGTCCAAAAATGAGTTTTTTCTGGACTTCCGACATCCAATGGACGTCCAGTGAAGTATACAAATGGCACACTTTTGACCATTCAGAGGACGTTCAATTCTGGAATATATTTGGACGTCGAATACTAAACATTCAAAAAACGTCCAGGATTATATTTCCATTGATACCACATCCCCACTTTTTTTACAGAACCGCAACTTACCACACACTATTTTTTATTATTAATAATTTGTTTATTATTTTCGCAAACCGCTATACACTATTTATTTTTTTTTATTAAAAATTGCTTGACCTGAGCACGAATCGAACTCACGACACATCCATTATCGTTTTACGCTTTCAATTGCTAGACGAGCTCGACCAAGGAACCACTTGAAAACTTTTTACTAGATACAGTTATAATTGAATAAGATTTCAAACTGACCAGTTATATTAAAAAAAGAAATATATATTATAGATGAGTATTATCTGGTAGGCTTAATAAATAATGACCTAAGATGGACGTCCTCTGGACGTCAAAATACTAATAAACTTAAAATTAAGTCCAAAAACAGACGTTCTCTGGGTATCGATATTCAGCTGTCAATTTAATTAGCATAAATAAAATAAAATAAACAAAATCTCCAGTTCATTTTTTATTAAATTTATTTAAAAGAAGAAAACATATATTTCACAAAATACAATACCTACATATGAAAAATAAAATGTCAAAAATGATTTAAATCATTATACTTTATATTTATGCATGCAATAAAATTCTTAGTTTCCTAATAACTTTTTTGGCACATTTTATATCTGCATTAGAATACCTAAGTGTGTAAAAATCTTCATCTTATTACTACACAAAACAAACACCAAAAAATATCACTTAACATTGCTCACGTACTAAACACAACTTGGACTGACTTTGACAGATAACATCATTTTGAGTGATACACAACTTATTTTCGCACATGCGCGTTACAAAACGGTACCCTAAAAACACCAAGCTGTCGCTTCTCCTTGATCGTTATTCTCGGGTTATATTGTATATAGATATAGTTCCTGGGGTAAGTTTTCGTAGATAATCTCTAAGATATATGCTGATAAATTCTTAAGGATGAATTTCTGAAGCCACTCGGTTTATAATTTTTCAAAGCGGAAGGGGAGACATCGTGCCAGTTTTGTTGGTTAGGTGCTTTTGAGAGGGGAAGAAGACAGACAACCTCAAAGTTCGTCTGAGGAGTAAAATCTTTATTTTATATAACCATTGAGTTATCCTATTTTTTTTTGTGTCATCGGCATCAACTTCTACGGATATTAGCCTCGTGTTCTGTGTAGGCGTTGTTACTGTTTCCCAGCGCCACTTTAGGAACAGCACTGTTAATTAGTACCCAACAGTGAAGGGGGTTCTAGATTTTACTTCAGTGTTAATTGTGGAAGAACGGGTAAATGATATTTTATGGGAATTAGTATTTTTGGTAAATTCCCATGTTTTTTTGGACCCCATTCACACCCGCTAAAGGGATTTATAGACAAAAAAAATTGTGAGTATGAATAATTTAAATAAATCAGTAGTAACTAACTTGCTCTCATCTCGGAATCCGTGGACAACATGGCATAATAATGATGAACCAACAGATGTCATATACCTGGACTATGAAAAAGTCTTCGATAAAGTACCACATAGAAGCCTACTTTTAAAATTGGAACACCTCTGAGTCAGGAGAAATTTACTTAAATGGATTGAGAATTGTTTAATGAATGGGTAGTTCTGTGTTAGAGTTAATGGTCAACTATCAAAAAATCATCCTGTTATTAGTGGAGTACTACAGGGCTTTGTGCTGGGACCACTGTTATTCATCCTTTAAACTAACGACTTGACCAGTAAAATAAATTTACCTTCAGAATATTTTACAGATGCTGCAAAATATTATTGCAGCCCTCTTAAATGCCGAGAAGTCTTACAACGAGATCTTGATACAATTGGCAGCTGGTCAGATAAATGGTTGCTTTCCCTAAATCATAATAAATGGCCCAAATAATCCAGAAAATGTATATTACCTCAATGGTGATACTATGCTAACATTTAGAGTTCAAAAAGATCTTGTGGTTTTTGTCTTCAGACTTAAAATGGGAAACTCGTATTTCTAAAATTACAAAAAAAGAAAACCCAATGATTTGTCTAATCAAAATTGCTTTTAAAGACCATTTTAAAGGAAATGAACTCCTAACTTTACAAAACCTATATAAAATAGAATTTGCAATGCCAGTTTGGAACACATATTTTCTTAAAGATATAGAAATGTTGGAAAACGTCCAAAGAAAGGTAACTAGAATATCTCCAGAGCTTCAGGGCCTTAGCTATTTGGAAAGGCTTTTCATTCTGTAACACACAAAAAAACGTAGACTTAGAGGTGACTTGATTAAAACGTTCAAAATAGAACACACAAAAAAACTTGGAAAAGAAAAATACAACAAGCTCCAAAGAAATAATTATTTAGGCAACCGAGTGGTGGATACTTGGAACAACTTGCAAGAGGACACTATCGTATCAAGTTCAGTTAACCAGTTCAAGAATCGTCTTGATAAAGAATTGAAAAATGCTTCAAACACCATGGTCCACTATACCAATAGATGATCTTTTGTGATAAACTGTGATATATGTTAATGTATTTTGATAACTTCTCTGTTATATCTAAATGTTATGTACTATAAAGTTAAAGAATGTGACTTTTCAATGCTACATCATTCTCATCGGTTTTACCGCTTACTGATCTTTATTAATAATAAGATTGTGAATTATTGGTCATCTTTTAAATAGTATATATAAGAAATTTCTTGTAAGTAGTTAAAAATGCCTTGTAGGTATTTATGTTGGCTAGTGAAAGCTCTTCAGATCGAACTTTAAAACAACTTTACTCTCGTTGAGTTCGTAGAATAAATCAGAAATTTCTGAATATCCATCACAAATGGCTCCAAAGCTAAAATACCTAATTTTACGCATTATTTTCTCACATAATTAGAGATAAAACACTAAATTACTCGGTACTCGTAGTCTTTTAATGAAATTCGTTCATTTTGAGTTGAAACGTTGAGATTAACGAACTACTTTTCACATAGAAACTTCCGTAATATGGAGCTTCCATTAAAATTCCCATTCATTAAAACTTTCGAAAGTTAAATTTATTAAGCCAGAAATAATTCATGATTTGGAGAAAATTAATGAGGATAAGTGAGCAAAAAATTTCCACTATTCTTTTTTATAACGCAGGGTCAGAAAAATTAAACCTAATTTGTCGTTTTTTATCGGATTTTTGCTGCCAACCAATCTGAAAATATAGCTCGGAATAAAACGTCTTTCCTTCACTAAGTAAAGGAAAAACAAATCATTTCTACTTTTAATAATGGATGTTTTCATTTCCTGGGAGAAGGCGAGGTTGTAAATTCCTCCGAACTGCCAATTATTGTCAAATGAAAAGGAGGTATTGGACGGGACGTGAAATATTTCGAGAGCATTTCGCATTTTACACCGACAGACCAGAACGTTGGCGGCTGGGCTTGTTATTAAACTCGCAAAAAAAAATATTTACAGTGACAGCAAAATGTGCAACTTCGCGATAAAATGTCTTTTTTAGGGTGACAGTGTTGCTGGCGCAAAATGAACCTAATGGATTTTTCCCGGATTGATGGTAAAATCAACGTGTTCATTTAGTGATGACCTCATGATTTAACTATCGTGGAAATGTCTCTTTTCATGCTAAATCATTTAAAAAATGGGGAGTTTCCAATGATACAGGGCAAGTCTAGAGAAAGGACACAAACTCCAGGAATGTATTATACATGTGAAAATAATCTAAAAGAACACATATTATTGCACATTCGATCAAATACTTTGGATTTGAGTTAAATATATATAAATGCTCAAAATTAAACGGTGCATCATCTCAAACAGTCTGATCTGTAACTCCACATATTCGCCACTAGATGGCAGATGTCACGGTTTATCACTAAGGCCAGTTTGCGCTGACAATGGATGCAGCCGAGCGATCTGATACACCAGTGAGATCGCATGCTAAAGCTAATGAAGGAAACTTATGACCGTAAGCGGAAGATCCTTTTGCGTAAGTCCTAGATATTTTACCTCCCCTTTTAGTTGGACGTTTTATACTCGGAGGTTAGAGGTTCTAGTCCCTCTAACTTTCTCCCGCGCGTGAATGCAATTATGGTAGATTTTTGGTACTAATTTTTAGTCCTACTTTTTCTATCCATTTTATTATTATGTTTAGGACCTTTTGCATATGGTCTCTAACTGTAGTGTTGTATTTACCCTGCGCCATGATGTCCATCGATGTAGATAAACTCCTACACTTACACCGATAGTAGTAAAACCGGATGACAAAAAATACTTGCAAAGGGATTTTTTATTGCTATAGACGTCTGGAAACAAATTATTTTATTGTCAGCAAAAAACAAAAAACACCATCGATAAAAAGCATTATTTTGAATTTGACAGGTTACACGACAGTTCTTACCACCGTGAACAAGTACATGTTGTTTACCCCCCCTCCCTTGTACCCACATACTTTGATTACTATACGGTGCAAGAGAGAGGTCCGACACGCCCAACATAGGGCGCGGCCATTTTGATTCCTATGCCACAGTTTATAGCTAAAGAATCAGATCGCTCACCCTGCGTCAGCACTTTTGATCTCAATGTTCCAGTTTTTACACTGCGTAACTCGGATACAATATACGACAACCGCCTATAATAAAACAGCAGTCTTCTGCGTATCCTGAATTTGTATCCCTGGAGTGGATGTTATTTTGGAACTTTCAACTGGTCCGAGTGAGCTAACAGATTCTTTAGCAATAAACGCTGACTCCAAAAATAATATTCACCTCATACTTTGATTCTCTTTTACTATACGGGGAATGGTCGCACTGCGTAGCTTTCTGAGTGCCTTTTAAAAGGAAAGAAAACTCCGCTATTTTGATCCCTTATTACGTGTTGCCTACATCTTGGCGCAATATTTTTAATAGGTGCGTTTTAATCATCCGCTTCTGCTTCGGAATTGTCAGTTTTCTTGTTTTAATCTGACAGGTTAAAACGACTAAACCGACAATTCCGGAAGCAGAAGCGGATGATTAAAACGCACCTGATATTTTGCTTGCTGCTGTCAGTGTCAGTGAATATTATTTTTGGAGTCACAGTTTATTGCTAAAGAATCAGTTAGCTTACTCGGACCAGTTGAAAGTTCCAAAATAACATCCACTCCAGGGATACAAATTCAGGATACGCAGAAGACTGCTGTTTTATTATAGGCGGTTGTCATATATTGTATTATCCGAGTTGCGCAGTATATAAACTGGAACATTGAGATCAAAAGTGCCGACGCAGAGTGAGCGATCTGATTCTTTAGCTATAAACTGTGGCATAGGAATCAAAATGGCCGCGCCCTATGTTGGGCGTGTCGGACCTCTCTCTTGCACCGTATAGTAATCAAAGTATGTGATATTCACTGACACTGACAGCAGCAAGCAAAATATCAGGTGCGTTTTAATCATCCGCTTCTGCTTCCGGAATTGTCGGTTTAGTCGTTTTAACCTGTCAGATTAAAACAAGAAAACTGACAATTCCGAAGCAGAAGCGGATGATTAAAACGCACCTATTAAAAATATTGCGCCAAGATGTAGGCAACACGTAATAAGGGATCAAAATGGCGGAGTTTTCTTTCCTTTTAAAAGGCACTCAGAAAGCTGCGCAGTGCGACCATTCTCCGTATAGTAAAAGAAAATCAAAGTATGTGCTTGTACCTAACTACAAATAGCAAGCAAGAAAACACAACATGCCACTTTTTGAAGTCAAATGAGGGACTATATTCTTACTGTTATAAACCTGAATTTAGAACAACACAGTTACACACGATATGCCCACCTGACTTGAAATTTGAATTTACCCTTGTTGCCTAGCAACATACTAGGCTAACTGAATATCGTCTGTTCGCAAGATGACGTTCATTTCACCTAGGATAGATTCGAAGGAAAATAGCGATTGCGCATGCTTAGCTGTTATTGGATACGTTTGTAGCGTTGGGCTACTGTTTTTGTATACTCTAAATATTAAACATTAACATACATACAAAACTATGAAGATGTTAATACAGTCTGATTCGTTTAACATGTTTTGCGTTTTGTGATATCATTGACTTTAGATATTACAAAAAACAATAACGGGTACAGACTCTTTTATTCTACTACATTATGTAGGTAAGTACTTTCTTTATTTGCATTGGATATGCGGAAACAGAAACTAGTGAATAATTCATCAGTTTCTGCTTTCTAAAGTATTGGATCACGCATTTAGAAACCACTTTTGACTGTTACATCCCCAACAACAAGGGAGTTTGAATATACAGCTTTGAATATTTAAAAAGGCATTGTGTTTGGTAAGGAAAATAATAAAATAGTTTTGTTGAATGCAATTTTATTTACTATATATTGAACCAGTGTTATTTATTTGTAACCTCACAGAAAAAATGCAGTTTTGTTTTCTTATATAAAATTCAATAAATAAAAATACAGTTTTTTTTTTAATTTTGTAGATTTTATGATCAAAAATGTGTGAAAAAATTACCTTTTCCTTTTTTTGTCTTCTAGAAAATTCGAAGTACGTTCCTGGATGAAGCAGCCGCATATCCGCGATATTTCCGGTACAATAATAACAGAAATAAGCAAATACTTATTATTAAAATAGCAAAGTGCTTTTTACATTAAGCCATCTTCAATGAAAAAAAAACTTCACTAATAACAGTTGTTCCAATAATGAAATATTGGAGAATCACACCTTGCTAAAATTTTTTTGTTAATTTGTTTATATTTTAAAGTTTAAGACCTTCTTATTTAACCATTTTCGTTAAGACAAAGCAATGTTCATCTTGCCCGATTTAAACAAAAAGTGAACAAATAATTTTTTCTTAAACCATATTTTTTCTTTGTTTTCAGGAAGTCGACTTGTTCCCGGTTCTTCGAGCTCTCAACGATGCAGTCATTCGTACGTTCCCACTGAAAAAATATACACCAGTTTCGCGCAGAGAAAAGATCCAAGTCTTTATAGCAGAATATTTGCCACGCTCCGTCTACGATGTCATCTATTCTTAGAAATGTTGTAGGTATACGTACAGTACAATGCTGGGCAAAATCAAACCTTCTGGCCCTGCTTTGCTTGTGTTAAAGTCAAGCAACTCCACTGGGGCAACATAGATATTACATTGTTTATTTTATACATATCATATTGAGTACGATCGGACACTATAATGGCTACAAAAGCTACGGCAGCCACTATAATGGTCACTATTTTATACTATTTTAAACGAATGTTGAATTGACGCGGTACAAAATGGTTTGAATCATTTGTGTGGTCTACAAAAAAAGATTGGAGAAAAGCCTGGCCCGCCATATTGACCATGTAGTACCTCTGTTAATCGTTTATTTACACATGCTTTAAACAGGTGTATTTTTCGAGGTAAAACGGTACTTGTCCATTTAGAGTGAAATGCAAAGATAAACCAGCATGTATTCTAAGTTGGGTACAATAAGTAAACTAGTAGAAGCAGTATAAAGAAGGGTAAGGTACAAATTACTAGTAGTGGCACGATATAATAGGTCACAAAAATGTAAAGAAAACTCGTCTTTTACAAATTTAGGTTTCAAATGGACTGTATGACTTTTTATTGACATTAGTTCTCATTTGGGTAACTGAGTTGCTTCTATTGTGTTCAGGAGAAAATGTTCCTACAGAGTGAGCTTTCAACTTAACTTTAAACTTAGCTAAAAGTGAGTAATATTTAGTTTCTACATTTGACCTATCAGTGTCATTCTCATCTAATTCTTCAATATCAAATTGTATGTTATCATAATCACTAAATGCGTTAGTCAATCCTACTTTTCTTACTTCAAATTCCTCTAGCTGCTGTAAATCATAGTTATTATTAATCCAATTTTCGGTTCTAGTGATTGCTTTTTTTGAATTTCTTCTTTTTTTGACTAACTCATTTAATGACATTGTTGTAACTTAAGTAAAAACTGACTACAGTAACACAGTATTTTAAATATAAATCAAACCTAACTAGACTTTATAATTTGCTTTGGAGCAAACAAGCGAGTTTATCAGCAATGAAACAAAATATAGATATAAAAGATCTGACCTTTGTTTTGGGACACTTTCACTTCACTTCACTTTTTGTTCTTCTAGACTACAGTGCTGAGGTGACTACTAAACATCTGAGTTGGGATCTGAGTTGAGGTTGGGGCTATAAGTGACTTCTTTTCACTCACTGGGACTAAATTATCTGCGTTAAACTTCCTTACTTCTTGAATAGGTGCTAGGATTTTTCTTTTTTATGCTAAAGATGTCTTCTTTTAACTGTGTGTGTCTTCTGATTTCTTTTAGAGTTTGTTTCTAGGGGTACCACTACACGTGGTAAACTTCGGCGGGGCTGATTTCTTTTTATCCGGATCGCTGGACCACAAAAATGTAAAGAAAACTCGTCTTTTATAAATTTAGGTTTCAAATGGACTGTATGACTTTTTATTGACATTAGTTCTCATTTGTGTAAGTTGCTTCTATTGTGTTCAGGAGAAAATGTTCCTACAGAGTGAGCTTCCAACTTAACTTTAAACTTAGCTAAAAGTGAGTAAAATTTATTTTCTACATTTGACCTATCAGTGTCATTCTCATCTAATTCTTCAATATCAAATTGTATGTTATCATAATCACTAAATGCGTTACTTCAAATTCCTCTAGCTGCTGTAAATCATAGTTATTATTAATCAAAGTTTCGATTCTAGTGATAAAAAGTCATACAGTCCATTTGAAACCTAAATTTGTAAAAGGCGAGTTTTCTTTACATTTTTGTGTGTGTGGAAGAGAAATGAATTTTGAACAGGCATAAATTTTATGACGAGTTAAATTACAGAAAACACATTTTATTTTGTGTGGAAGTGGAAGAAGTTTCATGTGATTGAAAGAAATGTACTTGGGAATATTTCGGTTGGCCTCTTATGGGCTTCGATGAATGACTATCTAACTCAGGTATATTTCTTCGTTCTAATTTAGTGCACCTTTTTTCCAAAAAACCTAAAAATTCCTTAAGTGTAGGTACCGTTTCAGGGTCAGTTTCTACTTCATATGCTCGTTTTGTACTGGAGTCTAACTTTTCCGACAACAAAAAGATTAAGATTAAATCCCAGCTTTCTACGGGTACATCTAAGTGACTTAAAGAGTCAAAATCTTGTCTAATGTGTGTAATGAATTCTCTTAATGTGGTGGCATTTTCTTTAGTAAGGGTGGGGATTTTCAAAATACGTTTAATGTAATCAAAAATGATTGTTACTTGATTGCCATATCTTCTCTTTAAAGTATCTAGAGCTACGTCTAAGTTTTCTGATTTTAAAGGCAAATTATTGATTAGATTTAAAGGTTCGTCCTTTAAATAACTTTTTAAGTAAACTAGTTTCTCAATTTGTGACAAATTTGTGTCATTACCTATAAGAGTTGTAAAAAGTTCAATAAATGATTTCCACTCAACAAAATCACCTGAAAATCGATTAATTTTAATAATTACATAGTATGCTAGGTAATTATTACAGCAACAATTTTTGTATCTCTCCCAACACTTAGTTGTTGTATTGCAGGCCTGATGAGATGGCCCCATAGGCCAAAAGTAGTTGCGCTTCATTGTATTTTTATATTATATTGTAGTATCGATTTTGAGTAGTTTTATTCTTTTAAAATATTAATGTATCTACATCTAAAACACGTCTCATCATTTTATCTGTCGTCACACAAACATTAAATCATAATTTATGAGATATTTCACTGTGGTTCACCTATTGGGTATCAGCTGTAAAAGCAGTTAATTGATTCCAAAACGAAATTACTATGCTTCAAAGAAATTATTATGAACAGCTTAGTTAAAGCAAATACAAATACACCCAAAACTGCAAAAACTCCAGTAGATCCAATAGTGAGTTGAATCTGTTCGTTACCTAGAATCCATCCCTAAAGAAAACCAAAATTCAACACCCTCTAAACGCTGTCAGTGCGATGAATGTCTAGGATTGTAAATTACCCATGTTTAAGAAATGGCACACAAAATAAAGTCAGAAATTTGCAGTTTCAACAGTATAGTTTTAAAATATTTTTCTTCAGAAAAGTCTTAGTTTATACATAACCATTATAATGGCCATTGATACAGCATGTTTATAGTTTTTAAAATGGACCAGTGACCACAAGAGCAGCTCAAGTTTAACATTTTCTAAATTTCATATTAGTCAATCACTTCGAAAAGTTATCGACTGCAGTAGGTACAGCAGTAAAAAGACTGGTTCAAATATTGGTGATACTCAACGTGATATGAGAACACTATTATTTACTTTAACAGAAGCAAAGGAAGTCCAAAGGTTTAATCTTGTTAGCACTGTTTTATACCAGAAAAATTTAGTGAAAATAATGAAGTTTTAAGTGAAAAATGTTTAACTTGTTACTTATATTAGGTATGTAATGATAATTATTATATGATAATAAATTTAGGTATATTGTTTTGAAAATGCTTGTATGGATCTGTTGTTTATCTTTTTTTCGATAGGTATAATAAAAAAATGTTATAAAATCAGATTTTTTTAAGTGTTGATTTCCTACCTTCGACGTCGAGATGTTTTAATTTTCGAATTTTCTTTTTTATTACATGTTTATAAGGCCCGATGATGGCGAATTAGTCGAAATTTTGTGTATTATTTTGTTACTACATTGACCACATTTAAGAAGATGTTGTTTTTTTTATATACAGGGTTGGCCAAACCTCTGTCGTAGTTCTATAACTCCTACTATGCAAATCTTAACGATTTATTTGATGTATACCTGTCAATAATGGCCAATACCAAATATCCCAAAATTATTTTCTTGTGTACAGGGTGGCCCAATAGTAAATTAGGCAAATCACTTAATTTTTTTTAAATGGAATGACCCAACTTTTTTTACAATTTTAGGTACTCTATGGTCACTAGTACATACCCACAAAATATTGTTTCTAACATCCCACCTCTTTCGCAGAAAAAAAAATTACCAAAAAATATTACATTTTCAGACGCCTATTAAAATATGCAGTACTCTCTCGAATTTGATGTTAGAATTTAAAAAACTACGATTGTATAAAGCCAATAGACCAAAGATTTTTTTGGACCAAGTTTGAATTTTTTATTTTGTACAGGGTGGTCACAAATTAATTTCACTTTCCAAAAATTTCGAGGGAAATTTTTTAAAATTTTTCAAATGTATTACCCTGTATTTCTATTCATCAACTGAAGGAGAATTTCATACCCTTCCACTTCCCTATATACTTTCCTATACCTATGCTCAAAATGTCTGCCATTTTCTCTAATGCATACATTTATTCGTTGGGCGAATGATCGAGAAACGTTTCTAAGCATATCAGGTGTAATGGAATGGAAAGCTTGCACTATCCTTTCTCTCATATTTTCAGGTGTTGTAGGTGGCGTAAGATAGACTAGATTTTTAATATAACCCCACAAAAAATAATCGGGTTTTGTTAAGTCAGGTGATCGAGCTGGCCATTTTTTTGGAAACTTTTCATCTAATTCATCTGCCACTTCGCGTAAAAAATGCGCTGCTGCCCCATCATGTTGGTACCACATTGTTAGTCTTACAGCAAGGGAAATGTTTTCAAGTAAAGTAGGAAGATGATTTGCTAAAAAATCTAAATACATCAGACCATTTAAGTTGCCTTCAAAAAAATACGGCCCAATAACATGATCCCCAATTATACCTCCCCAAACATTTACAATCCATCTTTCTTGGTTATGTGTTCTGATGATGTTAGGATTTTCCGTAGAATAATAGTGGAAATTATGTCTATTAACGAATCCGTTCTTGTGGAATGTAGATTCATCAGAAAACAGCACTCTATAAAAAAAATGGATTTTGTTGCAGTTTAGTTTGTGCCCAGTTACAAAACACCATCCTATTATCAAAATCGGTGTCTTTCAGCTCTTGATGCAATTGTATTTTATAAGGATGATATTGATGCTGTTTTAAAATCCTTCTAACGGATGTTCTACTTATACCTACTACTTCGACAATCTTTTTTTGACTTACATGAGGATCTTCTATCGCTGTCAAAATTACAGATAATTGGTTATCATTATCAGTAGCACATTTGTCAATTATTGGTTTTTTATGAGCAACATTTCCTGTTTCGGTAAATCTTTCATGTAACTTTTTAAAACTTTTTTGATCAGGGATGCGTCTATCGGGATATCGTTGATGATAAATTCTTTTTGTCAATAAACAATTTCTGTCGGATTCTCCCAAAACATAGACCATGTCAATTAATTCGTTTTTCGTAAAATTCATTATTAATAGAAGAATTATCGCGATCAGTAAAAATAACTTGACACTTCATTAATAAATAATCTGACACTTCATTAAGACCCAGCCTACTTGATTGAATGTTCACTTTCAATAAAACCACTGGTAGAAATTGGATTTTTGATAGATCAATGTCTTTTTGGAATTTACTTTTAAACGACGACAGATAGGTATAGGAAAGTACATGGGGAAGTCGAAGGGTATAAAATTCTCGTTTTATCGATGAATAGTAATACAGGGTGTTCTATTTGAAAAATTTGAAAAAATGTCCTAGAAATTTTTGGAAATTGAAATTAATTTGTGACCACCCTGTACAAAATAAAAAATTAAAACTTGGTCTAAACAAATCTTTGGTCTATTGGCTTTATACATTTGTAGTTTTTTAAATTCTAACGTCAAATTCGAGAGAGCACTGCATATTTTAATAGGCGTCTGAAAATGTAATATTTTTTGGTATTTCTTCTTTTTCTGCGAAAGGGGTAGGATGTTAGAAACAATATTTTGTGAGTATGCACTAGTGACCATAGACAACCTAAAATTGGAAAAAAAGTTGGGTCATTCAATTTAGAAAAAAATAAGTGATTTGCCTAATTTACTATTGGGCCACCCTGTACACAAGAAAATAATTTTGGGATATTTGGTTTTGACCACCATTGACAGGTATACTTCGAATAAATCGTTAAGATTTGCATAATAGGCGTTATAGAACTACGACAGAGGTTTGGCCAACCCTGTATAATTTTACATTTTTACATTATTCTCGAGGCAGTTATGCCATGCAAGGTATCAATATTTCTGAGCAAATTGACACTTGCAGCCTGTACATTCAATTTTAACACCGTTAGTTTTTGATATTCATTGTAATATTAACAAACTGTGTTAAAGTAGATACTTTTTAAACTTTGAATCATAACATGCTTTTGTCCCTGCTGTCCCAAAGACATAAAAATCAGGGGTATTTTGTATATCCACTTTACTGTCCAAGGAGAAAGTTTACCATTTTCAAATCAACACAAATTACCCACTGTTCTTCGTATTTTTTTTTTAAACTAGTGCTATTATTTCATATTCCTCTTTCCTGATAGTAGAATGACCAATAGCAATTTAGCTATACCCCCAAATGTTCATTGATAAAAGCCCTTATTTCAAATAGCCTCGTGCTAAAAAAAGGCTTACTAAATTGTAATAAAATGTCCACCTACCGACTTTCTCTTTGTCCCATAAAATGTAAGGTCACGCGCTACGCCTGTCTCTTCCTTAAACAATACGTCAATACATTAAAGCATTATCAGTCGAGCGGAAACCAGATTGCATTCAAATCCGTGCTCAAAATTCTATTTCGCCCCGAACCATATTAAACGCCACCTTCGCATCTTTAAATACTCATCGCGTCCCCGTTTCTTGGTTCATGTTTACTATCACTACTTAGGGCTGCTGAAATATTCATTAATCTCAGGAGGCTTGCGTCAACATTTTCCTCGAAAAAATTGAATACAGTTTGCTTAAAATATTTCATGCAAAACAGGGCTGGGGTATCTAAGGGGGTTGCGACATAGAACCAATAAATGGATGAAGGGGTCACTGAGAAATAGTAGTAAGCTTAATTTGGCAACACTTTTCTGATGATCGTTTGCTGAACACTACAATTATTTGTCCAGCAATAATATTATAAAAACAGAGACAGATCTACTTTTCAGATACAATAGAGTATAAGTGGTATGAACCAAATTGGTAAAATCATTTTTTGCTCTTTTAAATACCAAATGAAATGTATTTCCATTTTATCTTATTATGTGTTGTAAGTTAGATGAGTAGGGATACGCTTGTGCTAGGGTAATTGCTTTCCTCCATGGTAATTGCCATGTCTTTGTAGAAATTTGGCAACATGTTTGCTTGTAGCGACCTGTGGGGAGGAGTTGTAGAACTAATCCTACTCTGTCGGTAATTTAGTTACCGGCAGTATTAACATCAACTCTTACATTGTCGGTAATGCAGTTACCCGTAATATTGTATTTAATTTAAAAATTGGCGGGTTTTTTTAAAGGAGAATTTACCTTGCCAATTATTTTCTAATAATACGAAATATATCCATCCAATATTTTGATAGTAAATTTTTAATTTTTAGTGAAATAAAAAACATGTACGTGTAGCTAAAATATGTTCCTCTGGAGCAACTTTTTCAAAATTTATTCAAATTTTGATGGCAATAAATCGCAAAATTTTGTTTTTAAAAAGATTTCAAAAATTGAGAAAATAATTAAAACAAATTTCGAAATAGTGGCTGCAAAAACACGGACACTTCACTTTTACCTGAAGGTACTATAGCACAAGTAGAAGTTGGAAAGGCTTTTGGTAGGTAGAGAGGGGGTAAACGTCAAACCACGTCGGACGGCTTCAAGAATTTCGCAGTAATGTTTACCTGCCAGTATCGTTTCATAGAAAAAGTAATTTTAAATTGTTACAGGCGGAACCGGACAATCGCATGTATTTATGGACTATAAATAATTATTAAACATGTATTATAATATTCAAGTCATAATTTTACAAAATTTCAACAGCTATTCACAATTTATTAAACTATTTACTCGAAATTGTTATTAATATCTATAAAATAATTTTGTACGCCAATGTGTCGCGCCCACTTCGGTTAGATCCACCGCAAACCTGTCAATTTATGTGTATAAAGTGGGAGAACTGGCAAAAGCCTTTCCAAGTTTTACCCCTGCTATATCTTTGGTGTATCTGGTTTTCAGGGTGCTAAAGCAAATCTTTTAGCAGTCTTGAAAGATTTGTGTTTGTAAACGATTTTGTATCAAAATATGATTTTCTCATAATGTACAATGATTTTTCGTCGACAACCAAAACCATAACATAAGCACACATTTGTTTGATTTTGATGTTATTTGTTGACAGCGCGCGAGGGGCCCGCTAGTCCAATCATTATAGTAAGTTCACCTCGGAATTCGAGATATCCAGCTGTAAGTCTGTAAATACTTGTATATTGACACCCTAAAAGTTGTCTCAAAACCTACATATAGTAGGGTGTACACATCTATTAAATTTCAAGGTCAAAGGTCACAAAAATCGTTTTTTTGCGCTTTTTTTGTAAATATCTCATTTCCTATGGGTTTTTTGCTATTTGTATTTATCAATATTGTAGAATACAAAATTCTCTAAAAATTTTGTTTAAAAAAATTTTTCATACGGTGAACCGTTTTCGAGATAGATGACGGAGAGCGCGCGGTCACAGCATCACTTCAGGTCAACCGGTGCCTCCGGTCGAAAACGCGCCATATATAGTTGATGAAATATCGATAAATCAATGATTATAAATATTTGTCAATTTTTATTAACTATTATATTATATTTTATCATTTTTTTTTCCTAACCTATCCACTTTTTATTTAGTATTAATTTATTTAACAACACTTACCTGCCCATGTAATTGCAAAATTGTTAATGAAAATATAGGAATTATATTTGAATTTTAACCTAATTAATATTAATAAATTCTTACATGATGAAAAAAAAAACAAATAAATTATGAATTAATCTTTTTATTAAAAAATTTCATTCAATACATTTATTTTTATTAAAAGTAAAAAAATGGAATAAAAGGTACAAAAACTAAAATTTATAATTTTAAAAATCTTCTTCCTCTTCATCGTCGTCTTCCGGCTGCTGGTAAATTTCAAACTGGTCTTCATTATCGTCTTCAACGACATTTCTCTCAAGTTCTTCCATGATTTCGGGGTCAAAGGTTCCATCTTCGTTAATGTCGCTCTGATATGGTAGAGCATTGAAACAAGCTTGCCCATTACATTGGCCACAAGCTAAAGAGCATTGCAATCCCGCTTTCCTGCATCAGCATCGCGAACCACAACCACTCTTGCAGTTGCAGAAAATTGTATTTAGCAAATCTTCTGGAGCAGGTGGTAAAATTGTCATGATAGACTCCAGAAAATCGTTTCGCATTGCCCAACTCCATACCTGGGGTTCCAAATCATGCCTTAACCAAGTTTGAACTTAATAATATACACGTTTGAAAGGTTGATGAGCAGCTGCTTTTGTTGGTGGAATATTTGAAAGCTGCACAGGTTAATTAAGTTTTGTAGACTTGACGTAATGCATATAACGAAGATGATCGAGACTTTTCACAGATTTCGGAGCATTATAGACTGCCAATAAGATTTGAGTTCCACTCTCTAATAATCTCTGGGCCGAACAATTTTCTTTCTCAAATGCTGCAGCTAGTTCATTCAAATTTGTCAGTTTCTCAAAAACTTTAAAAAATGATTTTTTCCCTTTTTAAAAAGCGCAGAAGTTGTGTCACAGCCACTTAATGCATGCAGAAATAAAATATGTGTTTTGGAATGAGGATAATTATCAAAACTTTTAGTCAAGTATATCCCCGTTTTTACATTTCCTTTCCCAACTTTTTTAAAGAAAATGTCTTGTTCGTAAGACAGTGTACGCCCAATTAAAATGACAAGTAAATCAATATCTTGTCCTATTATAACTGCAGTTTTTTCAGAATTTGATTCTTCAATTGCAGTTTCAACAATAAGAACATCAGCATTATCTCTGGCTTGTTTAGTAGTAATATTTGCAGCTTGTAATTTTTCAATTAACATATTAATGAGCATATCTTTGTTATTTCGATTTGATAAGAATTTTTCTTGAGTAACTGGTACAACTATTGTTTCATCTTCTCTGCTGCTCCATAGCTTTTACGTTCTTACTGTAATCTGAATTTTTTTAAACAAAATTTGTAGAGAATTTTGTATTCTACAATATTGATAATAAATACAAATAGCAAAAAACCCATAAAAAATGAGATATTTACAAAAAAGCGCAAAAAAACCGATTTTTGTGACATTTGACCTTGAAATTTAATAGTTGCGTACACCCTACCATATGTAGGTTTTGAAATAACTTTTAGCGTGTATTTACAGACTTACAGCTGGGTATCTCCAGTTCCGAGATTCTTACCTAATTTAAGCTTAAATGACTGGACTACGCTGTAGCGGGTAGCCAGCAGTAATGCAGCGGACAGAAAGTTTTTCTAATTTGTTGTAATATATGAATTAAAATTTTTGAAACACTTTTTGTTTATTACTGAACGGGAGGTTATTAAATTATTCAATGTACTTTACACTTTAATACAATTTTGCTATTGTAAAACGGACTTCAGAGCACCCAAGCGCGGAGTTGCATGCGCAGAAACGTATTTACGTATTGTGCATATGATATGAACCCCCGTGCAGAAACAACAGAAATGTCCAAAAAATAACACAAAAACAAATAACCAAAGCAAGTATGTACTTAGGTCGGAAATACTCACTAAATAATTACAAAATGACTGTGAACTCTCAATTCAACAACAAGCAAGCAATAAGCGGGCGGGCGAGGCTATCCAGTCCAGATAAATAATATAGGCAACCAATGGCGCATATATGTAATTGTCGATGATTTTCTCCAAATATTCCGTAATGCGCATGCGTTGTATTACCTCTAAACATCGAACAGTTGTGATATGTTTTATTAGGTTGGCAGAATTGTGTAGCGTTCCACTGGTGACACATTTATGCTTTCCTCTAATGGATTGTTTGTCTACAGCCGTCGGAAATCGGCGTCCTTTCTTATTTGGATACCCGTTATATATAATTAAATTTCAGGTTGAAAAGTAAATGTAACATCCTCTCCGTGTTTTTTACCCTTTGTTTGAGCTTCAATATGAGAATAAACCACTTTTTCCTACTATATAGTACTTATTTGTTAAGCATACGGCTAGTATATGAGTTAATAAAATGGCAACAGGACAACAGCCAGTAGTCGACTAGAATTAGAAGATATGGTGAAAGGATATTAGTCGAACCGAATGTCAGTCACAAACCCACAGAACAGCGATAGCGGGGATATCGTAGTTGCCATATGTTAACTGTGAAAGCACGGCTATGCCTAATACAAAATAATAAGTACTGTGTATTATGTACTAAATTATTCTTACTTTGTGCTATTTTAAAAAATTTTTAAAAATTTTAAAAAGCTGAACATCGTTCTTTGTGATAGAAACGCTTAGAGATAACTTAAAAGCAGACTTTCGACCACCCATACAGATACATTACCTTGTTATAGAACTGACAGCGACATTCCTCGTTATTCATTTACCTTTTGAAAATTCTAAGCTGAAAGAAACCACCCACCCTCTCGGTTACTTAATTAATTCCGGCGGAAATTAATATTTTCCGAAACCAAAAAGAACCGAAAATGTAGATTAGGAATAAAGCAAATTGTTATTGATGTTCGCAAATGGGTTGAGGGTTGAGCTCTTTGTTTTCGCCCCCGCATTTTCCATGAAGGTCGGGTGTTCGGGATTAGTTCTTGTTTGTTGTTTCCGAATGGAAAGTTTAATTTTGGCCGCAGATTCTTTGCATCTTGGATAATTGAAATACTTCTTTTGTAATGTAATAAATTTATACAGGTTGAGCAAATTCAGTAAAATACACCACATAAAAAGATATCAAGTTAATTATTTTTTTAAATATAACACCCTATATTTTTTTATTACTTGATTTTTCAATTGGCGATTCAAGCTAACCGATACCACCACATACTTTGATTTTCTTTTACTATACGGAGAATGGTCGCACTGCGCAGCTTTCTGAGTGCCTTTTAAAAGGAGATAGAAAACTCCGCCATTTTGAACCCTTATTACATGTTGCCTACATCTTGGCGCAATATTTTTAATAGGTGCGTTTTAATCATCCGCTTCTGCTTCGGAATTGTCGGTTTTCTTGTTTTAATCTGACAGGTTAGAACATATACTTTGATTTTCTTTTATGTGGGTTAGAACGACTGAACCGGCAATTCCGGAAGCAGAAGCGGATGATTAAAACGCACCTGGCGATTCTATGCACTCTTGCATAGAACAAGAAAAACGAAGAGTTCTGAGGGGGAGTCCTATTTATGTTCCACAACAATGGATACGGATAATTGCTTTGGTCAAAAAAATGGCTTGCCGTATAAGGTTCATGAAATGGACACCAGAGATTTTAAAGATTTCAAAGAATTAACCAGTCAAATCGGACAAAATTTCACGCTTAACACCAAGAACGAAAAAGTAAATTGGCCCAATATCAGAATTTTGGAATTTAGAAAGGAGTCACCTTTTTCAATTTTTTATGAATATAATTTCAAATGAAACATGTTTTTTCGAGATATAAGTAAAAAGTCGTAAAATTAGCAGGTTGAAAAATGCGCCATTACTGTTAAAAGATGAACCACCAAAAATTTCAAAAAAGAAAAAGAGCGGTCTTCTTTAGTTGTCGGGAAGGCGCGATTCCAGAAAAATATCATAAATTTTTTGATTATATACTTTGTGTTTAATTTGAATAAAACTTTTTCAATTTACTTTTATATAGTTGTTTTTTATTAGTATAGAAAAATAGCTTAAAAATATAAATCAGTAAATTTCTCGTACCCTGTTTTACATTTTTCTTTAATGCAAAACTACATCTCAAAATAAGTCATGAAATTCTTCATTTTTTTTTTTTTTTCAATATTATTAAAACAGTAAAAAGTATAAACTTTTTAACATTTATCATCTTAGTGTACACATTATAAACAATTTAAATTGTAAAAATAAAAGAATAAACTTACATTTGAACAAAGTTATAACGAATTGTTCCAACCGCCAAAACTTTAAACGCTTTTTTTAAAACTATCAATTTTGAGTTGTGTTAGTATTGCATTGAGGATGCGATATGATTATTTTATCATAGGTTGTTTATGGTTTTGTTCCAACAAGCTCGAAAACGATAACATTTCGATAGAAATCATGCGCTGTATACAATGTATGGAGGGTAGAGAAAAGGAGGACAATCTTATATGGATCTTTATATTAAAAAGTGGCCACCAAAATGTATACAATTAAGATGGCGCTCGTGTAGCCAGGGGACAAAATCCAATGCTATATAGTCATATAGATTGCTCATTCATAATGAAATCAGACAGGAAGCAGTAAATTGAGACCTCCGTGCCATTTTAATACAAGAATTATTTATTGTTTATATTATTATTTTTCAATAAAATTTGACTATTGTCGTGTATTGTCAAAATTTATCTACGATCACAGAACACTTACTCTTCTACGATCAGTCACTTTTCACGGTGTAGTTTTTAGTTTTTTATGGTTGAGCAATATTTATTACTATATACATCATTGGTGTCATTGTGTAATCTAAATTATCGACTGTCGACGTCCCCTGGGCACAGAAGCGCCATCTTAATTGTATACATTTTGAGGGACACTTTTTGTATACAGAGATTGTTCTCCTTTCCTCTACCCTCCATAATACAATGTTTACCGAGTATTAAGTTGACAAATGACATGTCACTACAAGGAAGCAAAGGCCTCTTTTCTGTCTGATTTGTCTCAAACTTCTGCTTCTTTTTATCTGTTATAAATTTGAGACGTAAATCCGTTAAAATGTCCTTAATTAAACCTATTTTTGAATAATAATATTTTTAAATACAATTAACTAGTAAAAATATTAATAAAAACACGTTTAAAAATCTTAAAAAATATTATAAGAACACAACTGGCCTCCTACACATTTCTTTAGTAACCAACATTTTGTTGACTGCAGAATTAAATCTTATTAGAAAAAAGATTATTAAAAAAAAGCACTAATGCTAATTATAAAACGAGTATAAATACCCTTTTTGAATATTTAGTCCAGTGTAATTCTTAATTCTAATAGGTACAAATACTAATAATAAGGGAGTATAAATAGACCCTAAATCTGGTGTGGATAATCTGTTTTAAAGTTTGCCATTTTAGTAAAAAATAAATATTGGATCCAACTCGAGGCAAGTAGACTTTCTTCAATTTTTCATAGTTTCTTTTCACCTCGTAATGACCTGCAGTTGGATTCTCATCTTTCGATACGTGTCGTATTGAGAATCGAGATGCCTATCTTCGTTCGACAGAATAATATTTCACTCTACTCGACACGTAACGTGTGGAGTTCGCGCATAAAAATCGCTGTGCAGAAGTCTAAGTAGAAATTAAGATTAATAAATTATAAAGAAAAATTATAACGAACGTAGTCAACTAAAAGTTCGATTATATAGAACAACTATACATTTTTATTTTCTAAAAGAATTTAATACATCTCGTCCTAAGTTTATTTGTAAAATGTGTTGAATTCCGGTATACCTACCTGACTCTAAATGCTGGACCAATATTTTGCCAATAGTAATTAATTGATTCGATTTTCCTCTGTGGCTTGCTGTTAATTCCGCAAATATTTGCGCGGAATCGGAACGCCGGAAGCTCCAAAGCGGAAAATTAATCTGTGAGGTTATTCCATGTGCGAAGTCACATTTTTCTTTTCCTCTTCTTTGGCGAATAATTTATTCTACGAACGTGTCATTACAGGGTAACCCTGTATCCTTACGGTTAAAAGTTATTTCGTGAAATTTAAGTATTTAATTCTAAACAAAAGATCAGTCTTATAGCAATAAAATTTCCTGAATTTTTGGAATGTTGCACAGGGGCGTACTAAGTCTTCCTCGCGCGAAATACTGATATGCACCTTTATGTGCATAGAGCCAAAATAAATCATTTCCGCAGCTTCAATTTATGACTATGAAGACTAGAGATAAGGAGGCGAATCTCTTCCATCTCCTCCACAAAATCTTCTGAGATATTAGTATTGAAATGTACAGATCATGTCCTCCTTGCTAAGAATACAATCTTATCTCAAATTATAAAACTTTTGAGATGTTACAGTTTTGAACTGCTGCCCGCCGGGTAAAAACGGTACTAGATTTTGCCTCGAGAGTACTAGAGTTTCAGATTATTTAAGAATGTACTAGATCTAGTACAATTATACTAGATTGGCAACACTGTGCTTCAGAATCACGCCGTAAAACCCCAGTGAGAATTATCTCCGTGAATGGTATTTAACTATGCCTAATTAGACAATCCAATATTCTGTCAGAATGGGCAAAAATGGCCGATGTTTCGCAAAAACAACAAAGTATGTTGGACTTTTTTACTAACGTTTGACTGATATTTTAAATAATACATTTAATATTATCATATGCTTAATAAATATCGATTTTTGCAATTTTTGAACACAACGAAAAAAATTCTAAAATCTTTCAGCCATTTAAAGTCACGCGATTTTTATTGCCTAATCAGGCACGGCCTTGCAATATATAAAAAAAATTAAAACACTTTATTAACGCAACTATCCTTTATTACATGGTGTACAGATAATACAAGTTACAATATTAAAAATGTCTATAGATACATAGGAAAAATATAGCACGCCTTTTCGTTTATTTACAATTAAAATTTCAAACCGTTAAATGTGGAGAAGTTTGATGAAAAAAACAAGGTTAATTTTAGGGCAAAACTATATATGACATACGAGGGAAGGGCATGTAACTTTTTTAGTATTTGCCATCAAACTCGACAAATGAAGGACATTATTGTTGTATATTGTAAATATGACTGGTAAGCCACTGGGATATTTATTTATTTCTTTGGTTGATTTGTTATCGCCTAGGTACATCGATGGGTATGTACAATACTAAAAAGAAATCATTCTTGTATTAACCATAAATGAATAAAGAATAATAATATTTAAAGTGTGAGTTTGATTCTTCCAAATTGAAAGCTTCAAGTGTTATATAAACTTCATATTAAGGACAATACAACAATTGCCAAAAAAGGTGCGATTAGTCAGTCTGATTTAGTTTTAAGCATTAACATTTAGACAATAACATAAACATAGATTTAAGGATTTTAAAACAAAACCGTTTAAATAGTAAATTTAATCACAAGAATAAACTTTGATAATTCATCAAAAATGGAAAAAAAGACACATACATGGTAGCTACTTCTGAAATTGATTTGCTATCTCACAATTATTATTATAATTAATAAGAGTTTAGAAGTTCGAAAGTTTATAGTTAGGACAATAGCTTAACCTCACTTTTTAAACGTACATCGACATGCGCAATTGTATTTTGGACATAAATTTAAGCATTAAGCTATGTTTATGTCAATATTCATGTTTGTGGTGTCACAAGAAAATGCCTGCTGAATGCGTCTGAAGTTGTCACTGGTCATCTGTCACGGGTGTGTCTTCTGTCAATTGTCACGGTCATAAATGACGGAATGGATGATGTTCTGAATTAAATATTTAAATAAATCCAACGTTGTTTCAATCATCGGATGAACGTATATAACGTTCTTAATAAAACACAATACATATAACATGTTACATGAAGCGTGATTTATTAAGTTTGTCAAAACGCTATACAGGGTGATCCATTAGTGTGAAAAATTTAAAAATCTCTAAAAACTATTAACTATTTGGTATAGGGAATGCTTAAGTCAAATTAAAGTATAATTAGGATACTTTTGATTGAAAAATTGTAGAAAAAAAATTGGTTATTAATGTTTTCTTTTGCATGATATAGGTCATTGAATTCAATATGATTTTCATACAAAACTGAATATTACCTGCAAAATACCCTGTATAATCTAATAATAATTTATATTTTCAAAATGGGAAAAGCGAAGGCAATTCAAATATAAAATAAAATTAAAAAGAACATAAGTTGGTTCCAGAGGGAAGTTATTAAACATCCTGTATATTTAAAAATAATTTTAAAATATGTCGTTTAACGCTGTCTACCGTTCTGTGGTAAAATATTTTTTATATCTCTAATAATGGCGGAGATATTGGACTTTTCACACTAACGGATCACCCTGTATATTTCGTGAATCATCATGTCCGACAATATCAATTTTTTTTTATGAAATGGATTTAAAAAAATTGTCTTGTATTTTTAACAGTTTTTTAAAACGATAAAATTAGTAGGTATCTTATAAAATTGTATATTATGTTGTTATAAAAAATGTTACTTTATTATACAGTGTGTCGCAAAAAAGTATGCACCATATAAAAAAAACAATGTGCTGATTTCTCAATTATTCAACGAGATATAAAATACACTGTTTTGATTAATTGATATGTGCGTATTGATGAACGAAAATCCGTGTGTTAGATTTTGTAGTTCGTCTTGTATGATTAGGTATGAGTCATAGAAATAATATAGAAGACCAATATAAATATAAAATTTAAGCAGAAATTGAAACCTACTGTGTATAAAAACGCGTCTCTGCGCCTGACATCGCAAAATAGTGTGTCTAGAAGCTTGCGCAATATGCATGACTTGTCCCTGTAGTGTTGCCAAGTATATTAAACATACCTAACAGAAAATAATTTTATATTAATTAATTTTATATTAATTTATTTTTAAATTATATGATTTAAACAGTTTATATCTACGAAATATCGCCACAAAATAACTTATAAACATTTAAATAATCAACTAATAATATTTATGTGTAATTACATTCTCAAAAATATGTACAAATACGGTATTAATGTTCAACAAGCGATTCACCTACACATTCAATATTGACCTGGCAATAGCACTAAAATCCGGTGTTTCAAAACTATATGACGCTGCCCTTACAGGACCGTTTGTAGTTTATTATTTAATTACACGATGAAAGTGGCATTTTATTTTTAGTTTTTTGTAGTGTTTAGTTAAATCCTAGGTACAATAAAAGACATTTTTACATTGGTCAATGAAAATGTAATCAATGTATTAAGCAGCTGTTTTATTTATTACAAGATTTATATCTGGAAATCTAAACCTACCTAAGAATTATAATTATGTAAATAGAGAGCTGTATATTTATATACAGGCTGCCCAGCGACGGGGAGACATTATCGATATCTGACAAAACAATGAATGATTTTTTATTAAAAATTGTTAAAAATAGTAAGCAGGTTATGATCTTTTCATCCAAAATATTCTAACAGTTCTGTTATTTTCGTTTTATTTTAAATGAGATGCCACTTCTATTATTTCTGATAGCGATGGAACATATACACAAAAAAAACATATAAGTGAGATAACTACCAAATTAATGATTTACAAGTTTATTCTTATTATTTATAAAATAGGTTTGCAATGTGTTGATGTGGAATGTTATCATCGACTAAAAACTATAAATCTTTGTATTAAATTGATCGAAAACAATCCATAAATTGGTTTAGACTGTATAGAATATTTCTAGTAAGCAGCGACTAACTTTTATTATGGAACCGAAAGACCCTTTTAAAAGGGTTCAAAATTAAAATAAATATGTACCAAGTAAATGTAGTAGTATTTTTTAATTTATATTGAAAATGGTAAACATGAAAGGTTTTCTGTCTAATTGTAAGTAACGACTCATAGTCTCGGCTGACAAAATGTAAAAAATATGTCGAACATAATATTCCTGGGCGAAAAGCAACTGCCCCCTATTTTGCACTCCCCAGATTAAATTTAGTTGTAGCAAATGATACTATCAAATAAGATGTTAAATCACAAGAAAAATCTCGTGACTACAGTACTAATGAATGCCTGTTTGGAAAAGTATCTTTGTTTGTAAATATTTATATGAATAGTTATATTTAATCCAGGTTAAATGTCAGTGCGCGAGTGTAATGTTAAGTATGAACAAAATCCGCCCATTCTGTATATACGTTTAGTTATCGACCCTAGTAGATAGGCAATTTGTTATTGCTTTAAGTTTTACCTTTAAGTAGGGAGAGAGAAAATCAATATTAGGATAAATGTTCCAGTCCATTTCTGGTTACGTATCTAAAAAGTATTTTAATTTTTGGTTAAATAATTAATTGTAACAGTGATTTTCTTGAGTTAGTACCTAATTTAGATTGTGGATTAACGTTTTTGTATATAACTTCGGTGTTTAATAATAAACGAAGTCAAAATCGGAACACGTGGTTTCATTCTGGAAAGTAATTTTAAATTGAATCACGTACGCCGTTCGAGTGAAAATGTTTTAAGTAGTTCAAAACAACATAGTTGTAGCAAATGATACTAAATCAAATAAGATGTCAAATCACAAGCAAAATCTCGTGACTACAGTACTAATGATTGCCGAAAATTAACTAATTCATATTTTATGCCATATCTTTCTTTAATAAGCACTTTCAGAACCATATTTACCTTAACTTAGATTTTTTTCATCGTTTTCTATATAGAATCATCTCTAAAAATATATGACTGAAACATCGTGCCAACTATTTGTTCGATCAATAAAAAAACTTGCACCGGTCCTGTTCGAGCCAGCACCGTTATACGCATGAGCTCCGACACACTATTTTCTCCTTATGGTTTCATTTTTGATATATGGAATCGGCTTTCTATACTATTTCTAAGGTATGAGTTGCAAAATATAAATCACTGTGAAATTAAGTAAAAATGAATCTATACCGTTGTAAACAATGGATTTTATTAATACAATTTAGGAAAAATAAAAAAACAAGTAAAAAAATATTCATTAAATAATCTTAACAAATACAACTCGTGTAATTAATTATCAAAAATTCTTTTTGTATTACATTTGAAAATTTTATTATCGATAAAAGTTGGTGCGTAACTTAAAACCCAATATAAACTTCATATTTTTAAAAAATGTATAACATATTCGAGGAGATTAAAAAATATTAATTTCAAGTGAAATACTCGCATTTTTAAATATAAGCAAACATAATACTTAAAAAAATTGTTTAGATTTAATTAATATGTAAATCCCAGCCACCGAAATAACAAAATGTTTTTTAATTTATTTTTTTTATAAATATTCGTTGACGTGTTATATATTTCCCTTGCGCTTTCCTGTACTAGTATCCTAACCACATTCCAATCGATGATGCCATTCGGGCGTAAAATCTAGTCAAAAAACGGAACAAAATTGTATCTACAGGGTATGTTGTATAATCAGATTATCACAGCTAGGGTTAACACATTTTGGCCTCATAAACTGGAATGTACCTTTACATGTTTAATTTGTGCAAAAATAGAACCATTACGAAAAAAAAATGAACAAGGGTGTTTAATTGGCGCGACAGTGGTGTACGTCGGGAAGTAGATTTTAACGGTAACCATAAAAAATAGAAGAAGAAAAGGATCACAAATGTAGTTTTGTGCACATCTTTTTTGTTTTCACTTTAGAAAAATGGTTCCATTTTTCAGTTTACTACATATTAAGATACAGGATTACAAAATGTGATTATTAATAATAATTCCGTGAACTGGTGATTGAGTGAATATTCTTACATATGTTTATTGTGTAAATGTTTTACATTTTTGTTCAGATATATATCGTTATATTTTGCAAATTTGGTGTTAAATCAGAGACGTGTTTTTTGTGATTTGAGCAAATAGTTGACGCCATGGAGATTACTTACTGGCAAATCAGTCTTATTCTGGTGTATATTACATATTTTACCTGGGGAGACTTTGCGGCCACCACCTGAAACAATAGAAACCAAAAGTTACAATTTTTAAAACATAAATTTTACTGTGAAAATTTTTAATTTCATTCATCTTATCAGTAGTCACATATGTACATATCTGTACCTCGGAGCCAGACTATGTTAAGTCCAAATTGGCCAAATTTTAGGTAAATATGTTAAGTGACTTAAAATTTTGCGGCGCATGGTTCGATATTTTCCATTTTGACGTATCTTTTAAAATAACAAAAACAGCTCATTTTTTAACTACGCTAAGCCCACACTCCACAGTCTAAAATGAATATATAAAAAATGCTCTCCTGAAAAACTAAGTTTTTGGACTTAACATACTCTGGCTCTGGGGTACAGATATATTATTTTTAATAATACATGGGAAACTTTATCATTTACTTTGTCAAAATTTTGCCGTTGTCACAGGAAGTCGGAGAAATAATAATTTAAATTTTTAAGAATGTATTTCTCGTGACGTGTATAAATCATAGAAATAATATAGAAGACCAATATAAATATAACATCCAAGCAGAAATTGAAAACTACTGTGCATAAAAACGCGTCTCTGCGCCTGACATCTCAAAATAGTGTGTCTAGAAGCTTGCGCAGTATGCATGACTTGTCCCTGTAGTGTTGCCAAGTATATTAAACATACCTAACACAAAATAATTTTAAATTAATTTATTTTTAAATTACATGATTTAATCAACTTATATCTACGAAATATCGCCCCAAAATAATTTATAAACATTTAAATAATCAACTATAATAGTAGTAATATTTATGTGTAATTACATTCCCAAAAATATATACAAATACGGTATTAATGTACAACAAGCGATTCACCTACAAATTCAATATTGACCTGGCAACACCACTTTAATCCGGTGTTTCAAGGCTCTATGACGGTGCCGTTACAGGACCGTTTGTAATATTTTGGCTTCAATTTGTATTTTATTATTTAATTACACGACATTTTATTTTTAGTTTCGTGTAGTGTTAAGTTAAATCCTAGGTACAATAAAAGACATTTTTACATTGGCTAATGAAAATGTAATCAATGTATTTAGCAGCTGTTATATTTATTACAAGATTTATGTCTAGAAATTCAAACCTACCTAAGAATTATAATTATGTAAATAGAGAGCTGTATATTTATATACAGGCTGTCCAGCGACGGGGAGACGTTATCGGTATCTGACAAAATAATGAATGATTTTTTGTTAATAAAAATAGTAAACAGGCTATGATCTTTCCATCTAAAATATTTTGACAGTTCTGTTATTTCCTTTTTATTTTAAATGAGATGCCACTTCTATTATTCCTGATAGCGATGGAACATGAAATGTTGCTTATTTGGAATATATACCTTTACACAACGCTCATGACGTCAGAGACAGTTTCAGTCGGGTATAATTTAAAATAAAGAATTTTAAAACGAATCGTATTAATTTGTACCTGTACCTAACATTTATGGCATCACTAGCCGAGTTGGCATCGGGTATATTTTCAAATGTAGAGACTGAAAATTAACCCTATTAAATTGTATACTTTTAAATGCGGGTTTCAAGGCATTTTAAAATATAAACTCGATCTCAACGAACTTAGAAACTTCTGTCACTCGATATTTTAATCGTTACTTCCTCTTCGCTTTTTGGTCGGCACAACAATTATTTACATTTCTTCATTCTTTACCGCGTGCGAACCAGTACAGTTTAAAGAAATTTTAAAAAACCTACTTTAAAAATGAAGATGTTAATGATTTTCTCATGGATCCCATCTTCAGATCCTGACTTAATTTATGTGGTATTATTCATTTTCTAACAAAAAGAGAATCATAGAAACCGGGCAACGTGGTAAAGAATTATCGCTCAACATACATAAAAAAATATTTCAACGAATTGAGAATATCCTCCCATTTTAAAGTATGTTAAAAAAAATTGTTAATAAAGTGCAAAGTAGGGTGATAATATATATTATGAAGAATATAAAATGATAGATAAAGCCAGTGTAGAAAGTATTATAAATAAACTGTGGAAATATCGAGAATCTCGATTTTGAATCGGAAGAAGAGTATTCTATGCAATTTAGAATGAAAAATGATCAAAATGAAACAAATGAACGACATGCTAATGTTATTGACAACTTTCTTCAAACATTTTCTAGTTTTCCGAAAACTAACTGGATAGTTCGAAAATCATTTCCGCCGTTAAAGCGCCTCTTGTTCCGAAAAAGATACACGCCTGTCAACATTCATCGTTCAACAAAAAAAGTATTAGATACAAAACGCTTCGTATTGTAAGGCCAAAATATATTTGGAAATCAAAAAAGTCATATAAATAAAAAAATCATTATAGTGAGACAACTACCAAATTAATGATTTACAAGTTTATTCTTATTATCTATAAAATAGGTTTGCAATGTGTTGATGTGGAATGTTATCATCGACTAAAAACTTTAAATCTTTGTATTAAATTGATCGAAAACAATCCATAAATTGGTTTAGACTATACAGAATGTTTCTAATAAGCAGCGACTAACTTTTATTATGAAAACGAAAGACCCTTTTAAAAGGGTTTAAAATTAAAATAAAATATGTACCAAGTACCAAGTAAATGTAGTAGTATTTTTTAATTTTGAATCTTGAGAGATGCAGACATATTTGGATACTTTATATTGAAAATGGTAACATGAAAGGTTTTTTGTTTAATTGTAAGTAACGACTCACAGTCTTGGCTGACAAAATATAAAAAAATATCGAACATAATATTCCTGGGCGAAACGCACCTGCCCCCTATTTTGCACTACTCAAATTAAATTTACTTGTAGCAAATGATACTAAATCAAATAAGATCTCGTGACTGCAGCACTAATGATTTCTGTAAATTAACCAATTCATTTTTCATGCCATATTTTTCTTTCAAAAACATATTTATCCTACTTGAATTTTTTTCATCGTTTTTTATATAGAAGCATCTCTAAAAATGTATGAATAAAACATGGTTTGAACTATTTGTTCGATCAATAAAAAACTTGCACCGGTCCTGTTCGAGCCAGCACCGTTATACGCATGAGCTCCGACACACTATTTTCTCCTTAGGGTTTCAGTTTTGATATATGGAATCGGCTTTCTATACTATTTCTATGGTATAAATAAAACCAGATAATTTAAAGCTTTTGTTGCCAAATGTCTACTATTATTTCCTAGGAATACCATCTCTGTTTGTTTTGTAGCAAAAGTAAAATGGAAAAATATTTAGGTGTCTGTTTTTTATTTTAATTTAAACGAATTTGTAGAATCTACTGCTATTTTAAGCACAAAAAAAACTAAATACTATATAATAAATAATACTTTAAAAAGTTCACTTTTAAATAAATTATTTTTTATCCTACACCAACAGAAACTCAATTTTGGCATCTCTATAGAGACGTCAAAACGCATCTTTTCTTCGCTAGGCGGCAAAATAACTGGAATCATCGCATTAATTTGCCGCCAGATGGTGTACAATTTAATTTTGACAGTTCCTTTCACAATTTATTATTAAATTATTTTTGTTGCATTGTTTATAAAGAATAGAAACTTGTTTATTCTGCTACAGGTTATGTGTTTAGTAAGTTTTATCTATAATTGATGTAGTTAGTGTAGACAAGTTGTAGTCAATTTTTCAAATTAAAATTATAATACACATTACACCAGTGGTCGCCAACCTGTCGATCGGAGGCAATTCTGGTAGCTCTTACAACGATTTTAATTTAAAAAATACAAACTGCAAAAATCAGAGAAGCTTCCGAAAATTCCACAAAAAATCTAATTGTCATAATATTAAACATAAACAGCGGCAACGTTGCGGTGAACGATCTGCCGCTGACGCCATCAAGCTAGAATCGGCTAGAACCGACCAGCCGGACCAGCGCGTTAGTGTTCAAAAACGATCAGGATTGCTTTGAACGGGATAAATACGCACGGCGCGGCGACATTGCGCTTAGTTTAAAACTGAACGCGTAACCAACGTCCAGCGGTTGGGTTAGTAGAGAACAACAAAAAATAATATTATGGCAAGCAGTTGTAAGAAGGTAAAGACATACCACTTTCATTCGGAATGGGAAGAACAATACTTTTTTACAGAAGTTAAAGATAAAAATGTGTGTTTGTTGTGTAATACTTCGGTCTCCGTTGCTAAAAAAAAGAAATATTGAGAGACATCTTAAAACTGTACATTCTAATTTTGAAAAATCATTCCCACTACATTCTGCCGCCAGAAAGGACAAACTGAAACAGTTAAAAAAGCAGTTAGTTGGACAACAATCAATATTTTTAAGAACAGTCGACAAAAATAAGGCTGCAACTGAAGCATCGTACCGTGTGTCCAACATAATTGCACAAAAAAAGAAACCTTATGAAGACGGGGAAATAATAAAACAGGCGCTTTTAGAAGCTGCTGATTCATTATTTGCCAACTTTAGAAATAAAGACGAGATAGTTTCAGCTATAAAATCTATGCAACTTTCTGCTAATACAGTGATGAGACGTGTAGAAGTAATGAGCAATGATATTTTTTTACAGTTAAGAACTGACTTAGATAACTGTGTTTATTTTTCACTTCAACTGGATGAATCAACAGATGTCGTTGACCCTGTCCAGATGGTCGTGTTCGTCAGGTTGGTTTTTAGTGATTTTACAATTAAAGAAGATCTTTTGAAGTTTATTCCACTGAAAGGACACACTACTGGACAGGAGTAGTTTTCTCATTTAAAAAATATTATTTCTTCCGAGAAAATTCCAATATCGAAAATGGTAGGCTTGACAACCGATGGCGCTCCAGCTATGGTGGGTTGTGATAAGGGTCTGGTGGCGTTATGTCGTAAAGATGAAACTTTTCCGCAATTTCTCTGTTACCACTGCATTATCCATCAGCAAGCATTATGTGGCAATTTCTTTCCTGAAACTAAACAACGTTATGAAACTGGTGGTAAAAATTGTGAACAAGATTAGAGCTCAAGCGTTACAAAGATTATTCAAAACCTTGGCCGATGAAGTTGACTGTCAATACGGGGACCTACTCCTTCACTCTGAAGTGCGATGGTTAAGTAAAGGAAGGGTGCTGAAACGTTTTAATGATGTCCTATCTGGCATAGTTTAATTTTTCAAACAACGCGATGAACCGACTCCGGAACTAGAAAATTCAATCTGGCTTAGAGATTTTGGTTTTCTCGTGGACATTACAGAGAAATTAAACGAACTTAATTTGCAGCTTCAGGGGAGAGACAAAGAACTAGCGGAAATGATTTCTGATATAAAAGAATTTATCAAAAAGCTGGAGTTTTGGGAACAAAACCTAATTAACAGCGACGCCAAGCATTTTCATATTTTTTCAAAAAAAATATCTCAAAATCCATTAGAACCCTATGACAGCAAATATCATGTAGAAATAGTTTCTACCCTGAAGAATAACTTCAAAAATCGTTTTAAGGATTTCAACGAAATGGTTTTAGTAGCGCAGTTTGTTGTTTCACCCTTTATAGAAATTGATATCCAACAGTTTGCAACTTGTGTTATGCAGAACTTTGGCGAAGACATCGCTGCAACAGAAATGGAAGTAATTGAGTTTCAAAATGATTTAGCCTTAAAATCGTTAGTCTCAAGTACCAAATGTATCTGGCCTATTGTAAGTAAAGACAAATATTCAGTTCTATGCCGTGTTGCCTTGAAAGTGAAAGCATTATTCAGTTCAACCTATTTGTGTGAATCTTCTTTTTCCAATATGAAGTTTATTAAGAACAAATATCGCAATCGACTTACAGATGAACATTTGGATAATTGTATTCGAATGGCTGTATCAAATTATACTGCAAACATTAAAAAAATTATCGATGAGTCTGAGTGTCAGCCTTCTCATTGAACGTGCTTTTTTATTTTTCAATGTTTATGTTCATGATAGTGCGTTACTTTTTTGTTGTTATTATTAACTATTTTTAAATCTTACGTGACATGCCGTTGTGGCTGGATAAAAGTTTGTGTTTATTTTTCAAACACCTTCGTTTAGTAAGTAGGAATGTAGCTATGAACAAGTACGTACTAGTAATATTAGTTATTTTGTTATTAGTTTATTATTAGTACCTATGTATTATGTATTACCAGTTAAATAGTAAAATAAATACATATAATGATAAATTAACTGTGGATTATTTCATTTACGTTGCGTTACGTGGCTTCCGTGTGGGTAGCTCGCTGTTTATTCCAAAATTAACAAAGTAGCTCAACACATTGAGAGGTTGGCGACCACTGCATTACACATACATGTTGTGTGTGTTGCCGTCAAGTAGTAATATACAACGACTATATACTACAGGATAGACTAGTTTCATAAAAAATCACATTGCGTTTTTTTCCGTGTGGTTGATGACGTAGGCGTCAGTGCAGAATTTGGTTTGTTTCTATAGAAAGTATTGTGTTTACGTTGTACTTTTGGGTTGTTTAAGGGCCGATTCCACCGTTGTGTTAAACGGAGATTAAAATGACATTGTTAATGTAAAAATGTCATTTTAAACTTCGTTTAACACAACGGTGGAGAATCTGTCCTTACAGTCTTTAATTATTTATTCGTTTTTGTGTTGAATGAACTTGTAAAAACATCGAATAATTAATATTTTTTTGTTTTTCAACAATTTTTGAGTCAAGTAACTTTAATAAACATTGTTTTTAATTTTATTTTTGTGATTAGTATTGACATTTTTGCTACTAATTTTTATCTGAAATATTTAAATAAATTTGGTAAGTTTTCTCATTAAAAGATAGAAAAAATATGTTCTAAATCATTATTTGTTGTTTTAGATAGCAATGCCTGGGCAGATTTGTGCTGTTGCTTCTTGCAACTCTTATGAAAGAAGGTGTAAAAATATTTTATTCTTTCCGAAAATGAATAATTTAGTTTCAAATACAACTAAGAAAGAATGGATAAATCGTCGTAAACGAAAAGAAAAATTTAATCCAAATTTAAAATTCCACTCGTCAACACTTTTTCGCCTCTGTAGCACTGAAGGGCCTCCAGCAACTGTTAGTAAAATGAAGTTGGGCACAAAACCAATTTTGTCAGCGGAGTTAGAAGAGGAACTAGTTCGATATTTACTTATAATGGATAAAAAGTTTTTGGTCTGACAAGAAGGGATGTCTGATCTTTAGCATTTCAACTTGCTAAGCGTAACACATCCATTCTCCCTTTTACGCGAATCTGCGGGAAAAGATTGGTTTTCGTCATTTATGAACAGGCATAAGGCTACACTAACTCTACGAAAACCCACTGGAACTTCCCTAGCAAGAGCCGTTGGTTTTGATAGGGAAAATGTCACTGAGTTTTTCGACTTATTATAGAAGACTATGGCAGAGCGAAATTATGGACCTTACCAAATATATAACGTAGATGAGTCGGGGTTGTCTACACGGAAAAAAAAATGTAGAACAAATTTCTACAATTATAGATTTTTTCTCTACAATAAATAGTACATATAGGGACAGGGACAATTTGTAGTAAAAATTTCCAAATATTTGTGGAGAATGTATTGTAGAGTTATTATCTACAATATTTAGTAAAAATATCCAAATGCATCATAAGAATTGTTCTACAAATTGTTATAATTTTTGCTATTCATTGTATGAATTTATATTAAAAATGTATTGCGTTTTATGAAAATAAATACGAAAATTTTACACAATAAATAGTAAAAATTCATACAAATTGTAGTAATTTTTAATAAAACTTGTAGTAGTATTCCATAATTATTATAATTATAACCTAGAAAAAAATGTTCCTTAATAAAATATTCAATTTATTGTTTTAATATAAAAGATACAAAGTCTTAATTACATTATGTAATAAATAACAGTAATAATAGCACCCTCAGTCTCAGTTGGTTTTTTCTGCACCTGAAAAATATGAAATAAAAATAAATAAACAATTGAACTGTTCATACCCTTAGAACGGGGATATTTATCACCTTTACACTGATTTGGATATTAAATGACTAAGTCAGATAACTAACAAAAATGAGAACGTAGGTATGTCACAATTAAGACAAAGAAACATCATTGAATTTGGCACAAAATTCGATCGTTGGGCACAATATTCGATCGTTGGCCACAACTATTTTTTTTAAAATAATCTACTAAGGTTATTTAAATTAGTTATCTAAAGGTAAATTATTCAGAAACAATAATAAATGTACTTACCACCAATAGAATTTATTATTAAAATTTCCTCAAACGCATCGGTGCTTATAATATAATAATGTGTTATAGGTACTCGTATATGTACGATGCTTTGTTATGTGAACATGGCGAACGGCTACTGCTGTCTGGCCATTTATGATCGACGTCAAAAAACGTTGGCCAATAGCAGAATTCTGTTTTGTTCACATGACTTAGAATTTCTACAATATTATAGAATATTTTTGAACAAAATTGAATTTTTTTTCATAAGAAGGGATGTAAATTATTACTATTTTTTGTAGAGAAAATTACTATTTTTTGTAGAGATAATTATTAATATTTGTACAAATTTTTTCAGAAGTTAGTAGTAGTAATTACGATAATTGTAATAATTTTCTACTTCTACAAACAATAGTAAAATATACTAAACATTGTGGAATTCTTTCCTATTGTTGTAGCATTTTATTCGACAATTCAATTAATAATAATAATAATAATAATAATAATAATAATATAACTTTATTCATGTAGGTATACAAATACAATATAATATAAATAATTTTAGAAACAATTAAACATTATTTACAAGAATAAAGTAAGAAGCAATAAGTACGTGAGTACTTGTTTCGCTGTATACAATATACACTATTATCTAATTATCCTAATTACATGAATTAATTATTCTAATTACGGTAAAAAAAAAAAAATAAAATATATATATATATATATATATATATATATATATATATATATATATATATATATATATATATATATATATATATATATATATATAATTATATTTATTTAATAATAGAAGAAAATAGATAATGTTAATGTTATATCCAAGTAAGTATGTCTAATCTGGCTAGTTTTGTCAAGTCATGTAAGTATGTATAATCCGGGTGTTTCTTATTTTGGAAATAGCAAAATTCTAATTTTTTTTTTTTTTTTAATAACATTTCATAAGTTTTTTTTTTTTATTTTTGTTAATAGATTTTGGAATTTAGGTAAAACTTATCCTAAAATATTAGATATGAATTGTCTGTGGTTTTCCATTATAAACAACTTCAACTTTGTTTTAAACAAATTTTTAGTATTTATTCTTTTTAGTGTTTCAGGCAAAGTATTGTAACATTTTAAAGCGACATAAGAGTATGCTCGTTGAGAAATTGATTTTTTAACTATTATTGGGTAAGTGTGAAGATTGTAATTTCTAGTGAAGTGGTGGTGTTCGCGATTGGTAGTTTTTTTATTTCCAAAATGGTATTTAACATTGGTACTAAAAAAGAGAAGTTGTTTGACATCAAATACTTTACTTTCTGCGAATAGATTTTCGGTTGGATATCTATAGATTTTGCCCATTATTAATTTTAGAAATCTTTTTTGGATTATTTCTAACGGTGTTAAGTGAACCTTTAGAGCAGAACCCCAAGCTGTTATTGCATATCTCAGGTGACTTTCAACAAGTGCTGAATATAGTTTTTTTAACTCATGCTGCGGTAGGCATTTACTAAGCTGTTTAAATTTATGTAAAATTGACTGTAACTTTTTAACAATGTAGTTTATCTGGATATCCCATTTTAAATGTGTATCGATATGCACTCCCAATAGCCCAATCGGATTAGGTGAAGAACAGGCTTGAGATTCTGAAAAATTCGAAGCAGCAATTTTCCTTCGGAATTCGTTGGAGGGGGTCTGTGGTAGTCTAAATTCAAAAAGCTGGGATTCCAAAGTTGTCGTTACCTCCGCCAGCTTGATTTAAAGGGTTATTTTTTGTATCTTGAATAACTCATTTATTTTCAATTTTACACGGAAAATAGTTTTTACAAAAGTTATTTATAATTAAATTTCCTACAATTCTGCTTTTTTTTGTACGATCGATTTTTTTTCGATTTATACCCGAAAAGAGGGGGTGAATTTTTGGTTATAGAATAACTCGTTTATTTTCAATTTTACGAGAAAAATTGTTATAAACAAAGTTGTTTAAAATTAAATTTCCTACAATTCTGTTTTTTTTTGTACGCTCGATTTTTTTGTATTTATCCCTGAGAAGAGTGGGGGGTAAACTCTTAGAAAAAATCGGAATCATAATTGTACCAAATAACATTTTTGAAAATCAGCAAAAAAAAAAACAAACAGAGAAAATAATGGTACAACATCAATAATAAACGTGACAATACAATACTTAGGTTCACCCCCCACTCTTCTCAGGGATAAATACAAAAAAATCGATCGTACAAAAAAAAACAGAATTGTAGGAAATTTAATTTTAAACAACTTTGTTTATAACAATTTTTCTCGTAAAATTGAAAATAAACGAGTTATTCTATAACCAAAAATTCACCCCCTCTTTTCGGGTATAAATCGAAAAAAAATCGATCGTACAAAAAAAAAGCAGAATTGTAGGAAATTTAATTTTAAACAACTTTGTTTATAACAATTTTTCTCGTAAAATTGAAAATAAACGAGTTATTCTATAACCAAAAATTCACCCCCCTCTTTTCGAGTATAAATCGAAAAAAATCGATAGTACCAAAAAAAAGCAGAATTGTAGGAAATTTAATTTTAAAACAACTTTTTTTATAACAATTTTTCTCGTAAAATTGAAAATAAACGAGTTATTCTATAACCAAAAATTCACCCCCCTCTTTTCGGGTATAAATCGAAAAAAATCGATCGTACAAAAAAAAAAGCAGAATTGTAGGAAATTTAATTTTAAATAACTTTTTGTAAAAACTATTTTCCGTGTAAAATTGAAAATAAATGAGTTATTCAAGATACAAAAAATAACCCTTTAAATCAAGATGGCGGAGGTAACGACAACTTTGGAATCCCAACTTTTTGAATTTAGACTACCAGAGACCCCCTCCAACGAATTCCGAAGGAAAATTGCTGCTTCGAATTTTTCAGAATCTAAAATACTAATCCGATTGGGCTACAAGTATTTCATTTCTGAGACCGATCGTATATCTATTGCTACAATAATGAATAGTTTTTTACTATAAATTGTAGTAAAATTTTCTACAAATTGTTAAGTATTTTTCTACAAGTCTACTACTACAACATTGTAGTAAAATTTTCTAGTCACATTTTTTCCCGTGTATTGTGCAATCAAGATGCCCAGAAGTGGTATCGCTTAGAGGCAAACGACAAGTTGGTGCTATTACATCAGCAGAGAGAGGCTCTCTTATAACCATCGTAATGTGTATGAGTGCGGCAGGTGATTTTGTGCCACCCATGATCATCTTTCCGCGCAAAAAAGCAAGTGACTAGCTAAAAAAAGGGGGCACCTCCAGAATCGCTGTTTGCTTTTCACCCATCCCGGTGGATTCAAACAGATTTATTTACAAAATGGTTTGACCACTTCCTAGAAAAAGCCAAACCTTCAGCAACAAAACCAATACGGCTGATATTGGACGGCCATCACACTCACACTAGAAATCTAGATGTACTTGTCAAAGCCAAAGACAATCATGTTACTATTTTATGCTTACCACCACATACGACGCATAAACTTCAGCCCCTCGACAAGACCGTCATGCGTGCATTAAAGACCTTCTATAGAAGTGAGAATCTTCATGAGAACGGAAAAACGTGCAGTAACACATTTTGATATTTGCTGGTTATTTGGTAGCGTCTATCTTAAAGTGCAATCTGGGAAAAGAGCTGTTAAATGGTTTAGTGCCACTGGGATCTATCCCTTAAGAAGAAATATTTTCACAGACGCAGAATTTGCGGCCAAAATGCAAAAAGAAAATCAAAATTTGCCGAACGATAATACACGTCCTGATAAAGAGCAAAATAACTCGCCTAATGTTTATCCTAGTGACATAGTTCCAGTGCCAGAACTAACAAAGAGGTCGGCAACCTGGACCTAGTGGATTACAAACCAAGAAGCGTAAAGTCAGATGTACTTATATATTGATGTTCTGAAGTTAAATGATTTTAGTAAAGTTTTTTACGCATAATAAGTCTATTCCATATTAACCGATATGACCATTCCATATTACCCTCCATTTTTTATTTTCGTAAACTTACCGAATATGATTTACTTTTTAATTTAGAACCTGTCACTCCTTGGAGATACTTAGAACTATTTATTAATGAAATATTGCAGCTCTAAACCCTTATGTTTTGATGTTATCACTATAAAAATAATTCGTATTCCATATATACCGACTTTACTCTATGTGACTTGATTTTTCACTCAGGAAAATCGAAAAAAAAAATGTTTAAAATACAGTTCATCAAATTTCTAGAGGCTTTCGACGTCTAGACAGAGAAAGCACTACTGACAGGCATCCCGACGGATTTACGCAATGAAAGTACACTCTGCGCATCAAGTATTTCACTATTTCATTCAGACGTAAATGTCAGATGTAAATTTCGCTAAAATATTTCTTTTATTTTCGTTTGTGTTTTTTGCTCATTACAGTTTAATAGAACCTAAGTATGGAGTTTAATAGCAAATTAAGAGGCCGCGTGATTAACAGTCAATCTCGCGAAATAATAGCCAATGTTATAGAGTTTATGAGAAGAGAAGGAAACTTTAATTCACCTTCAATACCATTTAAAAATGTAAATGATCGTGTTGCTGCAGCCACAGGAGTATCTAAAAACACTGTCGTCCGCATTTCTGGAGAGAAAAAAAGAATCGATAACCGTGAGATATCGGAATTTTCATCACCAAGAAAAACCATTTAAAAACCAAAAACAGTTAATGATATAGATGAAGCTGCACAAGAATCAAATTTTATTTTTTTATTATTAGATAGCTATTTTTGTTTCTGAGTTGTGTTCATTTACAGGCTCAATTTTTTTCCGTTTCTCCTTTTTGATTTTATATGGGGTTTCAAGTTGTTTTTGACTTATTTCGACGTAAATCACAACAACACACTTTTTTAATAAAGCAAACAAGCGTTAAAAGGTATATGTACGTGTAAACTACAATTACAAAAAATTGATATGAAACCCATGAAACCACCAACAAAAATGTAAAGCTAGCTTCCGTACTAGAACATGGTGTCATTCGTCGAGATAATTTATCGTTTTGTTTAATAGATCAAGAAATGTAAATATTCCCCTGTTATTTTTTATAAAATTATAAGAGAAATAAATTTTTTTCTAAATAGTATAGTTTATTATTTTGTAGAAAAACAAAATTTCGAAAATTTTAGTAATGTTTCAGAAACAATCGTTATTAATAATAGGTACCATTTTCCTTAATAAGGTAGAAATAAAATATAAACTATTTCCATGATTTACAAAGGCCTACAAAAAAATTATAGGTATTTTCCGCTATCCTATAAAATTTATATTTTCTGACTCAATTTCAAAAGGTTGAAGGAATTCCAAAACACCTTTTATGGCATAATAATTATTTTCAATTCAACATACTACCTTTAGCTGCTTTTAAAAACGTTCTAAGAAAGTCCAATCAGACCAATTTAATCCCTAAACTATTCCACACTTTTAAAATTTAATTACCTAAAAATATTAAAAACTATTTAAAATAACTTGTTTAGCAGACTGTACAATAGCTATCTTAGTCACACGTAGCGCGTTCTCTGTCTGGGCGTCGAACACCTCTAGAAATTTGATGAACTGTAAACATATAAATATATTTTTTTTAATTTTCTTACATCGTACGAACATATAGTTGTTAGGGTTCGTATATTTTCGATGTGTTAAACTGTCAAAAATTTATATCTTACAGACTACTGTAAACAGGTCAGAGATGGTGCATAGAGATCAACTCTCGGCCCTCGTAAATTATTCCTTTTTTTTTTTTTTCATTCTTTCCGCTCGTGTACACGTAATCTGTTTCGAGTCGCATTACTGTCAAACCACGTAAAAAATGGCCCCAAACATCAACGTCGAACATCAGGAGAAACCCCAAAGACCAACTAAGACGAATCAGAATCGGGATCGTTAATATCCCATCGAGATATCTCCGTCTTATTTTGTTGTTGAAGTTTTTTGTCGCCTACGCCTCCTATTTCCACTTAATTCCAGACGCGCGTGTCGAAAAAGATTGGAAAGAAAGTTGTGGAGAAAATTTAGATTCAGAAAGGTATGTGTCCCATATTACAAACTCGTTTTTAATATGCACTGCAATTAGTCTAACGACAAAAAGATTCTGTTAAAAAAAGTTAAGTTTTTTAATATGAATTAGGGATGGGCGATATTTCGCGTCACAGTGATTTTGTCATTGATTTATTTTGTCACAATTACAACCGTGACAAGCCCTCCGTGACTCGTGACTTTAAGTCGTGACATGTCAACAATTTTACTACTGGAACAATTTTACTACTAGGTACGTAAGAATCTATAAAAAAATATTCGAATTAAATAATAAAACGGGCTTAATACCTTACTAATCGAAGCTATAAGAGATAAACGACAATTTTGCAGGTCAATAATGACACTTGTCATATGTCATTTCCAACAAATGTATTTTTTATATTTCAATAAATTTTCATGTCAATATTTTTTTTTAAATTTGTTTTGAACCAGTAGTTGTCTTTCGGCCAAACTGACTAGGAAGAAGAGTGGTTAGATTCGATAGAATAATAATATTTATACCCTTATTTCATTTGTATGTAGCAAAAAAACTTTTGCTAATTTGCTGTCACTTTTGTCACGAAAGCACGGCTTAAAATCACTGATATTTAAATGTCACAGGAACAAGTATCAATGATATCGCCCATCTCTGATATACAGGTACTGAAATTTAAACACTGATGAATGAAGTCAAAATGAAGAAGCAGACAGAGAAGCGTCACCAAGCTCAGAGGGTACTGAAGAACGTCAAATTACTGAAACAGAACAAGGAACATTGGAGAGATCAGAAGATGAAGTATTAAGGAATGAAGATAATATTTTAAATGAAGAAACTCCAAGAAGTAGAAAGAAAAGATTAGGTAATCCAGCAAAGTTGAAATATAATAACATTAAAAATAGAGAAATGGGTTTAAACTACTTGGCCAGAAAGAGCAACCAATTTAACATTAAAAAAATAAAAAAATGTTGAAAACACGATGTCGTTGTACAAAAAAAACAAAAAAAAAAGGAAGAAAAAATTCAATACTACAAATTAACTAAACAAAATAGGAAAGACATTCTCAAACTCACATACCCAGAAAAAATATATGGTCCTGCAAGGGTTCTCAAAAACAAAGTAAAACGAGAAAAAATAGAATTAATTCAGAAATTAGTAAGCGAACTGCCACGATTCAAATCAAAAGGTGAGCTTTTCTTAATTTACAAAAACGATTGGTGTAAAGACCATGAAAGAGAAGCGTTGAGTATTGCTACTTTTTCAAACATGTTTGAAGATTTAAACCTAGCCCTCTACTCACCCAGAAAAGATGAACGTGATGTTTGTGTGGGTTACAAAACCAAAAATATAAAAGATAATATATATATATATATATATATATATATATATATATATATATATATATATATATATATATATATATATATATATATATATATATATATATATATATATTATATTGAGACCATATTACACAGAAAGATGAGGCACGTAATGAAAAGGTGCAAGACAAAAGTTCGAACAATATAGTGTTCACAATGGATCTTCAGTCCGTACTTTTGTGCCCAAAATCAAATGTGTCAGCTCTATATTATCGAGCTAAGCCGATTCTTAATTTAATTCGTAATCTGAAACCTACACGGAAAAAAATGTGACTAGAAAATTTTTCTACAATGTTGTAGTAGTAGACTTGTAGAAAAATACTTAACAATTTGTAGAAAATTTTACTACAATTTATAGTTAAAAACTATTCATTATTGTAGCAATTGAATTGTCGAATAAAATGCTACAACAATAGGAAAGAATTCCACAATGTTTAGTATATTTTACTATTGTTTGTAGAAGTAGAAATTTATTACAATTATCGTAATTACTACTACTAACTTCTGAAAAAATTTGTACAAATATTAATAATTATCTCTACAAAAAATAGTAATTTTCTCTACAAAAAATAGTAATAATTTACATCCCTTCTTATGAAAAATATTCAATTTTGTTCAAAAATATTCTATAATATATTGTAGAAATTCTAAGTCATGTGAACAAAACAGAATTCTGCTATTGGCCAACGTTTTCTGACGTCGATCATAAATGGCCAGACAGCAGTAGCCGTTCGCCATGTTCACATAACAAAGCATGGTACATATACGAGTACCTACAACACATTATTATATTATAAGCACCGATGCGTTTGAGAAAATTTTAATAATAAATTCTATTGGCGGTAAGTACATTTATTATTATTTCTGAATAATTTACCTTTAGATAACTAATTTACATAACCTTAGTAGATTATTTAAAAAAAATAATTGTGGCCAACGATCGAATGTTGTGCCCAACGATCGAATTTTGTGCCAAATTCAATGATGTTTTTTGTCTTAATTGTTACTTTCTCATTTTTGTTAGTTATCTGACTTAGTCATTTAATATCCAAATCAGTGTAAAGGTGATAAATATCCCCGTTTTAAGGGTATGAACAGTTCAATTGTTATTAATTTTTATTTCATATTTTTCAGGAGAAGAAAAGCCAACTGAGACTGAGGGTGCTATTATTACTGTTATTTATTACATAATGTAATTAAGACTTTGTATATTTTATATTAAAACAATAAATTGAATATTTTATTAAGGCACATTTTTTTCTAGGTTATAATTATAATAATTATGGAATACTACTACAAGTTTTATTAAAAATTACTACAATTTGTATGAATTTTTACTATTTATTGTGTAAAATTTTCGTATTTATTTTCATAAAACGCAATACATTTTTAATATAAATTCATACAATGAATAGCAAAAATTATAACAATTTGTAGAACAATTCTTATGATGCATTTGGATATTTTTACTAAATATTGTAGATAATAACTCTACAATACATTCTCCACAAATATTTGGAAATTTTTACTACAAATTGTCCCTATATGTACTATTTATTGTAGAGAAAAAATCTATAATTGTAGAAATTTGTTCTACAATTTTTTTTCCGTGTACACAAAAAAATAATATTATACAGTGATGGATGTAGTGCTCAATATCGTAATTCCATTCTGGCTAACAGACTGTTGAATTTAGCAGATGAGAAGGGGATTTGTATCATTCAAAAATATTTGGAAAAAGGTCACACTTAGATGAAGCGTGACTCTATACACCTCTCCATAGAGCAAAGATTGAAAGAAAGAACAATTAATGTACCTGCTGATTTCGTATAGGTATGAAAATCAGCACGAACAATTCCGAAGCCCTATGAAGTACGCCCAGGGCCTACGAGAGGGGGTGGGGCGGGGTAGCCGGGACAAATTCCCGGGTCCCGGCAGCTTTAGGTAACGACGTTTTCTTTTTTAGAAGTGCACCAGAGAGAGGAATTTTTTTTGAGATTTCACTAAAGAGGAGGAGAAGATTTTGGACTGATATTAAAAGAGCTTAATTTTTTTTTTATAAAATTTTCGCGGGTCCCGACCTGGAAAATTGTAACGAGGCCCGACCTGGCGGCTCTCGGCGGCCCTGGTACGCTATTTGAACCATGAATATTACAAAGACTTCAAAATTGAATATAATGAAGTCGATCTGACCAGGATTTAAAACTAGTGATCCCACTGTAGCAGGTTTGAGGGCCTTGAAATATAATTCTAGCGGTACAATTGAATACAAAACGACACATTCCGAAGAATGCAGAATTTTACCAAACAGGATTTAAAAAACCCTCAGTATAATATACTAGATGAATCATTACCGACGTTATATCGAGATCAATTGAAAATCAAAAAAGAAATGTTTGAACATCTTATGTTCTTGAAGAATACATATGGAAACAGATTACCATAATTTTTATGATAATTTGAAAGATGAATGATGTTTTTCCTTATTTTGTTAAATATTATTTAAAATAAACCTTCAAATCATTGTTGTAAAATATATCTTTTTTATATAGTACTCATATATTTTAAAATTGAAAATGAATTTGGCATAACTCCATTTTTTAATATTGGGGTCATAATATGCTTAAAAAACAATAACAAGAAGTTCTCCCACAATTATATAGTGATATATCCCAAAAAAATCAACCACTAATCATCTCTTTTGATGCATTAAAACAGCATGGGCGTCGTTGGGGGAAGGGGGGCAAGGGTGAGCAGTTGCCCCCCCTGGCTTTTACGACTTAATCAACAACACGTAAGATATGCATTACGACCAAAAATCTCATAGAAATAATATTCAGTCTAATACAGTTGAAAAATATTATAGGTTGAATATATTTATTGCATATCTGGATTCTCTTATTACGCCTCTTACATCACGTTTTTCCGAAGACTCTAGTGTTAATTTTACCTTAAGCCTGTTACATCCCAAAAATATAAAAAATAATACTTTTTTTCACTACCGATCAGAAAATGAAAATAGTGGAAAAATTTGGAATCGACAATTTTGAAGCTGAATACCAAACGTGGATAGCTAACTGGAGTACGAAGCAGCTTTCTGCACAGAATGAGCTCTCCATTATTGATATAGCGTCCAAACATTGTGAATTTTATCCACACATACAAAGAGCTTTAAAAATATTTATGGCTCTTCCACCAACGACAGCGTCAATCGAAAGAACCCTACCCTAAGGCATGTTAAAACATGGCTGTGGTCTATTCGCTTAGTGCGAAGTCATGGTAGGGCAAGCAAAAGCGATACTAGCGCAAGCTCCGCAAATTCGAGTACTCTAGGGCGATATTTTGTAATTTTGGCGTATCAAATACACGTATATATTTTACTTTTTGCTTAAAAAAAACAATAAAATGAGTAACCGGAGTTGCTATGTTGTAAATTGTAAAAATACTATCAAAAAACTGTAAATTATATAAATTTTCAGTAACAAAATGGAAATTAAATCATAGAAATAAATGGATAGTTGTATAATAAGAAGAAAAAACCTTTATTTATAGCAGTAATATATTTTTAATTACGAATTCTATTAAAAATTGTATTGACAGTATACGCAAATATCGTCCGTTAGTTCATAAAATAGTTGGCGCTGCTGTCACATACGGAGCGAATAAGACATGAAAATAGGCTGACCTATGCATGATGAGCGTACATCAAAAAATAATCGGAAAAACCAAATAAAGAAATTGTTTTCTGTTATCGATGTTTTTGTTTTAAAAATGTGTTTTAGGTTTCTTGTTTTTTTTTTTATTTTAGTTTTTGTTTTTTTTTTGTTGGGTTATTTTATTTACTAGAGACTTATTAATTTGTGTTGCTCTTTTATTTTTCATTTTCTTTGTTTTCCAACAAATAAACATTTTAAATTTTTTTTCAAAATTTTGCCCCTCCCTATAGAATTGTGTAACGACGCCCATGTAAAACAGTTTTACCTCTCTACTGTAAAATTATGGTTTTTGTACTTTTCGCATTAGGCCGACGATATGACCTTAAGTCGTAAATAAGAGAAGTATTTAAAAGTATTAATTAATTTATTTTATTATATTTTTAAAATCATAACAAAATATATTAGGGGTTTGCGGGGGCGAAAAATTTTGACGGCATTTTTATTATTTTTTTTTTTTATTTTTATAGTTATCTAGTTCTGAAAACCCTTGTTTTGAGACCTGTTGCATTTCTATAAGTAAAATTTAATATTAACGCTGCACCCTAGTCATTGAAATCAATATGATTTTCATATAAACTGGTTACAGCGTGTAAAAGACCCTGCGTAATCCCATACTATGATATACAGAGTGTCAAATTTAAAAATCTAAGTTTGCTGGAAAACGCTGTATAATTGAAATTATACAGGGTATTTCACTGAGAAAGAGAAATATTTTAACCCTATATAGAGGTCACCCAGGGTATCACAAAAAAACTATATAGTATGGGTCTTGCGACCTTTATAACCAAGTTACAGGGTGTTTTTTGAATTTGGTCCATTTCTTCCGTGCTCCAAAACTTTTGAATCACTCAGTATATTTTTTTGATATTTGACAAAGATAATCCACACATATATATAGTACAATTTATCGACACATTAAAAAATTTCAAAATCCAGGTCCGGCTTGACAAAAATTATTAAAATTTGAGCCACCCTAAAACAACACCCTATACATCAATTTTTAATAATTGAATTTTAAATTTGGAAAGAGCATAAAAAACTGAATACATTTATCAACTTTTTTGAATTTTGACCTGCAATTTTTTTTCCAAAAATCCAGAAATACCTATCTGTAGTTTTATTTAAGACATGTCAAATCTGTAATTTTGTGACACTAAAAGTGATATGTCACCTGTATTCAGTTTTTTATGCTCTTTCCAAATTTGAAATTAAATTTTTTTAAATTTGATGTATAGGGTGTTGTTGTAGGGTGTTGATACATTGTTCTATAGGTGTAGATTATCTATACCAAATATCAAAAAAATATACTGGATAATTCGAAAATTATGAAGCACAGACGAAATGGGCCAAACTCGGTTATAGAGGTCGCAAGACCCATACTATATGGGTTTTTTGTGATCCCCTGGGTGATCTCTACATAGGGTTCCCATTGAAATACCCTGTATTTAAATGTGTTCCTTTTCTGATGTAACATCTCGCTGTAAAAACAGATTTAAAAAAGAATCAAATTGTTTTGGCTCTACAGACCGAGGCGCTACTGGTGGCCCACCCTGTATAAATATTGAAAAGTGTCAGCTCTAGTACAGTACCTTCAGGAACACCATACTCAATATTATGGGTCATAGCTAAATAGTTTTTATTTTGTAATATTTAGGAATTTCTGTAATACGTGGCAACATGGCAACGCATATTCTAAAATACGAGTAAACAGTTTTTTCATCGTATTTCTTGTCGGTTTTTTGTGTACGCGAAAAAATTTTAAAAACGTTATCGACTTACCATAAATCTCCGAGAAATAAATAGAATTCGCAACACACGGGTACAAAAGAATGTTTTTTTTTAATTAAATGTTCAAAACTACGAGCAATTTTTCCTAACCCGATGGAAATTGAACTGTACTTCGCGTTTCACTATGAATTAATTTATTTAGTACATTAAATACACCGATTGCAATTAATATTATCCCCTTCAGATTACCAAAAACTAGGTTAAGAATAACTAACACAAAATTGTTTTATCTAGATAACGCTAATAATATAGGTATCACCCATAAATAACATGTTAAGGGTGTGTAATGAGTTATTAAGAAACATGGGAAATATAGGGATATTTGTAATTATGACATTGGAAATGTAGTCTACTCAGGCTTCAAGCTTCAAAATGCAACTGTTATTCAAGTGTGATAAAATATATCTTAATGTACCTAATATAGAAATACTTATGTTAAGTCTTAATTATTAATTTTATTTTTTCTGTTTTAATCAACGACGGTTTTAATAGTTATGTTACTAGGCTTTTTTCTTTGCATTAAATAAATTCGTATCGGTATATTCAACTTTACTAAATATTTTTTGTTTTTTTTTTTTCGAACAAACCACAACGCACGTAAACAATGAAACAATTGACGAAAAGTTACCCACGCACCTAAGTATCTATTAGATACTAAAGGTATATGGTCTCGCTAAAAATTAAAAATTCCAATACCCAATTCGGTCGAGGTAGGGGTCTGCTGAAGATGCGTTGTTGCCAGATAACATCACTAGCGCAAATAATGTTTTTTTATGATATTTTGGTCACTAAAATCAAATTATTTTCATCTACTTGATTGATTATTCAAAAATGGTGGGAGAATATAATTTTTTTTTACTTACAATGGTTCCTATTTTAAAGTGTTAAAATATTTGTGGTAAACTCCTATACATAAAATTTTAAATAAAATAAAATGTAACAATTGGCACCTGGGGGGGGGTAAAGGGGTATAAGTCGAAAATATTCAAAATTGAGTTAAATCTACCGCGATACTTCTAAACTCATTTTGTACCCCTGGGAAAAGGGATATAAGTAATGGGAAAATGGGATATAAGTAATTTAAGCCTTATAAAATTTGGGTATTTAATAAAACCGTTATTCAAACGGGAATATTAAAACTTTAAACTCAGTTTACCATAATTGTTGTTTTAAAATATATACCCCTTTACCCCCCAAGTGCCAATTATATACAGGGTGTAACAAAAAGATGTACAGTAAATTTAACCACAGTTTCAGTGGTCGAAAATAAGCTAACTTGCTTATACAAAAAATGGATAGTAAAAAATGTACAGGGGGTTAAAGTATAAATTTTTGAAGTGATTTTTTGATCTTACTCGAAAACGGCTTAATATATTTTTATGAAAATGTACATGGGATGTTAGTATACAGTAACTAATGAAAAAGTCCTCAAACTCTTCATTTTTTATGTATGTTTAGCGATAATTCTTTACCACCTTGTCCGATTTCTATGATTTTTTTTTGTTAGTAAGGGGGTACCTCAGGGGTGGTACCACATAAATTTGGTCAAGATGTAATGATGGCATCTGCATGATTGTGATTACTTTTAATACTTGTAATTCTATAGGTTTTTAGAAGGGTTTCGCACCCCTATTTTTCATTGTTAGTATTTTTCACTATGACCTTCCTTTAGGGCACTATAACTTAGTAATTAATAATTTCAAAAAAAAAATCCAAAAAATTTCGCTCTTAATACACGAACAGCTATTTTTTAATTTTGACATACAAAGTGACATTTTTCTAATCGCAGCAAGTGTCAAAATGATGTATTTTGTTGAACATTATGAAACTGGTTTCGAAATATTCATTATGTCACCAGTTGCGAAAAGAAAAATACATTTTTTTTTATTTTAAAATTAATAAGAGGTGTACATTATTATTATTGAAAAAAGGGAAGGTTGATTTATAAAAATAGAATTTGTTAAATTTACAACCCAGTTGCAATGTTGTTTTGGTCCTTATTTTCCATTCTAAATCAGCATAAAATAATTAAAACACAATACACGACAAAATAACACACTTTCTTAAAATCTAAACACACTAAAAGTCGTTGAGAATAAGTTAATATGATTTTCTATTTGTAAATAAAAAAGTTATGCATAAGCAACTAACCGTACAAGAAAGTAGTTATATTGGTTGCCTAGATGTCAGTAATTTTTTACCAAAACACCATTTTATCAATAATTTAGTCAAAATTAGAAAAAATATTGTATGTAACACGTTACGAAATGCCGTTTTAAGTAACTCGTTCATGTTACTTGACCCTGAAGAAAATGTATAATAAATCAAAATATATTATTAAAAAAAAAGTAGTTTAAAAGTATTTTAAACCGATTTTTCAATATCAAAAATCCTATTTCCTTTCCGGGATCGATCAAACTAAATGATATATCTCGTTCCGTCAATTTTTAAAGAATAATCCTGCGACCCACTTCCAATATTAAGGAACTCGTGATTGGCAGGGCTTCCGGGACATTCATCATATTTTTATGCATTATTGATGTCGACAAATTGAATTTTGTTGAATGAATTAAATAAGAATATTCAATAGAGGTTAGAAGAAGAGAAGCCATTGAAATAAACGTGATACGGCGACGATTCGAAAATTTCTGAAAATTTTAAAGAAAAAAGGGTCTACATGTTCACCAAATACCGACGCGATATACATTCGGTGCTATAAGATGTATTAATACGCCTCGGTATAAAATTTGAGATAGGAAGATGCGATTTGCGGGGTAGTATTTTTAAGAGCACAAAAAATTTGATACCTCATAATTTCGAAAACCGTTAAGCGATTTTCAATTTTTTTTAAGGTGATTTGAAGGCGCTACTGTTAGAGAAAGACCTGTCAAATATACAAGTAGCGACATCTATTCGCACAATGGCAAATCTAATTTTTAGTTCGTTTATTTTTGTAGAGGTTGGTTAACCTGTCTATCATAAGTGTCAATTTTTTATATACATGTTATATGTCTTGAGTGTGTAATAATTGTAAAAGTTACTCGCATATATTAAAATAAAACATAAATTTAAAGTCTTTTTCGGTTCTATACCTCCACTGCGACACTAAAGTTACTAGAAGACCGTATATGCATATCTATCTGGAAAACTTTGACGTCATCGAAATTTATGAAAATTTAAATGAAATGTAAAATAGGGATGTAGGATTTTTTTTATTAATGTAAAAAAAATTGTCACATGAAATTCTGAGAAATGGTAAAGGGAAAATATTGAATATTGGGATAGTTATAAAAGAGTTGAAAATATTTTGTAAGCTTTGATTGTTGAAATAAAGATAAAAACAAAAAAGTAAAGAAAGAAATTTTTATTTGAGTTAAAGTTATGGCAGAAAAGAGAATTAACCAAAGGAGGAATAAGAGTAACAGGATAAAGTACAGGAAGACACCGAAAAGAGTCCAGGCAGGAAAACAGAGAAGAACAGGAGTGAACAGAGATGTAAAGAAGGAATAAACTATAAATTATAATTTTTTTTTGTTTACTTTAATTTTGTATTAAATTTTTTTTTTTGTAAATTTTTAAAGAACAAACCACCCACGAAAATACTATTCATTGGATACTGGGTGTTTCCATATCATTATTGTCATGAAATTCCTAAAGCCTACTCTGTGTAAGAGCGACCTTGGAAGTCTGCCACTCGATTCATGGTCGAAGCAACGCTGACGTGTGAAGACAGTCGGACCGCGTCTCGAATAAACAAGAAACGACGGATCTTCTAGGTATGCCGCTGACGCTTCGAGAAACTGCCGTTGAGTCATAGAGATGGAATTTTCGGGAGCGTCTACTAGAAATTACGAGCACAGAATTGGCTTGGTATAAATAGCCGACTTATCGGCGCACAGTTTAGTTTAGTTTAGAATATTGAAATGAAAAGTTAAAGTGTAATAAATAAAATGGAATTGTTAGTGTCTAAGTATTATATAAATTAAATAGTACGTCATAAATAAATTGTAAATAGCGTGTTTTAAATAAATAAATTATAAATAAATTAGACTATCGTCACATAATATATACATGAGACGGTTTCTATAGGATGTGATTGTAATATTTAACGGTGTTTTTGAGATATCTATAGAGATAGACAAATACACATTCTCGAAATTATGCCTCGAAAAAAGCGATGAGAAAAGAAAAACGCGTTTAAATTTTTAACGCCCATATCTTTGCTATTATTAATAAGTTAAGAAGGTAATCTGTCAAATGTGGTTACATTCAATGAGAAAAATGAAACTCTAATGCTAGTAGAAGAGCTGTAAGGGTATCAGAACAATACTTCCAAAAGTCGCCGCTAGATGGCGTCACCTGAATAGCTGCAGAATAAGCTAAGATATGATTCCAGAAAAAAAACAGGAACCATATAGTAAGTGACATTTGCTAGCTGGGAAAGTGACACATGCTAGCCCGGAAAGTGAAGTAAGCAATAAGTCGCTTCCCGACTGTTTTAAAGGGTTTAAATCCACAGATTACTAACAGATTGTGAGTAAATAAATATAGGCTGTCTGCATCCATGCAGCGGTACAAAATATTTTAAAACTATTTTTCTAAAACTTCCATTGACATATTAAATCTTTGGGAAGGCCTACTCTCAATTTAAAACTTACTCAGGTAGACAAAAATTAATATACAAGACGATTTTAATGATTAATTAGAGATAAATGTGACAAAAGTATTACTTGTACATTGTATCGACAATTTTGATGAAAAAGTTGTAAACACAAGTAGGTTACTTAGGATACCATAGATAAAAAATGTGCTAAATTAGAGGACTGCTGTATATCTGATCACCTTAATGGTTTGGTATGTTTTGATAAAGTTTATATATCTTAAGTGCCTTTTAAAAGTAGCCCCCTGTCACTGAGCACTCAATAAACTCATAGTGATTCATAATCTACTCGAGGAGACCTACATAATGTTAAATTTATTAAATTGTAGAAGCTTCTCTTAGGATTTGCAGTTATTAAATAAAAAATAATGATATTGATTTGACAGTATTTTTTTGATACCTACTGTTACAAAATATGCTAGCAAAATGACACAAGTAAATATTTAGTATGTAAGAAAAAAAACTAATAACATTTTTCACTTTAACATCCCCTGTTAGAAGTAAAGCTTTGGTTAAGTTTCTATAACACCTATAAAATTGTCTGAATGGTATACTTTCCTTCTAATGTTAAAGTTTCTATTAGTAGTGTTTTAATACATACTTACTCAATACATCAATTTCTTAAATCATATTTTGTAAAAGTATCAAATACATACTGCCAATCAATAAATACCTGCGTATTTCTGGATCTCGCCAAGGCAATTGACACTGTGAGTCATACACAAATGTTGGAAGTCTTGGGGGATGCAGGAATAAGAGGAACAGCAAATGATCTATTTGCTGATTATTATTTATATAATCGAAAACAAGTAGTAAAATAGGTAACGTAATTAGCAATGAAAAAATAATTAACTATGGGTTGCCTCAAGGGACAGTATTGGGACCCATTTTATTTACAATGTATATAAATAATATACTTACAGAAAACACAGCTGGACAACTTCTTAGTTTCGCAGATGATACTGCTATTTTATACAGTGCTGATAAGTGGGGCGAATTGAAAATTAAAGCTGAAAAAGATGTGGCAAAAATTCTAGATCTGTTTCGACACAAATTATTGACAGTAAACTTTGAAAAAACGTTTTTCGAATTATACAAGATGTTTGCCAGATTTCCAAACTCTAACTATAAGACAAGATATAACAATAGAATGCAAAACTAGTTATAAATATTTAGGAGTGACTTTAGACAGACATTTAAAATGGTATGCACACATTAATAATATAACGAAAACACTAAGACAACTTTTATATCATTTTAAACACTTAAAAAATGTATTAGACCAATCATTCTTGAAAATAATCTTGTTGAATCTCGTTTACGTTATGCTATATTGAGTTGGGGAGGTGCTAATAATTGTCATTTAAAAAAAACTTGATATAATACAAAAAAGAATTATAAAAATATTATTCAATAAACCATCTACTTATCCATCTCATTTGTTATTTTTTGAATCTGGTCTACTTGATATTAGACAATTATTTATGAATCAAATTATATTATTTATTTACAAAAATAAAACACTATTGGAAAAAGTTAATCATGTTTATGACAACAAGGTACAAAGGTACCAATAATGCAATCATAGAATTACTACAAAAAAAAGGGTTAGTCTTATAGTTACCTATCAGGTTCTTATAGTTATCTATCACATAAGATATATAAAACCTATCTCTTCCAAATAAATTCAGAAAATTTCATTAAAAATATATTTAAAAAATACTCGAAAAAATATATAATTCTACTAGGAAGAGATGAGACTAGCAACCTAATAAACAATACCTAAAAACTAAGTTTAAATTAGTTAATTTAGAAATGATTTCTCCTTCCTCTCTCTACCAAAAAAAATATATAGATAACATACTTATATTTTTATATTTTTCTTTTAGTGTCCATGCACAACCTCATTGGTTTGATGGACTAAATGTATCTATTTATTTATTCAGCATCTATAATTTGTAAATAAAAAATTGTAAAAACAATTATTGTAATGAAAAGAATAAATAGAGTTTATTATTATTATTATTATTGAAATAATGGCTGCAAATCTTATGAGAAGCTTCCACAAACTTGAAATAAAAGTTGTCAATTAGCCCACTTGTTTCATGAAAACCCCATCAAAAAATAATGAGCTGTCAGTATTTACTTCTAAAATCCATGGGACAATCCATTACTCTTATTTGAAATGTGATTTTAATTTCACTTATTAGAAAGATATTATACAAGTGTACAAAAACCTTTTAAATAACAGTAAAGTGATTAGTATATAGATGAGTAAATAGTAAAAAATAAAAAAGAAAAGGTACTTACAATAATTCAAAAGGTATAACTTGTAACAGAAATTTAATACGATTTGGCCGCCAGTTCTAATTCCCGCCGTCTGCTTCTTTTTCTTGATACAACCTTAGCAATTCCATCGCATCTTGAGCTTGTCGTTTCTCTGAAAGATACCTTCCGGAAGCTTCTTTTAAGTTCTCCAAAAAAAGCCTATCAGGGAAAGTTAAATCGACAAGAGATTCTGGATCCATATCACTCAGAAGCTCTAATTCGGCTCCCCCGAGCAGAGACACGTGACATAGATTATTTTTAAGTTTACCTACTAATCCCACCAATTCCTGGCCCCCTTTACTGTCATCTACTTGATCAATGTTTAATCTGCAAGGGGGCTTTGGGGGCATCCAGTTTTCTCCTTCTTGGAGGATCATTAAACTCGTATTTGTGTCTAGAGTGGCAAAATATTCCTCGTCATCTATTTCAGTACCATCTGTTTCCAAAACTACTCTAACATTTTCGATATTTTCTATGTTTAATTTATCGCGCACTTTTGAGGTTAATTCTTCTAAAGATTCAGCCACTATACCTTTTTTAGTTTCTCTCGAAAGGTCGGTAATTTTAAAAGGTTTTCCAACCTGTGATCCTTCAAGTTCCATTTTTCTAAATGATCTTTTTACATTTATTTGAAAACTCAACCTCTCACCTTGGACTCTTTGTTTAGACTGCGAGATTCGAAGGTTGCCGCCCTCCAAACACACGTATTGTTGGTTACCGACACAGGGCGCATGACGAACAAAGGGTCATTTACGGTCATAGAGAAAATCGATAGAATATTTTGGAAAACTCTAGACATTCGCCAGACAGTAGCAAAAATATATTTTATTATTTAATCATAAATTCAAAAGTAACGTCCAAAAATATAATAAACGTATAATAAAGTAGCCTATACATAGGCAACACATATTACGAGTACTTTTTATATAATGAGGACCACTACCGCCCTTTACTTTTAATTATTCAGTGGCGGCTCCTAGCATGGGCAAGGGGGGCCAGTTGCCCCCCCTGGCTTTTACGACTTAATCAACAACGCGTAAGATATTCCCTTATTACGTCACTTACATCACGCTTTTCCGAAGACTTTGTTAGTTTTTTCTTAAGCCTGTTATATCCCAAAAACAAAAAACACGTTTTTTACTACCGATTAGGAAACGAAAGTAGTGGAAAAATTTGGAATCAACAATTTTGAAGCTGAATACCAAACTGGAGTACGAAAAAGCTTTCTGCACACAATGAGCTCTCCATTAATGATATAGAGTCCAAAACATTGTGAATTTTATCCAGACATACAAATAAGTGGTTTAGAAAATATTTATGGCTCTTCCACCAACGACAGAGTTAATCGAAACGTTAAAACATGGCTGCGGTCTATTCGTACAGTGCGAAGTCATGGAGGAGAAGCAAAAGCGATACTAGCGCAAGCTGCGGATAATTCGAGTATTTTAGGGCGATATTTTGTAATTTTGGCTAATCAAATACACGTATACATTTTACTTTTTACTAAAACAATAGGTAAAAACAATAAAGTGAGCAACTGGAGTTGCCATGTTTCAAATTATACTAGCAAAAAAACTGTAAATTATATAAATTTTCAATAGCAAGATCGAAATTAAATCAAAGAAATAAATGGACAGCTGTATAATAAGAACAACAAAACAACTGTAATTTAAACAATAAATTATATTTTTATGATATTATTTAACATCCCTTGAATCTTAAATGTTTAGCAAATGATTAGATTTCTGCATTTGATTATCGTATATGGCTGAAATGCAATCTTGTGACTTATAGATAGAAAACCAGTTAAATTCATTAATTTCTATGAGTTCTTTCGAACTAAAAATGAAAATATAAATTACAGTCGAAAATATACCAATTATTTTTGTTAATACGTTTTAATTCTACGTTATTATATAATGGTAATATTTTCATTTTGACATTATTTAACTTATTCTTCAATGATAACTTATTAGGCTTAGGCAAGATCTCATAAATTTTCTCGTAAATACCTGCCTATGTTTTAATATTGGTTTTTATTGACTTTTTTTTTAGCAGAAGCAATAAAAATATATAACAATAATAATTTTTTCGCTTCTTTTACAAATCCATGTACTTTTAATAAAATTAACATATATATTTCTTAATTACGAACTCTATTAAAAATTGTATTGTCAGTATACGCAAATATCGTCCTTTAGTTCATAAAATAGTTGGCACTGCTGTCACGCACGGAGCGAATAATGAATGAAAGTAGGCTGACTGAAAAATAAATTATGTTTTCTGTTATCGGAGTTTTTAGTAGAAAATAGAAATTTAAAATTTGCGTTTTCCCAGTGTTTTTTGTGTATATTGATATATTTGAGTGAGTTTTTATGTTTTTGTTTTTTATAAATTTATATTTTTTATATTATTATGTTCATATTTTTCTTTTATAGCACACCTTCTGTTTGTTTTTTAAAAATGTGCTTTAAGTTGCTTGTTTTTTTTTTTTAATTTTAGTTTTTGTCTTTTTTTTTGGTTATTTTATTTATTAGAGACTTGTTATGACAACTTAAGTATCAGTTCTGTCAAATAGGTCCGCGACATCGTTAGGGTTACTACTAAAGTTCCACTCCCCTTATCTTCACTATTCAGTGAGATATCTGAATAATTTTGTTCTGTTTGAAAGACTGGAACAAATACTTTCTTATGATGGATTCAATTATTCTGTGACGTCATGGCTTACTTCCGGTTTTTCCAGAAATAACGAAAATCGAATTTTTTTTATTTTTAAATGGAAACCCTCTTTTTATTGTAAATTTAAATTTCTGGGACATTTTTGTATAATAATCGTGTATTGAAAAATTTCTGTCAGCTGTCAAAATGGCCGCTATATTGGAAAAATTTTCTAACATGTTACGATTAATTTATGGAAAAAATATAGGAATGTACGATCTTTATAAGCTTCAAAATTCCCATTGAGACCCACTTACTGTATACCAGTGGCGTATCCAAGCATTTTTATTAGCAAACCGTTTAATAATTCCTTCCGCTTTTATCTTCGTTGTTAATTGAGATATTGAAATGAAAACTTTTTTGTTTAAAAGCTTGGAACAAATACTGTCATATACTGGATTCAATTGGTGTGTGACGTCATGGCTTACTTCTGTTTTTTCGGAAATAACAGAAAATTTCAATTTGTTTTATGAAAAGAATGTGTTGAAAATTTTCTGTCAGCTGTCAAAATGACCATCATATAGGAAAATATATTTTTTAATGTTACAGAAAATTTTCAATACACGCTTCTTATACAAAAATGTCCCAGAAATTCAAATTTTCAATAAAAAAAGGATGTTCATTTAAATAAAAAAAAATGCGATTTTCTGTTATTTCTGGAAAAGCCATAAGTAAGCCATGACATCACAGAATAATTAAATCCATCATAAGAAAATTCTCTTTTATTTTTCATTTTCTTTGTTTTCCAATAAACATTCTAAATTTTTTTAAAATTTTGCCCCTCCCTATAGAATTGTGTAACGACGCCCATGGCTCCTAATCAAATTTACTGGGAAGTCCTAAAAAACCTCAACGTTCAGAAGTTACCATTTTTAATTTGAAAGTTGATTAATTAAAAATGAAATTATTAAATTTAACAAACATTCCTCTAAAGCCATGTACAATGTGTAGGTACAAGTGAAATAAAATACTCAATAATTAATATTATATTTATTCTTAGAAAACTAGCTCACACTCTATAATTTGTAATATATATTTAACAAAATAGTGGAGAAAATGGATGTAATTGGGACATTTCGCAACATTTACCACATTTATATATATCTAACACATTTATTTATTTTATAGATAGATATACATCAATATAGCTCTATATGTGCACTCAAAAAAGCCATAGAAAAATACATATTAAACCGTATTAGATAATATATTTAAAGAAGGGGTTCATTTTCAGTCTGAATAGTGTAAAGGTTGCCATTTGGCCATTATTGTTTAGAAGAAAACACCCGTCTTCCTCATTTCTCATTAACATTTCAAAATAACAGATTTTACAATAAAACACACATGTGTCACTGATATGTACATCAAATTTACAAGGTATTTATTCTCAAAGCACCACAATATTCTCAATAAAAATTTTATATGACAACCCATTAAAGTAAAGCTAAACCTACAAGGCAACCTACATAGCTACAGCTATACACCGAATTCCAAATTCCTGAGGACGACAATAGTTTCACTAAGCATTTCAGTGATAAAATTTGCTAAAATGCCCCTGCTAGTCAAGATATTTAGAGTTTAAAGCAGCCACATATCAAGATGTTTACCAAATTTCCCTGGACAACAATAAAAGGAACAAAAGAGGCTTATGTTTAGTTAAAATTATAAGAACAATATCCAAACTTTAAAATAAGAGGGAATTATGGAAATTTAAAAGTAAACTACTTTAACTTCCAAAAATCTTGAAATATATAAAATTACAACAAAGTGCAAGGGGTTTTCTCTCTAAAGGGGTTCACCCGTTGGCTGGAGAACCCAACAAGCAAGCAATCATCCTGTTCATGTTCGCTAATGTACTTGATGATGTCTTTAACGGCCATCGAAACGGGCATTCTTTTCACAGCCGCTTCCCTGCGAAGTTGTTCGGTGACCAAACGTTGCTGTTGTAGATTTGAGACAACCATGTCCATCAACGCCGTATCTGACAGGCCTATGGTGAATAATTTACCCGACAATGATAGGAAAGGAAATTGGGCGCGGCTTGTTAACCGCTACCAAATGTATAATTCGTTTTGTTATTTTGGCACTTGGTTGCAATGTCGGGAGATTTCTACCTTAAAGTTTAGAAAACTCGAGATAAAAGGACTAAAAATTAATCAATTAAATATTTACCTTCACAGCTTGTTGCTCACTAGAAAATCTGTCAACTGTCAAACAAATTATCAGTTTAGAAAAAAGACAGGAGACAGCACTTCTTCTTTTACAATAACTAATGGCCTTTTACCATCTAATGAATATTTAACAACTCATAAAAACGAAAATCGATAGAATTTTTATTTCTTTATTGAATTAGGACTAGGGTAGCCATATACGTACAACATTTTCAGTTTCATACGATTCAGTCTGTCCAGCATTTGATCTTGTACAGTAGTCGTATAGCAAAACGCTGTATTTGTCCAGCAAAACAATGTATTTGTCTAGCAAAACACTGTATTTGTCTAGCAAAACCACATAATTTTGCCGCGTTTGAGAATCCACATCGGATGCATCTGAGATGTAAAAAATCTTTGATCACGTGATTCAGTATACGTAAATGTAATGGGACAGATGTGTCCGATGTGGATAAAAAAACGCTCGAGATGTAAAAAATGCATCCGATGTGGATTCTCAAACGCGGCAGTTGATATGTGCTCGCAAGTGTCTATTAGTCAGAATCGGCTTAGCAAAAATGTGTTATAAAACCAAATTTCAGCATTTGACTATAGTAAAAAAATCCTAATTTTTCATTTCAGGTATTTTTAAACAAATAATGATTTTATTAACTATAACTCAATATGTCATTTAGGCATTCTCTCCATTAACTCTTTTAACTTCAAATCAGAGATATCATTCATTGATAAAATATAATATTCACGATGCCAAGATTAATTCGACAATCAATACATTCTATATATGTAGGGACACGGCGAGGAGAGGAAAAGTGAAAAGTAAGAGAGGGGATAAAGAGAAGAATTTTAAGCAGATACAACTTTTTTTATCAATGAATAAATGTGTAAGACGCTGTGAGCTTAGAATAAACAACGTAAATATCCATGCCGGTGTAAGCCGCTTCCAACCTAATGAACTTAAGTTTTATTTCGGCCTGACGTGAAACGATTTGATATTGGACAAAGTCGGAACATCTGGGGGGGTACTTTATGGGAGGCCGTTTTTATATTTTATTTAATATATCTGTTATTTATGTTTGGAGAAGAAAATTGTTCAAATAAAAGTTACTTCTAATATTATTATCTATAATTTTTGCCTTATGTCAAAATTTCCTGAAATGGTCCGTATTCGAGAAATTTGACAAAATGTGCAAAATTCTGATTTTTATGAAAATTGTTGAACTAAAAGTTGTTTGCGATATCGATCTCTATAATATTTGTTTGTACACGATTTTTCTAAAATGGACCGTAATGGAAAAATTGTAGGAAAAGTGCTAAATTTAAATTTTTCAGTATTTTCGTTTTCAATGAATATCTATAGAAAAATGTTTCGAGGTGGTAATGTATGTGGAAAATGTATATATTTAGTTTATCCTCTAAACATTTATAGAGGTGCTGCAATAGGTTGTACAAAATAACCGGAAAAAGCAACTAATAACTAGGTAGGAAAGTCATGTGTTGGACACATCAGATTTTTAATTTTAGAGCCTCAAAAACTACAGGAAATATTTGTATTCAGGAACACAAAACTAATTCAAATAAACCACATGGGTTCCAATTTATTGTCTATTGGACTGAAATAAAAAGGAACGGGGGTATAATTAAAATAAAATTAAAGTCAATAATATATTTGTTTCAAAAGTAGTAAATGACAAACAACAAAAACATTAATACAAACAATAATCAAAACATATTTAAATAACAATTGGAAATGGACAATAAAAGGTATATTTAGTTGTCAAGAATTGGTTGTTTATCCAAATGCTTAACAGCTACATCATAGTTCATTTTGTGTTTTTCCATAAAAATTTTCAAACAAAGCTCAGGCAACAGAACTTGAAAAAAATACTGAGTTTTTTTATCTTCAGGGTCAAAAGCCTCTTGTAACAGATCAATTAAATACTCGTTTTGTTCAAAGGTAAACACTATTGTACTAGTATTATATGTTAAATCGGAAAAAGAATTTGTTATTACCCTATTTTTATCAAAGTATTTATCATGACGTTCATTTTTAATTTTCCCACTAATAATACTATTAAGATATTTCCTATTTTTTTTAAATGATTTTAATAACTGTTCATTAGTCAAATCCTTACAATGTAATATATTTTCTTTTTCTTGAGGTGCTTCTTCTATAAAGGGTTCAAATAGTAAGCTATCATCATTCATAGGAACAAACTGTGCTAACTTTTGTTTATCTTTTTCAAGACGTTCTTTATCTCTAAGAATTTCATCAACTGTAGGTACATGTACACCATATTTTTGGAAAAGGGCTTTCTGTTCCTTTTTTGTAGTCGTAATTTTCTTATTTTTTTTGCTTTTATTGTTTAACATGTTAGCAAAACTAGGTAGTTCACAACTGTCTGAAGAATTGTATCTTTTAAAAGGTTTTGTTTTGCCAGAGGAACTCTTCTGTACAGTTTCTGCAATCTTTTCTTTGCTATCTTCTGTTTTATTCCTACTTCTTAAATTTTTTGGAGTTTTGATAACTTTTTCCTTAATACTAGCAGTCTTTGGAGAAATTGTGTTGGTTTCAACTTTTTTGTAATTTTGTATAGGTGATTTGGAGGTTTTTTTAAGTTGAGGGCTCTTACTTTTATGTAATCTAGATCTGATAGATATATTCTCAGGCGATTCTGTTTTGTTTAACGTTTGAGAGGAAGATTTTGTATTTTTTTCTCTACTAATATTCCTCTTCCTAGTATTCGAATTTGTACTTCTACTTGATAACTTCGATTTTACCTCTTTAATACTATCTTTGTGACCAGTGTTTGGACTATCTATAGATTGATTTAATGAGTGTTTTTTAGTATTTCCTGCTTTATTAGTTTCCGGTAATTTAAGAGGGGAACAATCATTTTCTTGTTTATTGTTTGCATGCTTTGGAGATTGTATTAATCCCTTTTTACTTAACCAAACATCTAGCTTCTGATAGTCCTTAGAAGATTGTGTTTTTCGTAATCGTTTTGCCAGGGGAGATAGGTTTCTAAGTGATTCTGATTTTGAAGACATTTTAAGCGCAAGAGTTATTTTCTGAGGTAATTCATCTATTTTCTTGAGAACTCTTTATTGGATCTACTAATCTACTTAACGAGCTTTTACTGTGGTTGTTTTTATTTATACTAGAGGTAGAGATATAAAAGACATTTTTAATTTGAATACTTAGGTGACAGACGACGCACATATGACAAGTTAAACGTCTTTTTTTTTTTCGATATGGCCTTATCCCATTATCTACTACGGGACTAAACTTGCTGATATCTAAAGTCCAGGGAGGATTATTTTATTTTCTTCATAAAAGAAAGAAGAAAATTTCTACAAAAAAGAAGAGAACTTAAAAAAAAGAAGAAAACTTAATGTACAAAAGTATTTTTTATTATTCAATATTTATAATTTTCTCATTCATGTAATAAAAATAGTAGTATAATTCGATTTTAAATGACCTCGTTTATTCAACTATATATTTGTAGTTTCATTAATATCTCAGTTATTTAAATTGTTTTCATGTCAAATTTGAATAAGCCAATTTTAAATTTAAAGCAGGTAATAAGTTCATATATATAGAACTTTTTCTTAATCATGTTGTTTACTGTGCCAAAAACCTAACTTATTTAAAATTTAATTCAAATTTATTTTCAGTTTATCTTAAAACAAGATGTAAAAACATTGTATAGGAGAATTTTTCGTGCTATTAAAGAGGTACCTGATGAACATTATCGCCAAGAATTAAAAACTTGGGCAAGGACTGATTTCAGAAATAACTCCCATCACACAGATGAAATTGCAATAAAGATGTGCATAAAATATGGAGAAAGGTGCTTACGAGAACTTGAAACAAGTTTAAATCTGGCAAAATAGTGTAATTTAATGAAAAATTATGTACAAAGTAGTTTAAAATAAATTTAAAAAATGGCATCTAACATCTATTTTAAATACAACCTTAGATATTACAAACATCTTATAAATCCATCTATATCTAAGTAGGAAAATTATTATAAAAAAAATATAAACAATGTAAAATTAATATCAATGTAAAAAATGTTGTAATAGTAGCTACAATTAATTTACATTTTTTATTTCCTAACTTTTCTCTTAATAACATATAAACTATTATTTCCATAATGTATTGCCCATCCATATAACTGAGTGGCATTACATTTACAAGTGCTAGACCAAAAGATATGATAGTTAAATATTTGATAAATTTTGTCATAATATCTGGAACATCTGTAGTTTTAAAAACCAAATTAGGGATATAAGACGACACCTCAATTGACCTGGAAATATCAATTGGATACCCTAAATAGACTACTAACTTATCCTTACAAGACAATTTTATTAAGTATGTAAAATTGCTCAATATTGGTCTAAAACAATACCTATTATTTGGGCAAATGTGAGGCGATTGTGTGCAAATGGTTGGAGATTCTTCTACCACTTTTCTACCAGGCAAACAAACATGACTTGGTAATTCTAAGATGCCATCATCATTGCTGTCTAAGTACTCAAAGCAAATGTTTTCCGATTTTGTACCATCACAACAATCTAGATTACCATTTACAGAATATTTCAAAGGAATACTTTCATCTAAACTATGGACTAATTTCGGGTCAATACAAAATCCTGTTTGATGATCTTTTACTTGATTTAAACAAGTGTACCAGCTATTTTCATCAGACACTTCACAATCATTTATTCTAAAAACTGTATCTCCACTAACAAGGCCTCTAGGTCCCAAAATTGGGGAATTTTTGGCAATTTGTGTGATAGTTATGCCTCTATTAACATGAAAGATCATACTGAAAATTACAGGAAGTAAACAATATAACATTATTCCAATTACAGACAGTACTATATTATGCCAAATACCAGCACACATTATTCTTAGTGTTTTCTTGCCTTCTAAATTAAATAATTTCTCTGTAGATAGATTAACATAGGCTACAGGGAGTATAAAAAATATGTTAGCCCCAACTTCAATAAGATTAACATCATCTAGCACTGCTGCTAATGCATGCCCCAATTCATGTACTATACTGGCTACAATAAGAGTACCACTGTAGTACCCAAGCTCAGAAGCTGGCAAATTTAAACCAGGAATTACAGGTTCAAGTAAAATATGTTGTTGTTTCTTAGTAATGAAGTTTTGAAACACGCTGTACAATAACATTATAACTGCTATGGGTACAAGTATTAAACTAGCATAAAGTCCTAGATTAAACCAAATGTTGAAAAAACTAAGTCGACTGTTTCCCCAACGTATTATAGTCCGATTAAAGGCCTTTGTTTGCCATTTTATTGTCAGAAATTGTATTTTAAATCCCGTTCCTTCCAAGAATTTTATATAGGGATAATGAGCACAAGACTGAAATAAATAAAAACTGTATGATTATTTTTCTACATATAATTTAGTTTTTACCTTGAAAAAGTTATCCAAAAATAAAAAGATGCCATATATAAAAGCTATAACAATAAGGCTCGTTGTAATATCCATTTTTTCATATACATTTATGTATTTACATGAATATTTAAAAAAAAAATCGAAAAACTATCTAGTGGAATTTTATTTTGGAAAATCGAAATGTTTTGACTTTTGACATTTTTTAACTAAAAAAAGTGATTGGCAATTTATGACTATTTGGTTGGCAACATTAAAAAGTGACATTTGGTTATGACGAATTCACAAGCAAAATTTGAGTTGCCGGTAATTGGTTAACAGGAAATAAATAAAGCGATCTACCAATTATATTAGTTGTGCGATGACACGAATAATTTGAATTAGCCTTAAGGCGTAAAAGATTGATCAAACTGAAAAAAATTGATAAACCACAAATTTTAGAGTTTTTTTTCGATTATTTTGCGTTATGGCAGTTGGAAAATTTTTAGTGAATTAGTAAGTTTACAGAAATTTAATTGGAAACTACAAAGTTAAGCCATTGTATTTTTATAAATTTCATTGACTGCGTCTACTGTGATAGAAGGTTCTTTTACACACTTGAACATCTGTCAATTTTTCAAGAAAACGTCCGAAAACAGAAAACCGAAAGTTTTTACCGTACCATATTTCAGTAGGTCAAGAATTTTATAAAGTAGAAAAAAATGAGCACCCCTCAAACTTTTAAGGTGAGAAATGAAGTAGATCTCTGTCACGGTTGTAATATATTTTTTTGTTATTTAAGCCGTCCGCAGGAAAAAGGGAAGAATTCCGAAAATATTTAGAAAAAGCTGGGATAATGGATGCCTTAACTAAAGTTTTGGTTGATCTATATGAAGAGGTTGATAAACCAGAAGATGCATTAGTGTATCCTTTTATTAACTGAAACACAACAATCTGTCATTTTGAAATAAACCTGTCACTAATTTTTATCTTCAGAAATAATTTGTAATCAGGGACAGGGAAACGGAATTTAAAAAAAACTTATGGGTTAGTTTAGCCAAATGTGAACCTACCAAGGATGTAGCTACATGGTTTTTAAATGTGTCGACTAATTGATTTGGTTCCTGGAAAACAAAAAGTTGTCTTGGGTTGCGATTTATTTTTATAGGAAGTAAGGTCAACCTTCACCCATCTGTTTAATGGATGAAATATATTTTTTATTAGATAAAATGTTAATAAATATACCGCAAATGGGTTGCCTAAGAAAATACTGTCTTAAAGTAAAAGAAAAACTACACCCTATAAAAAGTATCCTCTAGATGCTTCGACTGTGCCCAAAATTTTAATCAGCTCACTGCAGGATGCATTAAAGCTTAAGTTCAAAATTTGGTATTTTTCTCTATCCATTTTTACTTTCCTATCTGTATACAGATATAAGGAAAGTATAGGAATCATGATTTTTTACGACGGATTTTTACGTTTTGAGGTCCCCTGAATCCGTTTTGACTATTTTCGCGATGATGTCTCTGTATGTGTGTCTGTAGGTCGCATAACTCATGAACCGATACACAGAAAAACACCAAATTTTAAACTTAAGCTTTATTCCAGCGTCTAATGAAATGATTAGATTTTGGGCAGAGTCGGAACATCTGGGGGGGTACTTTGGTGGTAATTTTTATATTTTATGAAATATATGTTATTTACGTTTGGAGAAGAAAATTCTTCAAATAAAAGTTACTTCTAATATAATTATCTATAATTTTTGTTCTATACAAAATTTTCCTAAAATGTTCCGTATTCGAGAAATTTGACAAAATGTAAAAAAATATTTTTTTTATAAAAATTGTTTAAATAAAAGTTGTTTGTAATATAATTCTCTACATTTTTATTCTATACATAATTTCTCTAAAATGGACCGTATTCGAGATATTTGAGAAAATGTGTAAATTTAGAATTTTGAAGAAAACTCAAAAACGGATAAAGAAAAAACATTAAATTTTAAACTTAAGGTTTATTTCGGCCTGAAGTGAAATGATTAGATTTTGGCCAAAGTCGGAACATCTGGGGGGTACTTTATGGGGGGCCGTTTTTATATTTTATGGAATATATGTTATTTATGTTTGGAGAAGAAAATTATTCAAATAAAAGTTACTTATAATATTATCTATAATTTTTGTTTTATGTTAAAATTTCCTGAAATGGTGCGTATCCGAGAAATTTTGACAAAATGTGCAAAATTCTGATTTTTATGAAAATTGTTGAACTAAAAGTTGTTTGCGATATCGATCTCTATAATTTTTGTTTATACATGATTTTTCTAAAATGGACCGTAATGGAAAAGTGCTAAATTTAAATTTTTCAGTATTTTCGTTTTCAATGAATATCTATAGAAAAATGTTTTGAGGTAGATGTATGTGGACAATGTATATATTTAGTTTATCCTCTAAACATTTATAGAGATGCTGCAATAGGTTGTACAAAATAACCGGAAAAAGCCTATAAAAACTAGATAGGAAAGTCATGTGTTGGACACATCAGATTTTTTAGGGAAATTATGTATATAACAAAAATTATAGAGAATGACATCACAAGTAACTTTCATCATTATTCCTTCTCTGTATATAGAAAAGAAAGTAAAAAATAGCCTTGACAGTATTTTTGTTAATAAAAAATACCTTTCATCCATTAAACAGATGGGTGAAAGTTGGCCTTACTTCCCTGTACTAGTATTTTTTCTGGGTTATAGCCTTATAAAACCTGCTTATTTGCCAATTGCCTATTACAATATTTTTATTACTGTACTAATTTTTACTGTTTTACTTTAAATCTGCAAATGTAATCGTGAAGAAGGCAAAAAATATTCTATTTTTGTCCTGCATACTCTGAAAATGTGATATATATGTAAGTTGTTTTTTCGAATAACATGCTGCTTCTTTGAAGTCAAAATAATTGTAAAAATGTTAGAATGCCATGTTTCATTTGTAATAAAAATTAGTTCATTTTTGAAAATTAAAATTTTAACGTTTTTGGATGTGACCCAGTTTGGGTCACACAGTCTGTGGTAAACTTGATTTTATTTTTGTTTTGCACGGACTACATGTATGTTTTTTTGTTAAAAATTATTACCAAACTTTCTTTTGCCAAGATTTAACAATAGTCCAGAGGTAAAGTTTCAGAATTGCATATATCCTTAACATCTACATCAGTTACATAATTGATAAATTGTCCCTTCAAGCTGGTCTAGAGACACAAAAACAACTCAATGCTAAACTCGAAGAAGCATATGCACACATTAAAACTGTAGAAGCAGAAATTGAAGCTTTGAAAGTTCAAGTGTCTGAGGTTGAAGGAGGTCAAGAGGGGATAGACACTAGGTCTACCCATTCGACAGCCCATCCAGAAGCAGCAGAAGAAGGTGGTGCAGCCGAGGGTGGTGAGGAACAACCACAACCAGCACAGTAGCCTTCTACCTGGTTGTAGTTATGCCAAGAGACCTTTTAGTTAATTTCATATTTTGTGTACTTGATTAGCACTATTTAAAGCAAAATTTTGGTAGAATATTAAAATCTACTTACTTATGTACTTACAATGTAGTAATAATGACGAATTCCTTTTATAGATTTGTAAGTTTAATACTTACTAAAAAAAAAAGGTAAAACTACATTTTTCTGAACGTTTGAAGAACTTCCCTTTCCCTGTTTGAAGCTAGTATTAAATTGACCAGTGAGATTCAAGTACATACAATATTTTTCCATTTATTACATTAAAGTTCCTTTATCATTCTAGTTGTTTTTATTTTGTAAAATAAATTTTATTTTTTTGACTTAAAAAGTTATTTGAATGTGTCACACTAGGACAAAAATGGTATTTTTCACATACAAAAATAATATAGTTGTTTTGAGCCTTGAATTTATTTGCAAAAGAGTATATTATGTAGTATTATTGTGTTAGTTTCTTTGATGACAGTGTAAAAATTAATATAAGAAATGAATTTATTTATAATATTAGGGAGCCTTGAAATTTAATATTTTTTGTAAAATCTAAAACGATTTATGAAAATATACCAAACCTAATTTAATATGTACAATTTGAATAATATTTTCTTATAAACCAATCATATTAATTTGAACTGTACTCCAAGGTAAATATTAAATTAATTTGAATTGCAATGATGACTGTCTTACCACTTAACATCCAAGTCTTTTTATAACATTTTGTGTAGTTAGATCAATTAGAAAAAATATTTGAGAAAAATTGTATGAATTATTTATATGGTTAAAATATTGACACTTTTCTGGGAACTGTAACATTTTGTGATTGTAGTTTTATGTAATTACTAATATAAGAATATTTATTTACTTTTTGCACACCTTTAGAATTTACTCAATTTTTTTTTGCTTGAATATGTGTGAGCTAACAGTATAGTAATTGTTCAACATTGCCAAATTTTTTTTTTTTAGAATTTACTCTTTCTTAGTTATGCTCATTTCACATTCCAAAAATATTTTGGAGATATGCAGCAAGATGAATATGAGGTAGCCATAATAAATGTTGGAGGGAGGTTGTCAGAGTGCAATAATTAAGCTATTGTTGACTGAAACCACACAAATATATACGAAACGTAAATTAGGAATTTTTATTCAAGTTTTTTTCAATTTTGTGGACATGTATTATTATAGTATTTTTAGGTAATAACCTTTTTCTATTACTATTTGGTTGTGCTTTCCTACTTGTGCAATAAAAAAATGTTTCTAAAACATATTATGTACTATTAGTTTCCATTTTTTAAATATTAATTGTTCTAATTTTCTCTAAAATCTGAATTAATGTTTTTTTTTTGTGACGCCATAAGTAAATTATGGCAATTATGCTAAAAATAAATCATGTTAAATCTTTCTGAATTAAATGTATAATTTTTGAAGTATTTTTTTAATATCCACATCCTGATTATTAAAAAAAAATATATATAACTTTGTTTAATGTTTAATCAAATAAAAGATATAAATTAAGAATATTTTTTTTAAATATGAGTAGTGATCGCCTGTCTCATTTTCAAAACTGAAAGATGATGTTAAAGTTATAATACATACATTTTTTATACCCTGGAATTTATGAATGCTCTTGTAGAAAACCTGTTTATTTTTCAACATAATAATGACTTTGGCTTTTACAACCTCAATTATTCATCAATACATTGGTTTCTATGGTTTGAGATTAAGAGGCAAATTTGCTCCTCAAATACAAGATATATCTATAGAAATTTGCAAAATTCATGTTCGGTTTAATTAGTATTTCAAAATATTAACATTTCATTAAAAAGTAAAGGCTTCGAATTTCAATTCGCAAAGATCTTTTATTTCGCTACTGCTGCTGCTTTGAGAGCTTGACGTCGTTTTACATCCCAGTTATACACTCTTGCCATATTAACTTCAGTTGTAGTAAATTGGTCTCTAAAAAAAATAATTTGAACTTACTACAGCATGCCTTTGCTTTGAGTCAAACAGTATGGCCCCCACCCTTAAAAAATTAGGATTATGATTGACAAACTGATAGGTTATAAAAATAACTTGTCAATCATACCCCAGTAAATAATGATAGGCATTGAAATAAAAAAATCCTTGATGTACCTTAAGAAGTCCAAATCATGTTCAACATATCCCAAATTCCTTGTAGCTGCTGAAATGTTCTGTGTCAGCAGTTTCTTTGCATCTTCTAAGCTATATTCCAGCATAACGTTTGCACCTAACCACAAATAAACAGTGTCTGTAGGAGGAACTTTAGCTTTAGCAAATACCTGTTCACTGAGAAGAAACTGAGTTTCGAATTCCTCTTTCTCTTCTTCAAGCTTTTCAATCATCGTGAGGGACCTTTTCAGTTCAGGCACCTGATTTAATAATCGTTTCTTTTTTGAAAGAAGGTTGTATTCCATATATTTATACTTGGCATGTTGGTTATCTAATCTTTTCAAAACTTCGTCTACATTGCTATTATTTTCGGATCTTTGCATGTAAGCATCTACATCTTCCTGAGAGTTAAATTTTCATAAGGTAAAAATAGGGTTAGACTATTTATTTTTAGAATTTCTTTATGGTTTTTTAAAAGTACTTACTACAAACTCTGCTTCGGGTATCCCTGCATATGACTTTTTATCTCCTAGTTCATTAGCATTTGTTTCGATATCCATTTTGCGGTTTTTAATTGAAATTATTTGTAAATTTCAATGAATTAACTCCACCGCTGAATTCTTTTATATGACAAATGACAGTAACATGAAGGAAGAACAACGGAAGAACCACGAACTAAATGACACCGGACTATAGATCTCAGAAACCCTAGATGCAGAATATAGAAATCAAATTTTGACCCCTACATACGCCATGATAACTGAGTTTTAAGTTGGCACTACTGACAAGACAGAATCGGCGTAAGGTTACTGTAGTAAAAATAACGGAGTAACATTTTCACAAATATTTTTGCCGCGTTTGAGAATCCACATCGGATGCATTTTTTACATCTCGAGCGTTTTTTTATCCACATCGGACACATCTACTACATCTACATCTGCGTTTGTTTATCCCAGATGTACCTGTTCAGATTACATTTTTTACATCTCGATTTGGAATGAGATGTGAATGAGATGTTCGTTCCATGCCAGAAAGTAAGTGTTTTGTGAAGCCTTGTTTGTCAATTTATCCTTTGTTTATGCTAGCATGAATATAAAAGTGATTAGTTTGTTTAATTTTTGTTTATATTTCAAATTTAGGTTGATTTGTAGTTTCAAAAGTCAAATTTAATAAGTATAAACTTCTAACATGTCATTGACATTTTATCACGTGACCAAATAAAGTCTAGAGCGTTTGTTTATTACATCTACATTCAGATCTAATTCTCTATCACGTGATAAAAAATTCCCAACATCTCAGATGCATCCGATGTGGATTCTCAAACGCGGCAGAAGTCTAGTTAATAAATAATTTTTTTGTGGTGCTGTATACCATACCAAAACATTTTTAGATTTAATGATTGGTAGCTATAGAGAGACCATTGATTGATAATTGTTTGAAATTACGAAAAAAAGGTCACGTTTCACGCAACATTGGCCCTTTGGGGCATTCTAAAATTAATAGTCTTGATAATTTTGAAATTATTAGGAAAACAATAAGAGTAAAATTAAATAAATCAACTATAAAAGTGATGCCATGCAGTTGTGGCTTGCTTTATTGTTTTATATTTTTAACTAAAATTTCAGCTTGTATGAAATTTTTATTTAAGATTTATATGGCAATATTTTTGTTCGCAAACTTCATGCGTGAAGAATCTTCCACGCATTTGCACAACTTAAAGTATCCGCTTCTTCAGGTATTTCCACACTTGGTTCGTAAATAACTCTTGTTACGCATGAGGGCCTAAGGTCCGTATTTATAAACAAAACTCAGCTGAGTCGGACTTGGGTAAGTCGTCCTTGAACGAAAATCTAAGTTCGGTTATATCGCGTGAATTTAGAGATGGGTAGTAACAAATCCGTAAATGTACATAACAGTTACAGATTTGCTAATGGGTCCTATGAATGAACGTTTACGTTATCCGTAACGTACATGTTAGGCAGAGTTTTAACAGTAATGAGGCAAGTTCGTATGATGGAAACCTTTTTCCAACACGTTACTGTTATTTTCCGCCTGTTATCTACTAATTTAACAGTTTTCCATCATCCGTTACTTTTAAAATTCGGCCTAACATGTACGTTACGGATAACGTAAACGTTCAATCATAGGACCCAATATCAATCTCTAAATGCCAGTCTAACACCAGAACAACCTAGAACTTTAGAGACGATGTAACCGAACTTCGATTTTCGTTCAAGGACGACTTACCCAAGTCGACTCAGCTGAGTTTTGTTTGTAAATACGGGCCTTAATTAATGGAGGTCTTTTGCTATTCTTCTATTTATAAGAACACAGGTCAGGAATCAGCTGAAGTCTGAAATTTCAATTAATCAATAATTAAAAACTGCTATGTTGTAAATATGTAACAAAATGTTAATTAAACATTTTTTTCTATTTCAAACGCAAAATAAAATTGACTGATAATAAATCAAAGTGTATTTTCTAAACATATTAAAGATTCAAAATAAATTGATTGTGATTCTCTTCCTTTCTATTCTCATGATGTCTCTTGAAATGTCTTCTCAAATTTGTAGAATCATGGTATTTTTTATCACAATTGCTGCATTCGAAAGGGGTGATACCATAATGTATTCGCATATGAACTGTTAATGTTTGCTTTTGAGAAAATGTTTTTCCACATACTGTACACATAAATGGTTTTTCTCCAGTATGGATTCTCATATGTCCGTTCAGATGAGAAGCACATGAAAACTTTTTGCTGCATATTTCACATTTGAAACGATTTAAATGTATCTGAATATGAACTTGTAATTTAGACTTTTTATTAAAAGTTTTTTCACAATAAGAACATGGATAAGACTCTACGTGGGTATTTAAATGTTCAACTAGATCATCTTTTGTATTAAAAACTTTGTGGCACTGAGAACATTTATGTGTTTCTTCTGAAGTATGCATTTTTGTTGAATGAATAAGTAAAGTTTTTGTTGAAGTAAAAGTTTTATCACAATCTGCACAATTAAAAATTTTATTCCTGTCTTTGTGACATTTCAAATGCTTTTGCAACTGAGCATTTGTTATAAATTGTTTCCCACATGTACTGCAAAGAAATTTTTTGATTCCTTCATGGATCAACTGGTGGTTTGAAAAGCCGGACCTGCTAGCAAATATTTTTCCACATTCTTTGCATTCTAGATGAAGATGTACTCGTTTTTCAACATACTTTCTTTTGTACTTAGGTGTTTTTGACAAATTTGGATTATGTAGCAGGTACATGTGCTTGTAGAAGTGTCTGGATACTTTAAACCTTTGACCACAATGTGTACATACGTAAGGCGTTTCTCCAGTGTGAAAGTTTTTGTGTTCTTCCAAAGTTCGTTTTCTTAAAAAGCCTTCTTGACAAATGTTACAGACAAATGGTTTTGTTTCTGTTCCATGCACATTCAAAGAATGTCTCATCAGATATTCAGCATATGGGAAATTTACAGAACATTCTGGGCATTCATATATTTTATCTTTTCTGTGGGACGCCATATGAGCTGCTAGGCTACGTTTCGTAGTACACAGCTTCTGGCACTTAAAACACTTAAATTTGGGGCATAATTCCACATACATATTAGCATTGGCAATTTCCTCTGGTTGATGAATTTCTGACTCTAAAGTTTCTGTTATATAAAATTGTGTTTTAATATCAACTTCTTCGTTTATAGAACCTGTGCTAAAACTAGTGACTTCTATGTGTGTATCATCGGCCAATGTCTCTAAAATTGTATTACAATTTTGACAATTTTCCACAAATTTATGTATATTATCCAGCTGAGTCATACATTGATAGCATATATTTTTTGGAAGATTCTCAGCATTGATCTAAAATTTATACATGATATACAGTGTGTCCCAAAAAGTTTTATACAAATGGGAAAGATTTATCTTATATTTATTTCACACAAAAATATTCTTGATACAATAATATGAGAAGTTATTATTATACATTGATAAAGGCTGAGGACACAAGTCCTATGATAGCCTAAAATCAAAATAGAAAAATTCTAACAAAGTAAACACACTGAAACAAAAAGATGAGAACACTAAAAATTAAATAAAAAAGTTAAAAAAACACTCTTCTAACTTATTTTTAAAGACATTAACTGTTATGGCACCAACAACTTCGTCGCTGAGGTCGTTCCATAACTTCTAGGATGCATTTGTCTACTGAAAATTTACTATAGGAAATGTTAAATATTTTATCAAAAATGTTTCTTTTTGTGAACTGTAAGATAAACTTTTTTATAAAACTCTTTAGGGCACAGTATCTTCGAGCATATATTACTAGAGCCATCGTCCAAATGGACTTTGTTTTGGTACAGGGGGAAAAATAGTGTCCAGCATTCCCATTGGTGTTTTATTTAGCTTGGCATGTCAAATCATTCAAAATCCTCAGAACTGTCATTTGATTTTCGATTTTCATTAATTTCTAGCTTATTTTTGTAGTTTATAAATGATTTTTTGTATTTTATTACTTTACTGATACAAATTTTAATAATGGTGAGAGTTTGTGTAAGTTGTAAATAGAAATAAGAAAAGGCATCGTTAAGGGCATTTCACAAGTAAGTAAGCATTAGTGTTTCTACCATTTTTTTAAAAGAAACATAGTACCTACATTTTATGCAAAAGGCCATTAAACATGAATTTAAAATAAATGGTAAATTTAGTGAATTAAATTTAAAGAACTTGTATTATGTATGAAGAATATTGTTTTTGATTTTGGACTCTACTGAAAAGTTACAAAAAAATAATCATAAATTTTCAATATAAACAAGCTTTTTGTTTTTAAGTCATTTTATCATGATAATGTTGAAGATGTTAAATCAATAATTTTTGTTTTTATAGGTTTCCAGCTATTCCTGCCAAAAAAACACATTTGGTGAAACATATTAAAACTTACTCCAGAAAACATTTCAAATAGTAATGTTTTATGTTTCAATCATTTTTCTGGATATATATTTATGTCAAAGACTGGATGCTGAGGAAGAACTAGATTAATTCCAGGTGCATTGCCATCAGCATTTACTGAGGCCCCAGAAGAAGATGAATCTAAAAGGTAAAGAACCCTGCACCCTTCTTGTGGGTTATTCGTTCAAAATTTTTAATTTTTTAGTGATGATCTGAACCATGAATCCTCTGTTGCAGAAAAAGAAAATGCAGAATTAGAAAACATGTAAGTAACTAAGTACTTTTTAATACAACACATTTTATTTTAAAATAATTACCTATTACTACCTATATTTTTTATAAATCACAAAAATTGACAATAATTATTTTGTATTAAATGTACCTATGTTCTTTAATTAAGTAGACTACTAGTCGTTAAGAAATAAGTAAAACCTAATGTGAGTTTTTCAATAAAAAAGTAATTTTAAGCTTCTTAATAATCGAAGCTTAAAACAGTTTTCCAATAAAAATGAAGCTTCACTTATTTGTTAAAGACAAGCAGTGCAAATGTACCTAAGTACCTAGGTATTAGCTTGATTTCTATTTGTAGAATAGCGTTTAGTAATATCTATTGAACATTGGTTACAAGTAATATTTTTACACGTGTGTTAAGAGATATCATAAATATTTGTATAATATACCTACTATTTATTTATATTTTTGATTTTTAAATGTAAGCTTTTTATCTTTTTTATTGCCTATTATTTCAACCTTCATTTTTCAGTTATACACTTTCTGATGTTTGAATTAAAAAAAAATCTGATGTTTCCAACACAAATAATAATAATAATAATTATTTACTATAACTAGACAGGTACCTACTTAAATAATGCAAGTTTATAAAATATGTGCATAATTTAAAGAATTTTGAAGGTATGTATCAAATTTATTATTTATATTAATTGCAAACCCCGTAAAAATGATGCGACACTGGTAATAGTGTCTAGGCATTTCCCCTCATAACGTAAACAAACCCTATTGAATGCGGACTCTATGAAATATATATGCTCGAAGCACAGTATATACTTTAATTGCTTATTCTAAAAATTTACTTACATCAATTTGTATAACAGTAATCAATAAATTTAAAGTAGTTAACTGCGAAAGAGGCTGTAGCTCTCCATCAGGAGTAGACATGCATAATCTGCATATTGTAGGAAAATCTTGATTTGTTATCATTTTAGTTTTCATTTTCAGATTGGTAGTTTTTGTTGCTCTATTTAAACTCAACAATAACAACAACAAGAAACACTTCTAACCTCTAATCTTTCAAGGACTAGAACTACTTATTCTTCCTCTTTGGACTACAAAGAGTTCTGTAGACAGATAACAAATAACCAAAATGGTTAGACTTAGAACTTATTTGGTACAAGCTCCAAATTCATTCCAAAAAAGAAGAAAAATTTGCGACGTCAAATTGGTAATCATGCATTTTCAATTTGTCAACTGTCAAGCAGTCCATTTTCCATTTTAGTTATGTCAGACAGGAAATATTTTTTGTTTTTCGAGTAACAAAAGGTTTCTTGTTATAAGAAGGTGACGACTGTGCGCTAGGCAATGTCCGAGGCGGCATCAAAAAAAATTGATGACCTACTTCATCGCATCCAAAACGAAAGGAGTCCCCCAAATCCACCACCACCTATGAGTCGCTCTGGTAATGGGGCTCGAAGGGCTCCTCTACCATGTAAGTAGCTGCACTACGAATTTAACTTTTTATTTATTTAGAATATAAATGTACTTTAGAATTATAAAGATCCTATAATAAAAATAAAAGTATAATGTGTAACATAATAATTTTTTTGACTTCCAAAAACAGCTAGTTTTCTTTAATGCTCTAGTTTAAGACAATTTACCATATCAGTATTTCGTTTATAGATATATATTTTATTGAGCATTAGTTATAGTACTTTAATGGTCAAAAATAATTAAATTGGCCTAATTATCATGATTAAATAAACAAAAAAAGTATATAATGATTGAAAATTTGTAAAAATGGCTGAAGACATGAGGTAAAATATCAAATGTTATTATTTAGAACAAATAAAACATTCTCAAGAATAATATATGGACATCCTATATATTTACAATGTAATTTATATTATTTAACAAGTTTAAGGTACATTCAGTCATTTTTACATAGTAATAAGCAATATTCATAGTTTTAATGATTTTAAAATAAAACTTTATAGAAAAAATTTAATCAATAGCATATGATTTGGTACAACATTGATTGCTGCTTTTTAAATTGTTTTGATAACTATCTCACAATTATTATTAATAAAAATATGTACAAAAAGAATTAGAAATCAGAAAGTTTAAAGCTTAGCTAATTTATTTATCTTCACTATGTTTATGTTAATGTTTGTGCTTATGTTATTCGTATAGAATAACAGAAAGTTACTTTTCTTATTAACTAACAAAAACTGTTTTAGTGAGTCTAAACAACAGTGGCAGCCCAGTTATGGCCAGGCCTCAAAATTTATCATTTAGTGCTAAACAAAATGATAATCTAGAAACAGAAAGGAAACTAAAAGAGATTATGAGAATTAGTGGTGATTTAACAATAGATGGAAAACTTTATAAAACGGATATCAAAGACATGGAACATATAGAAGAACTTGGAAATGGTACATGTGGACATGTAGTCAAAATGAGACATATACCTAGTGGAAGTATTATAGCTGTTAAGGTAAAGTACTTGAATAAAAGTTGTCTCCTGTGGTATTAGAAAGTTATTCTCCCATCTGTTTGATTTAAAATAATTACTTAACATGAAACAAAATCTATTCTGACCCTATACCCCTTCATTACAAAAAGTTATTTTTGTTTACCTAATTCTATTACTTATTTGTTTTTTAAATAACTGAAATCCTATTTAAAAGTACATCATAAGAAGCTAAAATACAGGTTGGCAATTTTTTGCTTGACCTCTTTACCAAGTTGCCAGCATTAAACTGGTGAGTTCTCTGTCATTCAAAGATTGATTTTTCAAACTGTGGCAACTGTTAAGTCGGGCCAAGTTTTTCTCAAGCAACTCAACTATTATGAAGAAAATAAAAGTATCTTTAATTTAAGCTATGATGGGGTAATTATCTAAATGAACTCATCTGTTTAAAGCTTGCAACTTGATAATAGTCTCAACAAAAAATTACTGGTATCTATGCTACTATGTTCTTTAATTAATATTATATATTTATTTTTTTTTTTTTTTAGCAAATGAGACGCTCAGGAAATAGTGATGAGAACAAAAGAATCATTATGGACATAGAAGTAGTTTTGAAATCACATGACTGTAAATATATAGTACAATGTTTAGGTTGTTTCATAACAGATTCTGAGGTCTGGATCTGTATGGAACTTATGGACACATGTTTTGATAAGTTACTAAAGAGATTCAAACAATCAATTCCAGAAGAAGTTTTGGGGAAAGTCACAGTTGCAGTAAGTAGATCTGACATGTCTTCTCCACACATATTTTATGATTGTATAATCAAGAAATTGTTTCATTTGATTAATGACATGCAATTTTTAAATTAATTGATTCTGACAAGTGGGATCTAAAATTAATATTGCAGCGCAGTTTGTGCTTAACATTGGAACTACTCAAAGACCTTTTTTTGATGAACGCAAAGAAAATTCAAAGTTCTAACCACAATTATTTATAATAATTGTTTATTTTATAATGTTAATATTAACTGTGGTTTCCTTTATTGACAATATCACATTAGAGAGACTGATAACACCTTTTTACTCAGTTTTAAATATAATTTTTTTTTTATTTGCTTCTAAATATTTATTTTTATATTTTTGCTTTTTTGATTCAAAATCTGATGTGTCCAACACATCTTTCCTACCTGGTTATTATAGGCTTTTTCAGATTATTTTGTACAACCTATTGTATCACCCCTGTAAATGTTTAGAGAATGAACTAAATACGCACATTTTCCACACAAATCTTACTTGAAACATTTTTTTTTATAAATATATTCATTGCTAACAAAAATACTGAAAAATTAAAATTTTACAATTTTTCCTAAATATTTCCATTAAAGTCCATTTGAGAGAAATCATATCTGGACTTTACAGCCAAACAGTCTTTTCTCTTTCTTGTGGTTTACTCCTACATAATTTTTTCTGCTCTTTCCATTGGTGCTAAGTCCTATTATTTATAGTTTTCCAGATATGTTTTTAAAACCAATATTAAGTCCAATTTTGATTAAAGTTATACGGTATTAAGTAATTATAATATCGTTTAGCTCTAAATTAATGAAATACACAAAAATATTAAGTCCCATAATTTGTATTATGTCCAAAGATTGTGAGGTTATGTTTTGGACTTAATATTATTTTCCACTAGAAACTGTTTATAACTTGTGTTGTTTTGTGCAATATTTTTGCAAATTAAGATATTTTTTTATAAGTTGAAATACTTTTTACTTAACGTCAGTGAGATAAAATATCATTTCAGACACAAAAAATTTTAAGCATGGCTCGATTTTTATTAAAAGTAATTAACTTTAAATACTGTCGACCATTTTTTAATTCTTGTCTTTTTCTAAAATAAAGATCTTAAATGATCTTTGGCTCTAAAGTACAGATATATAGAAGAAAAATTTAGAGAATGATATCACAAACAACTTTTATTTGAACAATTCTCTTAAAAATTCGAATTTTGCAAGTTTTGTCAATTTTCTCGAATATGGACCATTTTAGAAAAATTATGTGTACAACAAAAATCAGAGAATACTATTACAAGCAACTTTCATTTGAAGAATTTTCTTCTCCAAGCATAAATAACAGCTATTTTTCATAAAGTAGAAAAACGACCCCTTATAGAGTACCGCTAGATGTTCCTACTATGCCCAAAATTTAATCAGTTCACCTCAGGATGGATTAAAGCTAAAATTTAAAATTTGGTGTTTTTCTCTTTATGCTTTTTTGAGTTATCTTAAAAATTCGAAATTTGCAATGTTTTCAAATATCTTGAATACGGTCCATTTTAGCGAAATATTATATAGAAGAAGAATTATGGAGAATGACATCACAAACAACTTTTATTTGAGCAACTTTCTTAAAAATTCGAATTTTGCACTTTTTGTCAAATTTCTCGAATATGGACCCCAAAACGTAAAAAACCGTCGAAAACCTGAGGTCGAAAAAAATCATGATTCCTATACTTTCCTTAGGATAGCCAGGATAGTAAAAAGACAGTATTTACAGGAAATATGTTGTTTTTAATTTTTAGTGTGAAATAACTGTATTTTGGAGTTTTTTATTTGAATATTTTTGTTAAATATTATTATATTTTTATTTATTTAGATACCCTCTATAAATTTAAGTTTTAATGGTGTTATTAACTTTTATTCCTTTATCTTAATTGAAAATATTTTTGATAAAATGTTAATACTTGAAAACTGAAAACGAATTTTCTCTTAGAATAATTAACATCACAGCTTCCAAATTTATTAAGGTTTTCTGCGACTGAAATTTGGCACATTCTGAAGTAGGCGGGTCCACATTGTCTTCAATATCAACTGTCACTTCAATGCTGAGTTCTGCCAATGCACATATACGGGGGTTCAGGATTTTCTTCTGGTCAATATCACTAGTTTTTATATCTACTTAAATTTATAATTTTAGTCTATTCACCTCGCTAGGAATAGGGATCCCATTTCTGATGACTGGGGTTGTAACATCCCCAATGAAATTCTAAATTACTTTTTAATTGTTTATTTTACCGATTAGTATTAATATTATTATTCGCATACTGTGGGCTGGTCATCATTATTCCACCCAGACTGACAAATTTTTTTGTCGTCTTTTCTACACTGGGAAAACTAACTGCAAAATAACTTGTCTGACAAAATATCTTAAAATAAGGACAAAACTCTAAATGTAATCAAAGGCTCATCTGTCAGCGTGAATTTTGTCTCAAATTGTTTAATTGAACAGCTTACTGTCGATTTATTTAGTGCATGATTGCCACTGAAAATTGTACGTCATTTTTGTAGTGCGTTTTTATAACAATTAAACGTTTTCCCATAACTTCTAATCGCATGATCTGTACATGACAGCTGTCAACAAATAATTACCATACTATCTTTACAAACCAAATGGCGGCCAATTTATTTATTTATATCAAAACATCCCGGATTTGTTTATTTATTTATATTTATTTTCTTTTATTTGTTTCTATTTATTTATGAATAAAATCCAAAAACCTTGAAATACGTCATTATTTACTTATAATGAGTAGCTACAATTCCAATTTTCAAGGTTTTACCTTTAAAAAACCGAAAATCTCATACAAACCTTCACCTCCTGTTTTCCCCATTAATATGTAAAAATCCAAAAACCCTGAAACATGTCTATTTATTTATGTTGAGTAGCTATAATTCCAATTTTCAAGTTCCTACCTTTAAAAAAATCGATACATACAACATTTTACCCCCCCCCTCCTTAAAATGTTAACACCAAAAACCCTGAAACACGTCATTATTATTTATATAAATCATGTATGATCCCTTGTTGTGTGAAAAACAAATCTATCCCACGGGAACCGTACGTTTTTATTCCAGACTGTAAACTATGTCTGTGCTAAATTTCATCCAGATCCGTTCAGTCGTTTTGGCGTGATTGAGCAACAAACATCCATCCATCCAAACTTTCGCATTTATATAGTAATAGGATTAATAAATTAATTAATTCAAACGAGATACTCACGGGGGTCGGATTCCATGTAAATAGTTGTTAACAAGTTTGTTTGACCTCGACAGTAGCGCGCTAAGCGCTTACGGTTGAACTACACCTGTCAGTTTCAGTCGATAAAGTAGAACACTACTAATTAAAGCGATTTAAAAATTGGCGGGCTTGATATTTTAGATATTTGAAGCAATTTGAAGTAACATTTTCCTATTTGACAACTTTTACTTACAACTACTAAACAAACAACAAGTTTAGTGAATTTTTGTTGTAGGTAAATGTTGAAAAATGGAAAATGTCACTTGTTTTAACTGAAAAATAAAATTAGTTGAAAAATAAAACACATTTTTAACAAGTTTTATTTATTTAGAATTACCATGTAATTACATGTGTCTCATTATCTTCTAACTGCATATTTTGAACATAACAAGCACTATATCACACACTAAATTACTGAAAAATAAAAATATAATAGGATAACCAGCATAGCACATCACAATGTTTTTATTATTAAAAAAACCAGGTATAGTTTTTATGAAAAGTCAAACTAGTTATAAACACAATTGTTTTAATGTTTTAAATATCCCTTATTAATCCAAGGACAAATCATTCTAATTCTTATACGTATTGTCCCTTTAAGACATTTCCCATCTATTTCAATCAAGAATAGTTGTAATGCCTATTTCGGTTACAATAAGCCTCCAGCTTCAATATAGGTGGGCTTTGAAATTCACCCTAATTAAGAAACACATTTATGCACATTCCAAAAATCTCCATACCCAGGAATATCTAAAACAAAACAAAAATAAAGGTGCAGTGTGTATCTTAAAATTAAAAATTAACAGAGTCATAACTTTTTTAGATTCTTACATTTTTCTTGCAATAAAAGGTATAAAAATTTCAATAAAAATAGAAAACATCTGATTTATGATCTTAATAGGTGAACTATGCAAAAATTAACAAGTTGACCTAAATAGCATATAAGTTTTTGAACATATTTGGGTATTACTTGATAAATAAAATAATGAATATCACCCAAAAATTGAACAATAACTTTTTGAGCACAAATCATTCGCCTTTTTTCATTATGGTCTTTATGAGTAAAACTAGGATGAGGTTCTATCTCCGGTTCTACAATATTTGTTTGTAAATTCACACATTTCGCTCACAACTCCTTTCATTTTTTTAACCGCAAATGTTTAAAATGTGGATCCATGTATCTCTAGAGTAATAATAGCAGGAAAAACATAAAATTTCTTGTTAGTTTTGTGAGAAAAATACTTACTTCTGCAATTAAAATTTAAATGAATCAGAAGTTACCGATTTTCTTAAGAACCTCTTTATAGTAAAATTAGTTAAATCTAACTTACACTTAATACAATTTACTCACCTACATTTGAAAAAAATATATTTGAAAATAAAAATAATATCAAGCTGACATATTTATAGCAACATAACCTAATTTATTTTCAAAGCCAGATTTACACCATCTAATAATATTTAAATTTAGCTTTAACTTTAAATTTATTAACGATTATCCATGTATTTGATCACACATTATATTAAAGTTAAATTTCAAGGGGTAAATCAGTAAAATGATTGATTTCTTTGTCATTATTTTTGAAAACATTTTTTTTTATGGGTGTAAAACGGGTTTGAATTTAGTGATAGCAGCGCGCTAAGCGCTTACGGTTCAACTACCAACAAGGAAACAAGTCCCGCCATTTATTCAAACCTTCTCTTTTTATTTTTCTATGGAGATACTTGTTAATCTACAATATTCTAAAACACCATTTAATTGCAGGAAAAACAAAACGTCAAAATCATATTTATTTATAAGTAGTGACTAGTATTCACAGTAGAGGGCGTATCGCTTCTTTTCAGGTCCCAAAATGCAGCGACAGACAGTCAATGAATCGCGATTATAACAATTTTAAATGAAATCTGAATGGTTGTGAATAAAAAAATACCATCTCATAAATGAAAACAATTATAACCTCCAAAATAACGTGTACGTTCGGTAAAAGTGAGGTATAGTTCCGATGCTGCCGTTAACAGTTGTTTGCAGAAACGTTCATTATAATTAAGGGTATGGTCCGATATTTACCGAAATATCAGTTATTTGGTCCAAAACTAACCACTCGCTTGACATTCCTAAATTCCTAAATGAGCAGAGCTGCCAGAATAAATATGAAAAATCGTACTGAAAATCATTTTAAAACGTACTGAATTTCAAAAAAACGTACTGAATAACCAACTTTTAAAAAAAACTATATTTTATGAAAATGTACCAACACCTAAATCGAACAATACCTTAACAATGGCTGGAGCTTTAAATTCATTCGTCATTAAACAACTTTTATAGAAAAATTTGAAACAGTTACAAAAAATTTACCCTATAGGAACAAGTGAAACAAAAATGATTTTATTGTGGTTTAACACTTTTATTAAATTATACAATATGTATAACAAAAAAAAGTCTTAATCCATTTTACTTTCAAATTTACAATCGACAAACGTGCTGTAAATTTCAATTTCAAATAAATTATTTGACTCATCACATGACTTAACTATCATCCATCATTAATAAAATACGTTACTTTATTCGAAAAATGTCCAAATAGTACTGAAAATGGTACTGAATTGACTATTTTGTTGATAAAATGCGTCACTTTATTGTACTAAAACTAACAACGTAACATTGACGTACTGAAAAATTTAAAAAAGTACTGAATGCAGTACAAACGTACTGGATCTGGCAGCCCTGGAGATAGAGTTACCTCAAAATGGTGTCTCAAACGTCAATTCACTAACTGGTATAGACATTGCGTTCGGTCTGCCAAGTTCTTTTAACTCCTTTAACACTTTTAACTCCAAACGACCCTTTTAGCGTTCGGTTTAGTCCGATTAGTGACAGTTTAACACGCTTAAATGTCATTTAAAAGCACCCTAAAATTTGTCCCGCTCCAGCCCCTGACTATCCGAACTCGCCAATTTTTAGTTACCATTAAGTCGAATGTCAATCTGTCATACAAGTGACGCATTAGTTTTTTCAGGAACTGCTACCAAAAAATCCTGGTTAGTTACGGCAGAGACAATCCAGCGAGACGTGTAACTCAATGTATTTTTTTTGTTCGGTAAAAGTTATTTGGGCGATTGTAACCACAACCAGTCTATGATGGCGCCACTAGTAAATAGCGGGATTCAGAAATAAAGTTTTTCTATACAAATTTACAGGAGAAACAAAAACTATTGTTTCACTGTATATTAAAAAAATATAAAAGCTTCCAATAACATCAAATTTTTTATCACATAAATAATCATTTTAATAAAGGAAGTTTTAATCAGTTTAATATAAACAGTGAACATAGTTTTTATTACTCTTGTAAATTTCGCTAAAAAAAAACTTGAAAATTCTATTGATTATTAAATATTTAAACTTGGAAAAATAATACACCAAACTCTTTTTCTATAAATTATATTTTTGTAAGGTACAGAAAAACAAACTACAATTGCTTCGTTTAGAAAGTACCTCGTATCATTTTGTGACAAATTACAAAGAAAGTAGCAGTTGTTATATATTCATAATATATTTAAAAACTAATGTAACAAATATTTTATAATGTATAGTATCAATACCTTTTTGCCCTATCATAAGTGCATTTGAACAAATGTCACTTATGTTAGTCTGGCAAAAAGGTATGGATATGTTATGACTGTTTATTTTAATAGAAACCATGGAAACACACATACACTCAACACAAATGTATAAGGCCCGAGTTAAGTAAGTTCCCATCCTGTAAACTGGATTGAAACCTGCTAGACCCCTGCTAACTCCTCTTATAGTAATCAAGATCAATAGATTTATATGCCATGCCTTCTAAAAGGGAATGAAGGATGACATACTATCATCATTTAAACAGGACGTTGCTGAAGGCTTACCCCTTCTCCTTCTCCAACTAGTAGCTAATCTATTCGATCTGTTCGGAAGCAGGAGGTACTTTTCAAACATAGCAAATAATATTATTAATAATAAACACTATTTAAAGATAAATACATTTTTGTAATTTTTTTGTCATTGCCCCTTACCTTTCTCTTACACCACCAGGGTATACCTATTCCCTTAATTATAGATTACCTTACAATGTTCGAATGAATATAACATTTTACTCATGAAAAATCTAATTTAATATTTAACTCTTTTTCAATTTCATTTGAAACAATAATTGGTACCTATATTACAATTTATTATCAAAGAAAATTTCTAATAAAGTTATAGCAAATCCTACTTAAACTACTGGTTGTTCTGCAGGATAAATTAACTTTTCTTGAGATTGATCTCTCTATAAAATCCAAAACCGACCTTATGTCCCCAAATTTATATTCCAATGCATCCTGATTTAAAATTCTGCCCTTTTGTGATTCAATTTTTTTTTTCTTCCCTTAGAGTGGCTGTTAAAGGTAGGTGTATGTAAGAAATAGCTAATCTCTAATCATTTCAAAAGTCCTTTGCCAATACTACATGTGCAGATTTTTTACTCAGCATACATTTTACTTTTCTAGTAGATAGGAACTTTGTGCTGCCATTAAAGCTGTCCAGACATTCATCTACCTACTTAATGAACACAAGTAGCTGTAACAATGGATCTCTGTTCCAATTCACCTAAAATAATTATAGTCATTGTGTAATATAATATTAAACACACACATTATACAGTGGTTTTCTTAATAAATTGGAAATTACTTACCTCTAGAAAGAAATGTGTACAAAAACGCGAGTTTGGTTCCAGAAATTGCTTCATGCAAAAAATAATATGCAAAAATAAACATTCCCCCCCAAAGAAAATTAATTAAACAACAAAATCAGACTAAAAGAAATATACGGGGCCCAAATTAAATTAATTTTAATAAAATGCACATGTTCATAACAACATTCATAACATTGTCAGTTTTAATACTTTTAATCGATATTTCGACGTCAAAAAACCAGCAACACCAGCGCCCTCTGAAAATGGTGTTAGTTTTATTGGAGAGAGATAGACATATGTAAAGATCAATGTAAAAGAAAAAGAGGGTCATATATGTAATTTAAATGGACCACCGAACATATTTTCCTATTAAGTTACACGTCTCTGTTGTCTCTGGTTACGGTTAGCAATCAGTTAATATCGGACCATACCCTTGTACTCTGATAAACTTTGGCATATGTTTAGGCGGTGAATAATTTTAAATTGTCATTCAGACATATAACGGTCTCAAGTCCTGTCGAAGTTTATCAGGCTTATAAATGTTAATGCACGGTAGAGGAATAAAATATTGAAACTGTTATATTTATTTTATTTAGTTGTTATCCTTCTGTTCTGTGTAGGCTTTTTTTATGTTAATCTTCAAACCTTAATTGGTACTAATAAATTTTAACTAGCTTTTAATTTTACTGATTGTACAGAATAGATTAACACAGAAAGGAAATTAATAGTTGGTACTTTGAAGTAGAGGGGATAGAAATTTCGGATCTTGAATGTCACCATTGAGATACTCTGAGAAAACTAGAGCGCGCTAACATAAACTATTAGGCATTTCAACGACCTGTCAAAATTGCTGGCTGTAGGCTTTGACAGGGTCAATGATATTATATTTATACAAATTGCTCAAAGCAAGTCGCATTACCTTGCCAGTGTCATTAATCAGAATCGGTTTAGCAAAAATTTATTTTAATACCAATTTTCAACCTTTGAATATAGTAAAAAAATATAATACCTACTTTTTTACTTTAAGGCATAAGCTTATGTTTATTTTGAAAAACATGGATGATCACTAGTGATTAGTCTATATAACTATCTACATCATTGACCCTGTTGAATCCACCAGGTTCACAGGGTTGCCATATCAACGCACACACCATTTTATTTGAAATACCCACATACTATACAGTGCAAGAGAAACGGGCTATTTTTTTAGTGAGACTGTGGGCTACCTCTACTTTCAGGTGTGTAGATGAGCCAGAGGTAGTAAACCTGAAATAGATAAAAACAATTATGATATAAATGATCCAAAAAGTAAACAATATTACTTACATGTTTATTTATATTATTTCGTTTGATTTTAATAATGCTCCTATCTATTGATGTAAATGCTTCAATTTTCTTGGTATTTGCCTTCTACAAAAATTTGTTTCATGATTGAACACATACCTTTTTACATAAGAGCAATAAGCATTTTCCTCAAAATGCTGAGAACAGACAACAAAGTTTAGCTAAAAATAATTTCTAAACAATTTGATTAATGGTTTGTAAATACTGTTCAAGTTAAGTGTTCGAAATTCCTAGGAGACCTTAAAAATAAAAATTATTTAGAATACAACAATAGGAACATAATTAAAGTAGTTACTTGTACTTACAAATGGAAAGATTTAGCATAAAATCAACAAGTAAAGCAAGGTTTTCAAGATATTCATTATTTTTTAATGGTTTTGTAAAGTGTAGGTTCGTAAATAATATCTTTGGGTACTGACTTTGGGTAAATATTATAACATAACCACTAAAACTATTGCGCCAAGATGTAAGCAACACGTAGTAAGTGTTCAAAATGGCGGAGTTTTCTGCCTCCTTTTACAATGCACTCAGAAAGCTGCGCAATGCGACCATTCTTCATATAGTAAGAGAAAATCGAAGTATGTGGAAATGCCCAATTCATCGAAACTACACTGCAACAACTACATTTATTTCTAATGTACTTTGAACAGTGGTCCACTGTCAATAAGGCATGGCTATAGTGACTAGGGTTTCTAGCTGTAACCCTATGTTTCCTTTCTGTGTTGTTCATCTATTCTGTGCATATCATATACACCTAGAAGGAATACAGTAAGTGGTACTTAGTATCCTATTTCACTATTTTAGACAGTAGAAGCATTATCTTACCTAAAAGATAAACACGATGTCATGCACAGGGACGTCAAACCTTCAAATATACTATTAGACACAAAGGGCAATGTGAAATTATGCGATTTTGGAATTAGTGGGAGACTTGTAGATTCTATGGCAAAAACGAGAAGTGCGGGATGTGCTGCATACATGGCGGTGAGTATTTTTTTTTGTTGATATTACTTTGTTGATTGAGAATAAAAATATTTTTTAAAATTTGTAAAAAAATATTCTAAATAGCGATCCATTATTAATCTGGAATGCAAACGTAAATTTCTTGGAAATTAAAATGGTTTTATATTGTTTACAAAAAAATAATTAACTTTCGTAAAGATATGGAATGTATAGATATCAATTCCATGAAAACGATAAGATTGTAAAGTTTTTTGTTAAAATTATAAATTAAAAATAAATTCATATATTTAAATTATAACATCCTGGCTAGATAATTTTTAAAGAATATGGTATGTATGGTTTAAAAAAGTATTTTATAGGGCGAATTCAAATAAACCATCTAGAAATTACTTCTAACATTTTTCAATTTTCACTCTATGTCTAATGGTCAAAATTGGACTGACTAAACATAAGACGTATTTAATTAAATAACACAAATTCATATATTTCTAAAGGGTGACTTGTTTTCTAAAAATTTTTATCACATTTTCATTAAATTTGTATAAAAATGTTCACAATAAAGAAAGTTGGCCAATAATTTTTCCAAAAGGGAGTGATTTTGGGAAGGGGTTGATTTAAACCACCCCTACGAAATAAATGAATTATCTAATAACAGAATTCCTATGCTGGTCTAATTTTTCACAATAATGTTTTACTTTACAACCTAAAAAAGGATGTTTATAATATATTTCTGAAATGAGGGCGAAACATGGGGTACAATTTGAAAAATAAATGTTATGCTTGGTTTCTAGGGAATGGTTTGACAAGGAGTTCAATTGAGTTCACCTTTTTTTTACCTTCTATCTTATATAATATGGGACATCCGGTATATTAAAAATTGGTATTATCAAGTTTAGATGCTGTAAAATAAGTATTATTCATAATAAGCCCTTTTTATACCAATTATTTTCTCTACAATTCGACATAAACTAGTTATATTTTGTTGTCTAAAGACGTAGTTATAAATAAGATTATTTTAGCCTGAACGAATCGAACCTCCAGACCCAAAAAATCCAGATTATGATATTAGAGCCGATGTCTGGTCACTCGGAATCACTCTGGTGGAGATGGCGACTGGAGTGTTTCCCTATCACGACTGCAAGACTGATTTTGAGGTGCTCACCAAGGTGATAGGACAAGAACCGCCGAGACTGCCGACTGATAAAGAATTCACACCCGAATTTAGAGATTTTGTATCAATTTGGTAAGTTTTCTGTTAAGTTATTTATGATTGTTTTGAAGAAATATAATTTTGTTTTTTTAGTTTAATAAAAAATCCCAGAGACAGGCCGAAGTACACGCTGTTGAAAAGTCATGAATTCATCAAAACCTATGAGGTGGTGAATAACGTGAATGTAGGCGAGTGGTATGTAAAAATGATCAAACGTTCAGAAGAAATGTCAAATCGGGCGGCGCCTAGGTATGTTGCATGGTTAGTTTCCCAGTTGTTTTACGTTACTACTTCATTTACTTACTTACTTACTTACCTACCATAATATTGTTAATCACGCACAAAAATGTCTTAATTCCGTCGGGTTTTTGTGGCTGATCAAGTACAATGTACGCCAAAACAATGAGTACAGAAAATTGCTTTTAATAAACTAATTAAATTATACTAATATACAAACCAAACAAAATGTAAAAGGCAAATACAATTTTGTAATAAAATCATAAACAACAAAACTAAAAACTATTATTCATCATTTTTTGTTTCATAAGTTGTATATCAATATAAATTTCTTCAATGACCATGACAAAAAATAAATTTAATTTTTAACTTGTTAAAATCATTAAAATGGATCAGCACCAAAAACGCGAAATCTTTAATAATTTGCTTAAAATCACACTAAGAGAATGGAGTAGTTCCTCTTGATTTTTTTTAGACAGAAGATCAATGCATCCTGTAGGTTTGTACGTTACTTTTTTTTTATTTTCGTTTTATAGATTGAATTTGGAGATCTTTTTAAACAACGAAAAATCAATTAAACCTAGTTGAGATCCTTCGAGAGCCTGTGGCTTCGGCAATAGTTCAGGTTCAGGCATAGCTAATGTTTTTTCGGAAGTTTTTGTTTTACATTTTTACAACCCTTGCACTTTTAACTCTAGAACAAACTCTGGTACGCGGCAAGAGCTTGGAGATTTATGCAGCGCGAGGTTGCCACATTTCAAATAATTTTTGAATATAAAAAGAAATGCATAAAATACAATAAAAATATGATAAGACGTTTTAAAGATAAAAAATATATTTTTGCATCAAAAATAAGGTAGTGCCATGGCACAGTGGCACTATCTCACGAGCCGCCACTGTCTTTATTTGACGGAATAAAACAAAAAATTTAAATTTAAATAGAAGAAAGATGATCCCGGCGGGGTCTTATGGAACTTCCTCATGTTGCCAGTAAAAGATTGAGTTTTTTAAAGTCATACACCAGTACAAGTACAATTTGTTGGAAACGAAAATAGTTTTCATTGGGCAGAATTAGTGTTTTCTTCAAATAGTAACAATACTATCATGGGGAAATGAACTAAGCAATTTTTTTTTAAAAGGTTTGAGATACAATTTCTTAATTTAACTGAGCCTTCAACGATTATAATGGACAATGCTTCCTATCATAGCATGTTTTTAAAACACTCAATAATTCCTGGTCCAAACTTGAAGTTCAGTATTGGCTGACGACACAAAACATTCCATTTGATCAGAATATATACAAACAAGATTTATTAAACACAGTTTTTAGAAATAAACCACTAAAGCCTAAATACATTTGGTAGGCTAACATTATGCTAACGGTAACGCTCGTAAAAATTACGACTGCTGCTCTGAAAAATCAAATTTGTAGTATTCCTAGAATAATTTCACATGGAGAACCATATTCGTCTGTGTCAACAATGAAAATACTGAAACATTCGAGTCAGACTGGCAACTGGTGTCGCAGTAAAACAAAAACTTTCTAATTCACGCGTACTAGGGTTAAAACGAATTTTCTTTATTCAAAAATAAGTTGTTTACTTGATTTTTCCATACATACCCATAGGGAAAGATCTCCGATTTGGTTGTTAAAAGAGCATGTATTAACTCAACCAGTGGTTTATGATTTATTTACGTTTGGTGTTTAAGTAATTAATACATTGATAATTGAATCAAATTTACTGTTACTCTATTAATATTATTAATAATATTAATATTTTAAACTCCTAACACGTGCATTTAATTTGATTTTTTTTGCACAATTTAAAATAATTATATTTTGTGTGATATTTTCTATTTTTTTAATGCATGGAACATTTGTATTTAGATTTGTTTTTCAATGTTAGATTTTATTGTAATCTTTGAATTTTTATAAAATGAATATACACTGCTTATCAAAAAAATACGAACACCAAAAAATTAATATATATTTAATACCAGCACAAACTTAAATAACATTTCATTCAAGTTTTAGCAAAAATACAGCAGTATAATATACTGCTGTTAAAGATGGAACCAAACCTATAGTGCTTAAACGGTTCAACATACAAAACCCAAAATTTCAGGATTTCAACTAAATACATTTGCGCATATTTTAGCCCAAAAATTATTTTTTTATAATTACAAAATTTTAAGCATGGTCGCCATCTTGATTTTTTTAAATAGCAACATAGGTCATGTGATATATCATTTGAAAGGGTTTAACACCCTGATTACAAAAATGTATCACACATGTTAAACCCTGAAAGACACCGATTTTGATAATAGAATGGTGTTTTGTAACTGGGCACAAACTAAACTGCAACAAAATCCATTTTTTTTTTATAGAGTGCTGTTTTCTGATGAATCTACATTCCACAAGAACGGATTCGTTAATAGACATAATTTCCACTATTATTCCACGGAAAATCCTAACATCATCAGAACACATAGCCAAGAAAGATGGAGTGTAAATGTTTGGGGAGGTATAATTGGGGATCATGTTATTGGGCCGTATTTTTTTGAAGGCAACTTAAATGGTCTGATGTATTTAGATTTTTTAGCAAATCATCTTTCTACTTTACTTGAAAACATTTCCCTTGCTGTAAGACTAACAATGTGGTACCAACATGATGGGGCAGCAGCGCATTTTTTACGCGAAGTGGCAGATGAATTAGATGAAAAGTTTCCAAATAGATGGATTGGTAGAAATGGTCCAAAAAAATGGCCAGCTCGATCACCTGACTTAACTAAACCCGATTATTTTTTGTGGGGTTATATTAAAAATCTAGTCTATCTTACGCCACCTACAACACCTGAAAATATGAAAGAAAGGATAGTGCAAGCTTTCCATTCCATTACACCTGATATGCTTAGAAACGTTTCTCGATCATTCGCCCAACGAATAAATGTATGCATTAGAGAAAATGGCAGACATTTTGAGCATCTTTTATAAAATGTAAATTTATGTTTTAGGATAAATTTCAAATAAATTTTATTATCGTAATTTTCTTCCTTTTGAATTTATTTTATAACAGCGACAGATAGGTATAGGAAAGTGGAAGGATATGAAATTCTCCTTCAGTTGATGAATAGAAATACAGGGTAATACATTTGAAAAATTTAAAAAAATTTCCCTCGAAATTTTTGGAAAGTGAAATTAATTTGTGACCACCCTATACAAAATAAAAAATTCAAACTTGGTCCAAAAAAATCTTTGGTCTATTGGCTTTATACAATCGTAGTTTTTTAAATTCTAACATCAAATTCGAGAGAGCACTGCATATTTTAATAGGCGTCTGAAAATGTAATATTTTTTGGTAATTTTTTTTTTCTGCGAAAGGGTGTAGGATGTTAGAAACAATATTTTGTGGGTCTGTATTAGTGACCATAGAGTACCTAAAATTGTAAAAAAAGTTGGGTCATTCCATTTAAAAAAAATTAAGTGATTTGCCTAATTTACTATTGGGCCACCCTGTACACAAGAAAATAGTTTTGGGATATTTGGTGTTGGCCACCATTGACAGGTATACATCAAATAAATCGTTAAGATTTGCATAGTAGGAGTTATAGAACTACGACAGAGGTTTGGCCAACCCTGTATAGTAGAACGCTTTAAACATTGTGAGTTCTTAATGTTCGCGGATGACCTAAAGTTGTATAGACCAACTTAGTTAAATGGTGCGAACTTAATAACTTACAGGTGAATGTTAATATATGTTGTTTTATAAGCTTTTTTAAAGAGAACAAAAAGTGCAACTCACAATATTACATAAATGATAAGCAACTATCTCGGGTTAACTCAGTCAAAGATTTAGGAGTTATTTTAGATGAACAATTAAGATTTATTGAACATATAAATCAATTTCAATAAAATCATCCCAATGCTTAGGATTTATATTGCCTAACTGTTCTGATTTCTCTCCAGAAGCCATAAAAAGAGTTTTTCAAACATTGGTTGTACCTCAGTTGGAGTATGATTCTATAATTTAGTCGCCACAATATTATATACACTGTCTAGCAGTGGAAGGAATACAAAATAAATGTCTAAGATACTGTGCTATTAAATTATATATTCAGGTAACCGATCATAATTATAGTAGGATTTTAAATGAAATGACTATGATCCGACTTAAGTACAGGAGACTTATATCAGATTTGAATTTTTACTATAAATTATTAAATGGTCTAGTCATATACCCGGAACTTTTAGAAATGATTTCTTTCAATATTCCTAATAGAGTCTTTAGGCAATTAAATATGTTCCATTTTACAATACAAACTATGGCATGCATTTACCTATTGAAAGAACACTTTGGGTAATAAATCAATTGAATCTTGAGATTACAGGCATTTCTTTTAATAAATTTAAGGCAATATGTACGGACACACTGGAGAAAAATTAAATATTACAGACGGATTTACACTACTTAAAAGGCATATGTTAATGTAAAACTTATTTGACTTTTATTTAATTGTAATTTTAACTTTTTTTTCTTGTTACTTGTATTTTTTAATTTACAATTATTTGTATCGTTTATATGTGTTTTGCTTTGTAATGGGGTTGATCCCGTTTAAATAAATAAATAAATATCTGTCTATTCAATAGCATTGTTTATCTACATCGTTCTCCTGGAGTCATTATTGGAAAGTTAACGTACTGTATGCGCCAAGTTTTAGAAAAATATATTACATATTTCTTGGTCTTCGGATTTTTTTGATAAATAATATATTTGTCAACGATAGTAATATTAAAAACTCCCATTCAGATTGTTTAATACATTACAAATTTAGTTTTTTTCAAAATTCCTTTAAAAAAAATCAATATTTTACTGAGTCATTACAATAAATAAAAAAACCTCCATGATTTAATATGAATAGCTTTTTAAAAAATAGGTTATTTTCCTCTCTTGCAGACAAAATTCAACAGCGAACACCATTCGACAGTTCTTCACATCTCGCCAAACGTTTCAACCACAACAGTCCTCGCCAGCAACCACCTCGCAATCGTTAACGAACGGCAAGGCGTCTCCGAAGCCCCCGGAAGCGCTGTCGCCCCCTCCGACGGCCAGAGCGTCTCACGTGTCGCGGTTTAGTTGTTTCCAGAGGGAGAATCAGTCGCAAGACGCTACAAATCAGGTGCCTAGAAGTTATTCGCCTTATTCGGTCTACCAGAACCACGTGGCTTCGTTGAAAGAGCAACTAGAGAACAAAATTGAACAAGTAAGCTATGAGTATGATGTCATTGGAATTAACGACTTTGAATGTATTTTTTTCTTTCAGCAAAAACAAAACAATGCCGGTTCATCTTTCACCCCGATTCCCACTAGAAGGCCTTTTGAATCTTCGTCAACGTCGACCGCGAATCCGTACCAGCATCGTCGCGTGGCAAGCGAAACAAGATGGCGGTCTCCTAGCGGCTCGCCGCTACCCCTTAGAACGCAATTTCAAACGGAAGAGAGTCAGTATAATTGCGGAAATACCAGCCCCATTATTCTGCAGCGGTTTTACCATCAACAGAAGCAACAGCAGTTGGTCAAGGAGGCAGAAGAGTCTGGTTGGTATCTTTACTAGATATTTTGCTATTATAAAAATATTGCTATATCCAAACTTAATATGAAATATTTTGTTTCAGGCAAAAAAAGATTCGCCTCGTATATAAAACTGCAACTCAGTGGGGATAGAAGCGGTAGATCTTCGAGGCATCAGAGTCCTGAACCGCCTCCTCGACTGAATCGGAATTCCAGTGTTGAAAACCAAAGTCCTCTAGCCCTACGTAGAACTTTTTTAGAGAATCATTCTTGCAATTCGCCTAGTCTATCACGAAGGTAAGCTACTTAAACTATAAACACAATAGAATATATTATCAATTTATTTTACCTTACAAAAATATATAAAAAACAGAAAGTTTAAAAAATATATAAAAAACAAAGTTTAAAAAAATATATAAAAATATAGATTCAAAAAATTTATACAAAAATGTAACAAATATATTGCTGGTTTTCGAGAAGAAGAAAATACAGTTATTTGGTACTCCCAAAGTGCTATCGACCGGAATCTTTCGTCCCCGGTTTTCGAGAATTTTTTCAAAATTGAACTAATTATACAAAATTAATATAAATGAATTTTGGCCATTGTTCGCTATACAGAGATAGCGTAGTTATTCATTTTTGATAAACAAGCCTAACGTGTATCACGAATACGGGCTCATTTCAGTTACACCGTAGATGTCAAAGCTCGATTTAAAAAAACGGATGCTTTTGGCTTTATACTACAATATTTCTAGTTATTTTTCAAAAATATTTAGCTATTTCGAAGACTTCATTTTAGTATTATATTTTTTTATATAAAACAATATTTTATGTATTGTATTTGTTTTTTGTGCTGTCCAATTATTTTAACTTTATGTAACAATGGCATAAGTTGCTTTTTAATAATTCATAATATCAAGAATAAATTTCACTGTCTGAAGGGTATCTGTTTGTGAGGATTATTTGTATTTTTATTTAATAGTTTTTAAATATTTTTATGTAATTTTATACTATTATATGTATACAGGCATTATTATATGTATACAGGGTGTCTCAAAAAAGTAGTCCAATCCGTCAACCATAGATTTTTTATTACTTTTTTAGATTGGGGCCATCATGTTCAATATACTTGCAACTAGCCCCTCTTTAAGGCTCAAATAATTATGATTTGTCATCCCAAAAATTCCGATATACCAATTTTAAGCCATCTACTTAGTAAAACGACGAAAATATAATGAAAAACGTATTTTTTTAAATTAAATATGTCACCCTGTATATTAAATATGATGTGCCCAATCGAAAATAATAACAAAGGCTTCTTACACTGGCCTAACAAATCTATGGTTAACAGATTGGCTTACTTTTTTGGGACACACAGTATTCTAATTTAATTAGTAAGAGTTTTCCTAAGATTAATAATTTTGAAATAGGCAATAAAATCTTTTTATAAATATATTTAAGAACGTCAAACTTTAAAATTGATTATTTGATTATTTTTAACCGAGTTGTTCTTGCCAACAAAATATGTACAAAAAATAATAGATTCGAAAATGTTAAAAAATATATATAAAAGAATTTACAAATAAAAATGATACACAACAAATATATATTCAAAAATGTATAAAAAAAATTATACACAATTCAAAAAATATACACAAAATATACTAAAAATATACAAAAAATATACAAAAAATATACAAAAAATATACAAAAAATATACAAAAAATATACAAAAAATATACAAAAAAATATACAAGAAATATACAAGAAATATACAAGAAATATACAAGAAATATACAAGAAATATACAAGAAATATACAAGAAATATACAAGAAATATACAAGAAATATACAAGAAATATACAAGAAATATACAAGAAATATACAAGAAATATACAAGAAATATACAAGAAATATACAAGAAATATACAAGAAATATACAAGAAATATACAAGAAATATACAAGAAATATACAAGAAATATACAAGAAATATACAAGAAATATACAAGAAATATACAAGAAATATACAAGAAATATACAAGAAATATACAAGAAATATACAAGAAATATACAAGAAATATACAAGAAATATACAAGAAATATACAAGAAATATACAAGATATATACAAGAAATATACAAGAAATATACAAGAAATATACAAGAAATATACAAGAAATATACAAGAAATATACAAGAAATATACAAGAAATATACAAGAAATATACAAGAAATATACAAGAAATATACAAGAAATATACAAGAAATATACAAGAAATATACAAGAAATATACAAGAAATATACAAAAATATACACAAAAATATACAAGAAATATACAGAAAATATACAAATATAGAAAAAAATATACAAATATAGAAAAAAATATACAAATATAGAAAAAATATACGAAACATATACAGTGTGACCCATTTAGATTGCGTTTAGATTGGTAAAATTTGAAACTATTAACTGATTTCAACCATTTTTTTTTTAATGTCAAATATCAAACGATCTGCTATGGAACAAAATTTAAAATGTTTATTTCAGTTTTCAGTGTATAATACGATACTTTTTCATAGTCAAAAATGGAGAATTTTTAGTGGCGATTTCTTTATTAAAACAATTAATACGTCACTGGATTCAAAGTGCCTAGAGCTGTGACCAAAATTTCATAAAAATATATTATAAAAAAGTTACTACCATTTAAAATTCGAGATCTTACTATATATAATAATACTCTCCCTAATTCACCCCCTTATGAGTGGATTTTGATCCCAAAAGCTAAGCTTGTCCGGGGAAGGACGGCTATTATTATTTGCCGTGGCGCACCGGGGCGACTTAAAGATGATTGATAGTGCCATTTCACTTACAGGTAAGGAAAACCCCTCCCATCATCATCGAAACGGTAATGCACGGCTATCTTTTAATATCGTCGTCGTATCAACAGAAATTAAATTTCTGCTAATAAGGCATCCATCAAATCCTATAGAGAACCATGCAAATAAATTTACATGGTCTTCCATAGGATTCGAAGCCAGTGTGTCTATAGCCACAAAATTGCTCGCAAATGAATGAGAGTGCCTTAGACACCTATGCTACCAATCCGATTAATAAGGTAACAGTCACATAAGAACACCTAGTATCAACAGATAGCATGTTTTAATAATTAATAATAAAAAAATGTTAATAATACCATAATGAAACTGAATATTTGAACAACTGTAACAAATATTTATTAGAATATTTTAACTTGATGCAAAAGTTAATTTCAACTTAGATCCCAGTTGCCTCTAGTATCTATTTGGATACATTTGTCCCAGCGCTTACGACTGTTTTCAATTGAATTCCTTAGGTGTTGAGATGTAATTTCTGCACATACCTATCGAATTCTTGAACTAACTTACTAACTTCAAATTTTACAAAGGTGTTTCCAATCTAAATTGGGCACACTGTACAAAAAATATACAAAAATATACAAAAATATACAAAAATATACAAAAATATACAAAAATATATAAAAATATACAAAAATATACAAAAATATACAAAAATATACAAAAATATACAAAAATATACAAAAATATACAAAAATATACAAAAATATACAAAAATATACAAAAATATACAAAAATATACAAAAATATACAAAAATATACAAAAATATACAAAAATATACAAAAATATACAAAAATATGCAGAAATATACAAAAATATACAAACATACAAAAATATACAAAAATAACAAAAACTATACGATAATATACGAATATATACATCTACCAGGAGGATGAAGACAGAATGCAGTATTTTCTTCAACTTTAATGAATATATAAGAAACTATACGAATATATACGAAATAAATATATACGAAAATATACATTAATATAGGGTGTCCCATTTAAAAAAAATATAACTATATTGATATTCTGGTTTGGGACACCTTGTATATATGAAACTAATTTTAATTAGTAACCGCCGTTGAGTTGTATATTTATGCCAAAGGAATTTTTAATATCGTTTGTACCCAGACAGCACAAGTCAATCTATTGGATGTCTATCGAAAGTCCATTGGCTGTCCAAAGAACGTCTAGCATTTTACCGAAGGACATCCATTGGACTATATATGGCCTCTTTTTGTATTGCTTTTGGACAATTTATGGACATCTGATGGACATCACCACCTACATTAATAAGAAATAAAATAATTGCAACTATGAATATATTTTTATTGTCCAAAATAATATCAAGCATGTATTGGTTTTATACGAACTTCTTTCTGTTGACCTTCTTAGCCGCCATTTTCTTAAGTCTATTTCACTTACTTTGTTGCTCTGAGTTGCAGCTAAAAAAGACATTATATTTTATACGAATATTGAGTCTTCAATCAATCTTTTAATAAATGCCTGATCAGGCAAAACTGATAGTTAAAAATGTAAAACTAATATGAAAATATGCATTGCGTCGGCTTACTTTCAAAACCTCCTAAGTCCGTTTTTTACTGTTTACGAGGTTTTGATACAAACAGATTTAAAATATTATTTAACATCCTGCAACGACTTAGGTTTCAATATCGTCCAATGGATGTCGCTACAATCAAATTAAACCTTAGAAGCTTTTGCAGGATGTTAAATAATAATATTTTAAATCTCTTTGTATCAAAACCTCGTAAACAGTGAAAACGGACTTATGAGGTTTTGAAAGTAAGCACACGTAATGTACTTTACCCCTAATACTTACATTTAAACAAAAAACTGCTTATTATTTCTTTAAATGACCATTTTACTTTCATACAATCATATTATGTGAATTATGTTGTGAGGGTATTAGAAATTATGGCAACAAAATATATTTTTATTAGTTCATACACATCCTTGTCCTTTAGTAACTGTTGAATCTAAAATTGCAATAAAAAAATGTATTTGTGAACATTAAAGAGAAATAACTTATGAAACCACTTTCAATGCATTATTTCTTAAACGTTACAAAATGATTCTATTTTATTTAATGAAAGTAAAACTTACTGCTTCTTTAAAAATATTTGCAGTATAAATAGAAACTTAAATTTTTTCTTCTGCTTTAGAGGGTTTCTCACCTCTATTAGTTACAATAATAATTTGCAGCATATTAGCTTTTAATAAAGCTATTTTCTTAAATAGATACATCATTTGACAACAGGTCTAAAAGAAAGGGATTCTTTGAATGTAAATCAAAAATATAAAGTTTCAAACATAATTTTTGGATTTTTAGATAATTTAATGTTAATCATACTTATTTTATTACCAGATAACAAACTCGTGATATCTGTGGGCCGTTCTTGCCTCTTGTCTTAGCTCCTTTCTTCTTCGAGTCTGGCCTGAATGGCCTTTTACTTTTGTATCTTGTCAACAGTAGCGAAGAGGTAAAGAAATATAATTGATTTATTTTAATTAAAACCTAGTTGTAAATAATTAAATTGTACTAGAAGAATTATAATAATTTATTATAAGTTTGTTATTTTTATAGTGTCCATCATGGACATTTTTTGGACATCCATTGGACTTCTGAATGGGTATATTCTTTGCAATAACGGAAAATGGATGTCCAATGGATATCCATATGAAGTTCATGGACATCCAGGACATTATTTGGACAAAATATGGACGTCCAATGGATGTCGTGTGCTGTCTGGGTAGTTTACTCTTTGAGCGTGGCGCACCCTGTACAAAAATAAACAAAATAAAAATGCAAAAATGTATGAGAAATATGAAGAACAAACATAATATCAGAAAGAAACGATACTCGTTTGTATTTCAGGTACGTGTCACCGTCGCCTCCAGTGCCTCCGCCTAGGAGGCTCTCCGAGAGTTCGTCGGTGCCGGGTTCTCCGCAACATCTCAGAGCCCGCTTTCACTACACCCCGGAGCCGCAAAGGAGGCTCTTCCAGAACGACGACGTGTCATAACGTAGGGCTTTGTCGCCTCCCGAAAGGGAGGCAGCCAAGTAGGAACGAGTTTTTGTTTTACGTTTTATTTGTTGCGCTAAACGAACACAGGAGAACAGGAGAACGAAAGGATGAGAGAATCGATTGTGAGTTAAATGTGAGGTAAATTCCCGTTTTTGAGACGTTAGAATAATAGTCTCATTAAGCCTATAGGTTTATTAAAGTTTTCCGTTCACTTGATGTAACAGTCTGTCTTAATTTTGAGAGTAATGGCCGGTTTCTCGTACATTTTGTTATTGAAAGAATAACTATCAGTCAGATAAAGTTATGTGTTTCTGAAAATGTATCTGTATACCTAAACAAAAAAAAACTCTTACTTTTTGATCGGGTTCAATAGCCTGAATATTGGAGGATTCTGAAGTATTTATTTCTTTTAGAACCGTCAATTTTCTCTTTTTTATATTTTTATTCGCATCATGACTACCATTATCGCTAGATGATGATGATGAGTTAGAATCAGATGTCGGGTAGTAATCTTTGTCTTGATCACTGTCATAAATGGTGCTCTCAATGCGACTACGTTTTAAGTATTCTATTTCTTGCGTCGTTGTAGACCAACCATTATTATAGGAGTAAAAGGTTTTTAACTTTTCTATTTGTATTTCCTTTCGATTTTGACTTTCAAAATTAGATAGAAAAAATGTACATGTTTCATATTTTATGGCCGCGAAAAGTGGAAAGTCATCGATATTCTAAAATAATTAAAAATTCATAAAAATATACTAGTCAGCGAAACAGAATTCATGTTTTTTAGAAAGAGATATAACAAGATTATTACATTATTTTGTTTCAATTTACCTGCTTCTTTACGCTTGAACGTGCGGAAGAAACAATGTTTTTAGTTCGGGAACTACACGGCAGTATGCTCTCGTGGCGTAGCGTTTTCTCGTCTTGAGATTTGGAGTCTAACTGGCTGAAAAGCGTGGATTGCTAGCAGTTACAGGGTAATTGTTATGGTGGGGACTGCACTTTTTATACAAATTGGAGCAGATTTCCTATATCAAAACACAGTAACTACAAAACCTATTTCAAAACCCAGTAATGTGTTTTGAAATGGGAAAAGAATCGGTCGAATGTCAGTTACTGTGTTTTGCACCTACCGTATCTTCCTTATTTGTGGACCGATTTTACTTTTAAAAATACCAAAAGATAGAGCAAAACCCCGTAACCTCAAATTACTAAAAAAACGATTTTGAATCAAATGTCAGTTACTGTGTTTTGAGATAGGACAGCCGCAGATATCTACTGTTTCAGAAACCGGCCATTAATGAAATAATTATTAATTCGATTAAAAACTATAAAGAACCCCGCACAAATCTTATGGAAATTGGCTCCCGGTCAAATTGGCTGAAATTTGGATATGTTATTCGTTTTGTCATCCTGAGCAAAAGTCTCAATGAACACAAAGGTCAATTTTGCTTATTTTGGCTCCTACGGAGCTCCAAAGCTCCACGGGTTGACCATTATTTACTGCTTAAAAAGGAAATCTCCTCGAAAGTTTAGTATTTGCTGCGTTAAAAAAGAAGTACCATCTTTTGTTTTCGGGGTCGCTGCATTCAAATCCAATGCCAATATAATAACATTGACAGTTGATAGCTGTCAACTAGCTGTCATACAACAAGCAATAATCAAAATTGATAAAATCCACATGTAAATATCTGTTTTTCAGGTTGGTAAGTTCAAAACTGATGTTAACAACTGGATATTGACAGTTGATAGCCGTCAACTATCTGTCAAACAGTATGTGACAATCTAAATTGACAAAATTCCTGAGTAAATAGATGTCTTCGAGGTTGCTGAGTTCAAAACTGATGTCAAAAAGACGATATTGATAGTTAACAGTTGTCAACTAACTGTCAAACAGCATGTGACAATCAAAATTGATAAAATCCATATGTAAATATCTGTTTTTTAGATTGGTAAGTTCAAAACTGATGTTAACAACTGGATATTGACAGTTAACAGCTGTAAACTAACTGTCAAACACTATGTAACAATTGAAATTGATAAAATTGAGATGTAAGCATATCTTTAAGTTGACAGCTATCAACTGTCAATATCAAGTTGTTAACATCAGTTTTGAACTCAGCTGCCTCAAAAACAGATATTTACATGTGGATTTTTCAATTTTGATTATTGCTTGTTGTTTGACAGCTGTCAACTGTCAATATTATTATATTGGCATAGGATTTGAATGCAGCGACTCCGAAAATTTAAGAAGGTACTTCTCTTTAACGCAGCAAATACTAAACTTTCGAGGAGATTGCCTTTTTAAGTAGTAAATAATGGAGCTTTGGAGCTCTGTAGGAGCCAAAATAAGCAAAATTGAGCTTTGTGTCCATTGAGACTTTTGTTCAGGATGCCAAAACGAACAACATATCCAAATTTCAGCCAATTTGACGGGGAGCCAATTTCCATAAGATTTGTGCAGGTTTCTTTGGATTCACCAAAATAATTCTATATTTAAAAAATAATTGTAAATTAGGAATTTCCCTCGCATTGAAGTTTGTGAGAAAGAAGCAATACGAATATAATTTTGGTAAACTTTTAGAGAGGCACGTCTTTAGCAATTTTTTTAATATTATTTAAGCAAATGATGCACCGGACAAAATCAAAGTAAATTACAGCTTGTATAACATTTAAAAATTATTGGTCTACCTGGTGCCTTGCCTTAAAAATGCAACTTACATCTGTACCATAGAAAGATCTGTAAAAGTTGTTCAGGCAGAAGCAGAAATGACACATTCACTCGAATGGCCAAAACAAAGATACATAAAAGAACATTGTTTTTTTTTTTAATTTTGTTCTTTCTCGGTACTTTGTAATGTGCATATTTTTAGGTGCTTTCTTATATAAAAAACGTATTTTTTGAAAAGCGTATTTTGCTACAACTCTATCAAAGCTTTCATTTTATTATTTACGAGGCTAAGATAAAGCAATCGTTTTAGGAATGAATATTTTGAAAAATAATAAGGATTGAATCGATTTTTCATTATATTCTTTGAATATTAGACGCTATGATCGTTAGAATTTTCGTACGCGATCTCCAGGTTTCTCGAAAGATTTAGGCGATATGATTTATATATATTTTTATTCTATGGGGATATTTAATTTGAAATAACGTTTTTAAATCTAATGCAATGCAATACACTAGTTATTTATTATTAAATATCCGTTTAGAATTATTATTTTTATTTTCTATTTAATTTCACTGCCAAAAAAGTTAAACTCTTGGTGTAGGTGGCAGTACTGTTGAATATTTTTTGTTGTTTTATTCATTTTTTTTGTACTTCATCGTGAAGATTTTAGTCATCTTACATTGCTAGTCGTATAGTCCGTCGTCAGACGTGGTTGCTTGTATTATTATTATTATATTATTATTTTTATATTATTATTTTATTCTACGTACCCTGCCCAACAATGTCGGCATACAAGGTATTGATAAAAAATCACTGACAAGGTTTTACAGGAAACGTTCTCTTTTGATCTATCGATTTTAAAGAAATTTTTCAAATTATTTTTGAAAATAGAGGTACTTTAATTTTGAAACAAATTCGTATTTTTTTACTCTCCTCGTATTTGGTACGAACATTTTAATATTTATGAAGTTTATATGCACCAACTTTTATATAGAAATCAACAGTAATGGTGCAGAAGAAGAAAGGTTTTTTTAACAGTTTTTAGTAGGTTACCAAACATTTTTTTGGTATCTTTTCCTGCAAATCGTTTTCACTGTTTTTTATAAATGCTATGTATATGTTGGATCCAAAATCGGAACGCTGGCGTTTTGAAAATTCACCATAAAGTTTGAGTATCAATAATTAATTAGAAAAATTTGTATTTCCTTTAGAAATTTTTGGAAAATATCGTGCGTAAAAAGTGAATAAATTTCCGATCTTTTATTCCAACATTTTTTAATTATTGGGCAACGTATGTCATTTTAGTTTTAGGTCTTAAAATTTTTAAAAGTTTTATTATTGGACTGATATTTATTACAAAAAAAACTTCGATTTTTTGTTCCTCTTTGAACGGTTTTTCAGACTTTTTACTTTTAAGATTAAAAAGAAGAGTGATCAAAATCTATTAATAATATCCTGATTTTCTGCTATGTTAATATTGGTTGATTCGATAATATAAACATTAGTATGGAAACCAAACTCGTTTCTGTTTGTAATTTTTTTACGTTCCGCAATACTTCTTGCCTTCACTTTCATAATTTTTTTAAACAGTTTCGCCTATTATCTGCACAATAGTAATAAAAAAATCTAAAAAATGTTGGGTATTTATTACAAACTGAAACGAGGAAAGTATTTAAAAAAAAACTATTTACTAAGTTACTTTTTAAAGGCTGTTGAAATTTTTTCTTTGAATTGATAGCGTATTTCAAGCAGTGTGAGTATAATATTTGAACGGAATCTGATTGTTTTTAATTGTACATAACAATTAGAAATGCAATGCCATACCTGAGATATTATGTATAGTTTGATTTAAAATATGTAAATATACCTGATTCATACCTAATTAAGTGCATTTTTTTTCTTAAACTGGGGCATGTTTCTTGACGTAGGACCATTTTTTTTTAGTTTTCAGAAAAAAGTAAAAGCCCCCCCACATCCCCTTTATCCTTTTTTTTTTTTTTTAAACAAACACCTATGTTCTCTAAAACATTACTTATACTTAGTAATATATACTGAGAATATCAATAAATATTTATTTTATTTATTAGACATTCAGTTTACAGTAATTTAAATTACAAATTATTACATAAATATACACAATAACTTATGAAATAGATTGTTGATGGTGTATTTTTATTATTAAATAAACACTACATTAACACATTGAAAGTTATTATTTTTGTTAATATTCTTAGTTGATAAACTATAACATGAAAAATTTGTTGTGAATTTGTCGGCGTTGCCAGATCTGGTCGAAATATGTGAAGATAGGTATTTGTGATTAAACATATCGCCCTCCTTGAAAGCTCGTAGGGCTTTAAATTGACTCGTTAATAGGTAGTATGCATAACTTTTTTAGCAGGTCGTTGATAGGTACCGTTTTTAGGTTTTTATTGTAGCAGTTCTTGTCACTCCGTCTTGACCAGGGAAAACTTCCGAGACTCGTCCAAGTAGCCATTTCAAAGGTGGGAGATCATCGTCTTTGAGGAGTATTACTAATCCTGGTTTTAATAAATCGTGATTGGGATTGTTCCATTTATAACGAGATTGCCATTGGGAAATATAGTCCTTGGACCAGCGTTTCCAAAACATTTGAACCATTTTTTGAATTTGTTCAAACTTGGGAAGTCGGTTATCAGGCAATTGGAGGTAACTTAGTTCTGGAATAGCAGTTAGAGCGTCTCCAATGAGGAAGTGTGTTGTGAGTGGAGAAGGATCATCAGACATGGGGCATAAGCGTCTGGAGTTCAGGATTGGTTCAATTTGAGTCAATATTGTAATGAATTCTTCAAAGTTTAAGTTAGTTTCACCGATTACCCTACGAAGGTGATTGACGGATTTAACACCACTTTCCCATATTCCACCAAAGTGTGGAAAGTTAGGTGGGATAAATTTCCACGAAATTCCTTCACTAGATAAGTTTTGATTAATATAAGTAGTTTCTTGTTTAAAAAATAATTTTAGTTGATTATTGGCGCCGACAAAATTGGTACCATTATCAGAATACATTATTGACAGTTTTCGACGTTTTGTAGAAAAACGCTTGAGTGCAGCAAGGAATGTAACTTTCGTTAAGTCACCGACTAATTCTAAATGAAGTGCCTTAGTGGATAGGCATATAAATAAACATATATATGCCTTAACAAGTTTGTAATTCCGAGTGACTTTGTCTTTAAGGTTAAAAGGACCAGCATAATCCACTCCAGTAAAAAAGAACTGTCTGGAGGGAGTTCGCCCATCAAGAGTTGAATTGGTTTTGCATTAAGCCTAAAACATATGACGCATTGACGTACGAGCTTTTTGACTAAATTTCTGCCATTTAAAGGCCAGAAACGTTCTCTGTTGAGGACCAGCATGCATTAACCTATTGTGTTTGGAGGAAATTATTAAAGTTGTTAGTTTGTGACCCTTTGGTAAAATGGCAGGATGTTTTTTAAAGTAGTCATAATTTGAACGTTTAAGGGCCGATCTTTTCACCTCTGAGTAAAGTTACATATAGGTTTACTTGACAGATTAACATACAATAGCCCTATAGTTTAATCAGCAAGTAGTTACTTTCAACTTTACTCAGAGGTGAAAAGATTGGCCCTAAGTCTGTCTCCTACACGGAGAGTTCCAGTTGTATCTAAAAATGGAAAATTTTACTGTATGAGGGTATTGGTTGACTTTTTCAAATAGCATTGATTTCTGTGCAGAAGTAATCTGACTGGACTTGTTTAACTAAAATATTAATTGACTGATCTAACTCTTCAGGAGTAAGGTCATGATATATCATTGAATTTTTTGATTTGGCATTTTTTGTAAATCGTATAACATATGCCAATATTCTAATGAGTTTATTAAGGTTTGATTGTTTGTTTAATGCTGGAAATTTATAAAAATCTTCTGAGATAACCACTGGCAGTGAAACTGCCTTTGATTTAAGTTCTGGTAAATCAGTTGGAGAGAGTGAAACTTCATTTGATTTAGGCCATTCTAAAAGGGAAAGACTAGTTGGACCATGTCACCAAAGGTTAGAGTTTGATAGTTCCGTAACTGAAATACCTCGTGTTAATAAATCTGCAGGGTTTTCTTCACCAGGAATATGATACCATTGCTCTCTGGTTTAGACAATAATTGACTTTGAGCTACTGTGTTAGCTACAAAGACCTTCCAGAGATGTGGAGAAGCCTTTATCCAAGATATAGTGATTGTAGAGTCTGAGAAATAGTATATATTATTTACGGGTACTTTTAATGATAACTTAACTTTGTCCATGAGTTCTGTTAATAGTAAGGCTGCACTTAGCTCTAATCTAGGATCAGTAATAGTTTTTAAAGGAGATACTCGAGTTTTGGCACAAAGAAGGTAGCAATTAATGTCACCTGTTTGGTTTATTGATTTACATATATTGCAGCACCATATTCATGCTCGCAAAGCCATGTAATTCTATAGTTTTGAAAGATGAAGAGATGACGCCTTAGAATAGATAAGTCAGCTAGATGAGGTATTTGTGATTTGAAATCAGACTAAAGAGAATGAAAATGAAGTGGGATAGATTCGTCCCACGTAATATGTAGTTGCCAAAGTCTCTGAATTATTAATTTTGCAATTACGATGAATGGAAGTAATAATCCAAGTGGATCAAAAATGGTCGACACTATGCTAAGGATAGATCTTTTAGTTATATTTGCATGAGCAAGATCATTTGTTGTATAGCTTAATTTATCTTTATTAGGGTGCCATAAAAGGCTGAGAGTTTTGACAGGTTCATCATGCCCAAGATTTGGCGGATCCGTCAAAGACCACACGTATTCATTTATTGACTGTTGATTACTTATATTATTGCTTGGTGCACAATAGTTTTAAATGTTTGAGTACATAATACTGTCTGTGACTCTTGGTGAGTCAATGTAATGTTTATTCAAATTATGTAATAGTTTTTCGCTTAAATTTGAGGTATTTAATTTTATAGTTTGGAGAACTTAGTTCAATTTTGTATTGAAACATTTATATTTTAAGGGTTCACACATCGTACATCAGTATACCAGGACACTGATCCATCTCTTCTTGTTTATTAGCCTTAAGATCCACTAGATCTCTGGTCCTTCACAGTGGTGCAGGTCTAGACGCTACTTTCTCTGTATGATTTTGATGCTGTTACTCCCTATCTTCAGGTTTTTGATTTATATTGAAGATTTAATGTGGGTACAGGCTAATTTGTTAAGATAAACATTCTATTTATTACGAATGTTCCTAAGGTATATTTAACTTTATAATTTTTTATGGTATACTGTGATGTTAAAATTTATTAAAATATAAATTAATATTTTACGGATTATGTAACATTCTACCTAATATTTTGTGCATTTTGTCTTTCGCCTTGGTACCAATGCTAACGACTTACCTTGCCATCTATTGATGGATTTATTATTCTTTTTGGATTTATGCATATGACATACTTTTATACTATTTAATTTCTCACTTTCTCTAGGTATTTAGTTAATTTAGTTATGAATTCATCATAAGCTGTAGAATAAATAATTATGGTTTGTGACGAAGTCACTAAATTTTATTTTGAAATAATTATAAAAATGTTTATTTCAATTAATTTCCGGCTGATAACGTTCTGAAGAGGCCCGTTTTTAAACATTTGTGAGAGCTCTCGGAGTTTAAAATAATATACTGAAATTTGAATCCAGATATAAACGTTCAATTTCATGAAAATTATCTCTGGGTATATTCGGCAGATGTCAAAAGGGCATTTTGTATTTCCTCCACAAGTAAACATTAAAACTGGAGATGGTATCTCCCACTACTCGTAATCCGAACCAGTCCGATCGTGAGGTATAAATCCGAGAGCCCTAAAGAGCTCTTTTTCTGTCGTCCCGCTGTTGCTGCTCGACTTAGTGCCGAATATTAATTGGCTAGTTTTTTTTCTGTTGTCGTTATTTTAAGGTCATGTGATGTCAGTGACATTAAATGACCAAATATTGACGTGCAAATAACGTCAGCTGGTTACCTGGGATATAGATGGGTATTATCTGGTAGATTATATAAATAATGTCCTAATATGGACGTTCCCTGGACGTCAAAATACTACTAAACTTAAAATGAAGTCCTCTTGGTATCGATATGCAGCTGTCAAATTAATGATCCTAAACGGACGTACACTGGATGTACGAATAGGAATATGGATCTAAAGTGGTCATCCATTGGACTATGTGTGCTGTCTAGGTGTCTCAAGTTGCAAAATTGGTTTCGATTTATTCGGTACTTTATCTTACCTAGTAGTTTAAAAAATGTTAGAATTAATGTTAAATTTTTCCCCTACTTACTGACCTTCCTGGTTTGGATCATTTTTGGTTTTTGAAATAGGTATAAAAATGCAATTTAACCCACCTTCTATAACTGGAAAATAACAAAACTAGGTTTACTTAATACCAAATGAGTAACAAAATAAAAATTCATATCTCAGACACCGAATGTTGAAAACACGTAATTCATATCATGCAGTCACGCCCTCTAGGTTTCTACGGTAAAAGCTGAAAATAACGTATGACGTTTGGACTGGTTTGGATTAATTTTTTTAGAATTTCGTTTATTTCTTGTAATATTCATTTGTTCCGAAACTTTGTGACTAATTCTAAAATACCGATGGTATATAATATTAATAGAACAACATTTTTGAAGATATACAGTATGGTTCAAATGAAAGGAATAAATTCATTATAATGGAAGTAGTTGGTTTTTCGAAAAAATGCTCGGACAGATCATTTTGTTTACTCAAAGCGCAATTTTTTAAATAGAATTCAATTTTCCCCCACTTCACATTTTTGGGCAGTGACGTCATTGACAATTTTTTTAAATAATAACCCCAATTTCTTTTTCTTGATTTTGATAGATCTTGCAATTTCCTACTCGGAAACATAATATTTAAAATATCTTACATAAAAGACATTTAAAGATCAGACACATAAATTTTATTTTATTTTGAGAACACAATAAATGAATAAAAGATAATTATTTGTAATTAAGTGCGTAATCTAACAAAATAATTAATAATAATAATAATAATAATAATAATAAAAAAGAATTTGTGAAATTGTCATTAAATTCTTTTTATTATTATTATTTTTTTAGATGAAGCACTTAATTACAAATAATCTTTTATTCATTTATTGTGTTTCAAAATAAAATAAAATTTATGTATCTGATCTTTAAATGACTTTTATTCAAAAAAAATTGTTATGTCAGATATTTCAAATATTATGTTTCCGAGTAGGAAATTGCAAGATCTATCAAAATCAAGAAAAAAAAATTGGGGTTACTATTTAAAAAAATTGTCAATGACGTCACTGCCCAAAAATGGTAAGTGGGGGAAAATTAAATTCTATTTAAAAAATTGCGCTTTTAGTAAACAAAATTGACCTGTCCGAGCATTTTTTCGAAAAACCAACTACTTCCATTATAATGAATTTATTCCTTTCATTTGAACCATACTGTATAGAATATCAGGTAAGTTGAATTTCTTTGATGACACAATTAGGCATTCCAAACAAATGAATTACCAGTGGGCAGGTTTGGTATATCTAAGGGTGGCGACCTATGGTGTATTCTATCTACTTTACGTAAAATCATGAATAATGGATTACATTTAAATATTTTATGTCAAACACAATAAAAATAATATTTAAAAAACCCACCTATACATTTCTTCATAAATTGGCAGGCTTGGCGAGTACTACTTCGAATAAAAATAGCGTCCAAGTTGCAAGACTATGTCGCTACCCCCTTAAATATAAAAGAATTTCCCACTGGTACCTATTGTTTGACAGGTCGTTGGAATGCCTAATTGCTAACCTGACTTGTCAAATTTGTTGTACAATTAGACATTCCAAACTGAATGACTACCAGTGGGTTTTGACAGGTTATGATATGGAAAAATTATGGCAACCCTGTAGGCCTGGTGATTTGACAAGGTCAATGAAATAGATAGTTACATATATTGATTATCCATATTTTTCAAAATAAACATAAGCATATGCCTTGAAGTAAAAATGTAAGTAATTATTTTTTTTTAAATATCTAAAGGATGAAAATTGGTTTTAAAACACATTTTTGCTAAACCGATTGAAATTAATAAATATTTGCCAGGCAATATTGCCGCTCGCAAACGATCAGCTTTGAGCAATCTATATAACTATATACAAATATACATATCACTGACTCTGTTAATAACTCGGAGTAAGTAAGTAGTAAAGAGAGGACAGTAAACAATGTTTGTGTCGCCATGATAATATGGTCGAGAATTCTAATTAGAGAGAAATAGATTAATATATCTATCTCTTTGTTTGTATTTGTTAGTTTTACAGAGCTTTTCTCAGACAATTATTCCAATGTTTAATTTAAATTTGTTCGTGTTGTGGTGTTAAAAGTAATTGTTATTAATATTATATTCATGACAAAAAAATTCATATTTTGTTTTCATTAAAAATGCACCTACCTTCTAAAACATTTTATTTCATATTCTATTTGGTCAACATTTTCGCATTTAAAATGACCCAGCGAAATTGTTTTACGGTACGCTACTGCTGAGAATTCTAAAACGAGTGAGAAAGCCTTCATTAGAAAGAGAGATACTGATTATATGATAGCGAAATTAATATTGTATAACTTTGTGCAGTGGTGGCCTATCTGCTATTATATTATCTAAGGTTAATAATAGCATGCCAACAGGGTTGCCATATCTAAACTGTCAGTCCCCACTGGTAGCCATTTGGACAGGTCGTTGGACTGCCTAATTGATTCATATTTTATTAATCATTCAACTTATTTTTCTAGAAAATGTCTCCAAAAAAAGAAGACTCACTAAAAAATTAGTTAAAGTTGTTGAAATTAATGATACGCCAAAAATGCATACTTTTGTATCAGAAATGAGTTATAAATCATCGACAATAAATCTATATGAAAAAACAGCAGAAATTGTGCCTGCTGAATCTTAATATGATATCAAAATTATTTTTTCTACACCCACATGGATATTACCTTATCTACGCACAGATTACAAAACGAAGACGTATGTTATTGCCTTCAACTGAACCAATATATTTCATATCCATTCTAGGTAGTGAGAACACTGCAAAAAAATTAAATCCACCAATCACAGTTCATATTTTGATCAACCGACTGCTGATATTTTTAAAATTTTAAATAAGTGACAATTCTGTCAAACTAATATTCAGTATATTTTTTAGTTATTGAGACTATTCATATATTATAATGAGTTATTCTTGTGTAGAATCGATAAATAATAGAAATTTCTATTTTTATTTCATCTATAATTATAAATAATTTGTTAATTTAAATAAAAATATATGAAGTCAATTTAATTAAGAGTATTAAAGCAAAAAAAAATAAACGCGTAGATCGTTCTGTGGTCAGCGTTCTTGCCTTCCATACGGAAGACTCGAGTTCGAATCTCAGATAGAGAAAAATAAAATGAATTTTTTTTTTGTTTATTTTATTTTATAAATTAGTTAAAGTTACAAATTATTATTAAATTAATTATATTATCTTAAATATCTAAAATAATTTTTAATATTTGTAGATTTTCCTTAGTGGGTCGTAGAAAAAATATACTGTACAACGCGAGTGGATTGTTCACTCTTCACTCTTGTTGCACAAACTACTATACTTTTTTTTGTTGCAATATAAGAAAAGTTTATAATATACATTGTCAGAAGTTATTTATGATAAAAATGAGTAAAAAAAAAGTGAATAATTTTTTGGCTTTAAATCATCAATATTACATTCAAAACCAGTATTTTAACTAAGTAAGTATTTTAAATAAAAAACTATTTTCGCCAACTTTATTTATACCTGTAAAACCTCGTACCTAGCATTTCACTCGTATCTCACTATTTAAACAAAAAATCAAACTTGAAATATTTTTTCAAGACTAATTATATTATATATTGATGAGAAAGCAATAAAACTTTCAGATTAACAATAAATAATTGAAAATTTTTGATTATGTTAATAAAATGTTTTTCTCTCCTGTAAAATAGTGTTTTCCTAGATACGAGGTACCTTCATCAGAGTACTTTCGATATATACAATCTACTGCATTTGTTCCGTATTTTTCCTTACTTTATTTAAGAGGCGGCAACGTAGTGTATTTTTTTTTTTTTTTTGTAAAAAGTGATCCACAAAAAACTGTTTTTGAAGTAAGCCATGACCGACAGAGATTGAGAGTCATGTCCGTGATTAGTACATTTTGTCTTGGAATTAAATAATTGACACTTAAAAAGAAGAAGAATTGCTCGCTCGACATACGTGAATTTTTCCAGAGCCTACTTTAGAAACAACGAATTTAGATCGTCGCTTCTACCTAAAAATTTACAGTCGAAATTAAAAGAATCGGGTACGCGTACCGGCTTTTTCAATAATTCATTTTAACGGGTGTGTAGTGAAAAACCGAAAATGTTTAGTATTTAATTAACTATATTTGTGCATAGTGTATATTCGTTTAGTACTTTCTCATTTTTCGTTATATTTTTCCTAATACGGAAATTTGGAGAACACGATTATTGAATTAATTGGTAAGTAGATCAACATCTTTTATTATTGATAATGGGAATATGTATGCGCCATAATAGCATTATAGGGATTTTAAAATTAGCGATACACCGCCATCCGTTAAATTAGTATGATCTTGAGTGCATTTCTGGTATAATTTTCACACAGAACGGTTGCAATTTTGCAAACATTTTTATCGTTTTTAATTAAGTCCGCCATTTTAGTATATTTTACATGGTCAAAACAGAGGTTTACATTTTTTTTACAGAACTTATCTTACATAGTGGATGGATTTTAGTGAAACTTTGGCAGCTTATAATAGTAAAATATTTAATGATTGCAATAAGACAATTTCATTTGTCCTGCTAATTATTAAATACTTTTAAAAAATATAAAAAAGTGATAGTCACAGATGCAGTTCAAAAAACTACAGCATTCCACATATTTTTTTGAATATTCTTGCCAAATTTTAATAATCAATGTTGCGTACTTTTTAATATGTGCATAAATACGTTTTGATGTAAAATTGATAACTTCGTCACGTCCATATTGAATTTTTGTTCAGTCAGATGGAGCGATGGAGCAAAAATAGCGAGTTTTGACGCCGTGTTGCCATATCTTATGCCATATCTTAAAATTGTCTTGAATATAAAGGAAACTATATATTATTATGCATATTTTCAATTTACCCAAAAAATATAAATTATATATACAGGGAGACTCATTTTTTAACGTTTTCTTATTAAGATAAATTTTGTATAAATTTTGTATAAAATTTGGTTCTTTGTCTAAAATCAAATACAAAATTAAATAAAATTTAAAATAAATGCCTTTATAAGAGGGAACTCCCCTTATATGCCCTTATATTTAGACTTTGTTAATAGAATACACTCATATAAAGTCAAAAAAAACGCGTATAAAAAGATTTGTAAAAAAATTGGTTGATATAATTTTTTTAATGCATGCTGACTTTTTTCTGTAAATAAAGTGTGAATTCGACAAAATAAGCATGGGTTAGTTATGCATTCTATATGCGAATTATCATGAGAGAAATAATCATCAATATATAAAGTGATGCTACTTTTAGGACCAGTGATGTAATAATATATTTTAAAAGTGTGACATAATAATGGTTCCATTGACAGTTAATTCTAACCAAACTTTTAACAATATTTGCCATATACGTTTTTAGAGTTTTTTTTTTATTAAATATCGTTTGCAAGCCATATATAGTAGGTATATAATTGGTCATTAAATGATTTTATACTGGATGCATGTTGTCTACCCAGACAGCACACCAAATCCTTTAGATATCTACTGAACATACCAATATCCACTGAATGTCCAGTCCATGGTGGATATCTATTTTATATCCATGAAATATAATTTATAGACATGCAAATGTCCATAAATAATAGTAATTATATAGCAAATTATTAAAAAATTACACCATTGTGGCTAATAGTACCGTTCAGATATTTAAAATTAATTTTTTTAAGGTGTATTCAATATCCCATGGACATCCAATAAATATATCAAAGTCTAAGCGCGGACGCAAACCATCGTGGATATCCACTAGATGTAATTTTTGATTTTGCTTCCTAAGTATAGATGGCGATACCACTTTCGTATCTACTCATGCTCAACCCGCCGTAATTGAGTTCGATCGAAATTTTTTTTACATTCAGACTCCATTAGAGACTGGAGTCGAGAATTTCCATTTATTGCTGAAGAGTCCTAATAAGGATGACTTTCTCCTTAGTGCCTTGCCCCTTAGTGGGCAAAATCAAAGGCAGATTGTTGGAAATATTTTTTATCTCTATTTTCTTGCGACGTTATTCAATAATCCTTGGTTACTTATGAACCTCTACTAAAGATACCTATAAAATATTTTGCTGAATATCTGAATTCTATATCCTGGGATATAGACGGACATTTGGTTGGATATCCATATTGGATATCCACAAAATATATTCTGTGGATATCTCTGGGATTTCTTGTATTGTCTGGAAGATACTCATTAGATATTTTGCTGAATATCTATAGGATATCTTCTATATTCTGGATATAGACGGACATTTGGATATCCATATTAGATCCACGGAATATTTCTGATATCCTGTGGTTATGTTGGATATCCACAAAAGATATTCTGTGGATATCTCTGGGATTTGGTGTGTTGTTTGGGCCCAGACAGCACACCAAATCCTTTGGATATCTATTAAACATCCCAATATCCACTGAATGTCCAGTCCATGGTGTATATCTATTTTATATCCATGAGATGTAATTTATAGACATGCAAATGTCCATTAATACTAGTAATTATATAGCAAATTATTAAAAAACTACGCCATTGTGGCTAATAGTACCGTTCAGATATTTAAAATTAATTTTTTTAAGGTGTATTCAATATCCCATGGATATCCACTAAGTATATCAAAGTCTAGGCGCGAACGCAAACCATGGTGGATATCCACTAGATGTAATTTTTGATTTTGCTTACTAAGTATAGATGGCGATACCATTATATATCTACTCGTGCTCAACCCGCCGTAATTGAGTTCGATCGAAATTGTTTTTCCAATCAGATTCCATTAGAGACTGGAGTCGAGAATTTTCATTTATTGCTGAAGAGTCCTAATAAGGATGACTTAGTGGCAAAATCAAATGAAGACTGCAGAGTGTGGAAAATATTTTGAATGTTGAAAATATTTTTTATCTCTGCTATTTTCTTTCGACGTTATTCAATAATCATTGGTTACTTATTCTCTATTAAAGATACCCATAAAATATTTTGCTGAAGATCCGAATATCTTCTATATCCTGGGATCTGGGATATAGACATTTGGATATCCATATTAGATCCACTGCATATATTGGATATCCATAAAATATATTCTGTGGATATAGAGGTACCCATTAGATATTTTGCTGGATATCCATTTGATTATCTTCTATATTCTGGATATAGACGGACATTTGGATAACCATATTAGATCCACGGGATAATTCTGATATCCTGTGGATATATTGGATATCCACAAAAGATATTCTGTGGATATCTCTGGGATTTGGTGTGTTGTCTGGGCAGGGGATCGTTTTCGACGTGAAATTTGCATTAAGCGCCCAAAAAACGCCCCTATAATGATTTTCGGGTTGTGTTTGGCGATCTTGTCAGAAAAATTCTCGGGGATGACGTCCACATCCAGATTCGGGCGCACCAGGTGTCAGGGGGGTGTTCGCTGATGCCACATTTGAATTCAGCACCCTAAAAAGCGCCCATAACAATTTTCGGTTCGTCTTTTTTCGATTGTGTGAGGAAAACTCACGGAGATGAGGTCCGCGTCCAGGTCCGGTACACCAGGTGTTCAGGCGGTCGTTTTGGACGTGAAATTTGGATTCAACACTCCAAAAAACGCTCCTACAATGATTTTCGGGTTGTGTTTGGCGATCTTGTCAGAAAAATTCTCGGGGATGACGTCCACATCCAGATTCGGGGGCACCAGGTGTCAGGGGGTTGTTTGCCGATGCCACATTTGAATTCAGCACCCTAGAAAGCCCCCATAACGATTTTCGGTTCGTCTTTTTTCGATTGTGTGAGGAAAACTCACGGAGATGAGTTCCAGGTCCGGTACACCATGCAGGTGTTCAGGCGGTCGTTTTGGACGTGAAATTTGTATTCAGCGCCCCAAAAAACGCCCTCACAATGATTTTCGGGTTGTTTTTGGCGATTTTGTCAAGAAAATTCTTGGGGATGACATCCACGTCCAGGTTCCGGCATACTAGGGGGTGTTCGCTGATGTCATATTTGAATTCAGCGACCCAAAAAACCTCCGGGCGCTGAGTTTCTCTCCTTCCCCGCATGCATTTCGGAAGATTCCCACGGAGATGACGTTCATCGGCGTTCCTGAGCTCCAGGTCAGCTGTGGGTCAATTTGAACATCATAATCGTGATCAGCGACCTCGAAAACCCCCGGCAACCCGATTTGGGTTAGTTATGACTCTTATTTACAAAGTTTTTTAATCTTTCAAAAGCCGTCTCAATAAAATGCATTTTTTAAATGCATTTTTGGCTGCAGAAATTCAATTTCCGGTTTATATAAGATAAAAAGTAGAGGCATTTTTTCCAAAATATTTTTGGAAGCGAATGCAAAAAACCGCATTCCGATCCGTCTTAGTCTAAAAAATTTCGAACTTTTTTGCTTCAATGTTTCGACTACTAATAAATTAGTTGATTATATTTTGAATTATTTCTATTTTGAATGTATTTTTTCAAGTGGCTTATTATTTAAAAGTTCGTCATAAAACCCAATCAGACCCAATACAGTCTCTATTAAAGTCATATTTAATAATAATCAATGCTTTGAAAGTTTCTACTATCCGAGACTAGTTTTTCTGTTGATCAAATTTTATTGATCATCGAAAAAACTAATTGCAGAAAATTTTGACACAACATTTTTTAAGCTTGAATCAATCCTGAGGGCATAGTCGAAGCATCTGAAATATCTGTTATTTACGATTGGAGAAGAAAATTCTTCAAATAAAAGTTGTTTGCGATATCATTATCTATAATTTTTGTTTTATACAAAATATGATTTCTCTATCCGTAATAGAAAAATTTGAGGAAATGTTTAAAATTTTTATTTTTCAGTATTTTCGTTGGCAATGTATACATAAAAAAATGTTTCGAGCAAGATGTGTGTGGAAAATGTACGTACTCCCCTAAACATTTACAAGGGCGATACAATAGTTCGTACAAAATAACTGGAAAAAGCCTATAAAAACTAGACAGCAAAGTCATATGTTGGACACATCAGATTTTTATTGTTATTATTGCAGTGGTATATTTAATCTTCAAAAGGATAGAAATGAAATGTAACTTGACGCCAAACCTGTTTATTTTTTGTACTGCTTGGTATAGTAAAGTTGATTTAGTATTTATTACCTGATCAGTAAACAATAAAAACATTTTTCAATAAAATTTAATTTTTATTCAAGAACAAATTTCTTGACAATTACTTATAAACTAGGAAGTACAAAACGGGCAGTGTATAATGCTTAATATTTACAAAATTTCTTAATAATATACATTTTTTTATAAGTACAACAAAAATAAATAAGGTGCTATAACAACAAGTAAAAACAATTTCAGTATTTTTGTATAAAATATCCTATAATTTAATAAGTTTAAAAAATCATTTAAAGCATACAGGTCCGACCGAAAATCCAAAAGCCTGATTTGGCGATCCGTAGTCAACAGGGTAAAAATCAATGAGAGGTACTTGCGACAATTTACTGGTTCTAACCTCAAATACAGTCTCACTTTTCGAGTCCCTCGATGAGCAACCATCTGACACAACAATCGGTTTTTGATTGGCGAGGGAATATTCAAATTCGTCATCTCCTAATAGCTTGATGGACAGATCATATTTATTTGTGATAGAATTATGCCAAGCTACGCTGTTAATACAGGTGTAAGTGAAATTTTGGTAAGCTTCTTTCGACAGGAGTTTTAAGAAGGACATTTGGACGGTACCCACGGTTTCGTAAGTGATCTAAAACAAAGGAAAATACATGGAATTTACTAAGAGGTACTCTATAAATTAATAAATGCCTACCCTAAAACCACCTCTTAAATTGGAATACCAATTTTTATGATTCCCTTCTTTTCTCCAAGGTATATTGGGCATATTTGAACTGTGAACATCAGGATAAACACATGTTTCTCCTTCAGCTGTCATGTTACAATAAACATACACCGTGTCGTCTTTCATTCCCAAGTTGGGATCAATCCAATACCAACCTAAAAGGATAAATCAATCAAAAAGTTATGAATAGCTCCCCTAAAAGTTATTCCACTCCAGTCATTGGAATATTTTTGGCAACAGAAAATTGGAGCAAAACAGTTTTTGGCAACACTGAATAGAAGAGGTTTCAAAATTGATCCCTACGGAACTCCCGATAACTTTTGGAATATAATTTATAAAAAATATTTTTTTTATCTAGAAGTAACAAACGAACGCAGTAATATGTTAAAAACTGTTTTGGGCGCCATGAGTTTCATCTTTCTATATCCCAATAAAAGGAAATCGATTTTCTCTATATAAAATCCCAAGGAGTAAAAAGTAATATAAATACCGTCTTTTAAATGGGGATGTCCATAGTAGAGGTCTTTACAGGTCATTGCAGGATTGTCTTTGGAACCAGTCGGTTTTCTAAATGTCTCTAATTCAATTCGCATGTTGTATATAGTGCTGTACATTTCTAAAAACTTCATATTCATATCTTCCTTCGACATTTGATCAAATTTGGAACCTATTTCCTCTTCATAATCAGCTCTACGAATAAAAACAACTTTTATTTATTTAATAATTAAAATTTTTCACGTTAAATTTACATTAGATCTTCGACACTTCTTCTATCTCTTGTTACTCCTTTGGTGATATCGTTTTGAGCCTGGAATAACAGTTCCGGAGGTAACAAAGGCATTTCTGCTGGGGCGCCCGGTGGTCCTGGTGGACCAAACGGTCCAGGTTCTCCTTTTATACCAGCCGGGCCTTCAGTTCCCTTAGGACCAGGGGGACCTTCCATTCCGAGAAGTCCCGGGGGTCCTTCGTTGCCTTTGGGCCCTTCTGGGCCAACAGGCCCCTAAAATTAAAAAAATAAATTCAAACTGTCGATTATCTGATAAGTAACACTTTCGTTCTACGCATGATTTTTCTCTTCAACGTTCATCTATATCACGCTCTCTACATAATTCCGTTTTTCCCGTTTGAATCGGACCACTAATAACCGAGAAACACGCTTAGGTCCTTTTGGCAATCGCATGATTTCCCCCTCCCCACACTTTGTCTTACTCTTGCCCATTCAATATGTACCTCTCACTCTTACACATTGAATTCCTTATGTGGGGCGATAGTAGCTTAATATATCTACTTACCATCGCGCCTTTAGGTCCATCAGGTCCTCTAGGTCCCCTCTCTCCCTTTTCTCCACGTTCGCCTTCTTCACCTCGTAATCCAGAAGGACCTATAGTACCACTGTGTCCTTTAGGTCCCCTTCGGCCTCTATCCCCTTTCTCGCCTCTAGGTCCTGTTTCGCCGATCTTTCCTTGAGGTCCTGGAATTCCAGGTGAACCGGGCGGGCCGACATCACCCTAAAGTTTTATCAAGAAATAATTAGATTAATCTTGGTCATGCAAAAGTGCAAAATAATTTGTGCAATAAAGAAAATGAACTATTACCACTCCTCCGGATGGTCCAACAAGCCCAATAATTCCTTGAGGTCCAGGAACGCCTTGTGGTCCAGGTTGTCCTTGTAGTCCTGGAGCTCCGATTTCTCCTTTATCTCCCTTTTCACCTGTGGGGCCTGCGCTTCCTTGTTGACCTGGTGGTCCTTCTGGACCCTGTTTGAATAATAAGATCAATTAATATTAAATAAAATAATAATAGTAATACTAGCGGATCCGGTAGGTAGACTTCCTGCCACAGACCTGGATCTCGATAACAGGGCCACCTACCGCTTTCAACTATAGCTAGGAATCATCTAAGTGACCCCATAAGTATAAAAAAATTGCCGTTTAGGAGGAGAAGAATTAAAAACACACGCACACCGAAATTTTATATATAAAGAAAATACAAAACTTACTGGTCGTCCTACTGGACCAATTGGACCAGGCTCTCCGGATGAACCCTGTTCTCCCTGTGGTCCTGGTTCTCCTTGCTTTCCGTCATCTCCATCTTTACCGGGTTCACCTTTTAAACCTGGACCTCCCGCAATTCCTGGGGGTCCAGGAAATCCTTGAGCACCTGGAGGCCCTTTGGTACCGTCCGGACCTGGAGGTCCTCTGATACCAGGTGTTCCGGCGTTACCAGCTTTTCCTTCGTCTCCTTTTGGACCGGGAGGACCAACTTCACCCTTCAAGAAATTAAAATATAAAACTAATAAAATAATAATATAAAAGTGTTCCTCACATCTTTTCCTCCAATTCCTTGTGGTCCCGGTAATCCAGGTGTTCCACTATCTCCTTTTTGACCTTGAGGACCTTCAGGTCCTGTAGCCCCTGGTAAACCTGCATTGCCTTTTGGCCCTCTTGTGCCAGGTTCTCCAGGTGAACCAGCTGGACCTAGTGGACCCTTTTGACCTAAAAATGCGTACAATGAGAAAATGTATTATTAAATATTATAAACAAATTACCTGCATCTCCAATTTCGCCCTTGACTCCCGGTGGTCCTGGTAAACCTTGGGGACCTGCAGGACCCGAAGGTCCTACTAAACCTCTCGGACCTTCTTCACCTTTACCTCCGCGCCTACCCATTTGTCCAGGCGGTCCTTTTTCGCCTGGTGGTCCAACTGATCCTGGTTCCCCACGCAGTCCTTGTGTCCCTGGACTTCCCATTGGGCCCTGTAATACACACCACACTAACGTAAAGGTTTTTAATCAAGAATATATGATAGTTTGTAAAAAATATTTGATATTAAATTAATTATCTTACAGCTTCTCCTTGGCTTCCTTTGTATCCTTTCTCGCCGTTAGGCCCTACGTCTCCCTTATCGCCATCCTCTCCAGGCGGACCTATTGGTCCTGGAGCTCCTGGAGGTCCTTTCTGCCCGGGGAGACCATCTTTTCCTACTGAACCAGTAGGACCACGTTCCCCTCTTTCTCCTTTAGCACCATCTGGCCCTGTTGGACCAGGAGGCCCTTTTCTTCCTTCTGGTCCTGGCGGTCCGTCTTTTCCCGCTTCTCCTTGTTGGCCCTTATCGCCCGTTGGACCCGGAGGACCTATAGGACCGATGTCGCCTTTTAGGCCAGCAGCACCCTGAATATATAAAGTAAAGTTTCTGTTCTATACATATACACTGTATTCCAGAATGGACGTGCCAGTAGGCATATCAAAATTGTTAATTCTATATTTCTGTATTTTACTCTAAAATTTGATTCTAAACAACTTTTTTAATATGCTTTTTTGCATACTGAAAAATACAAGTTTATTCTTTTTTTTTTAATTACATCTAAATTTGATACATATTTAGGACGTATTAATTTTACACGAAGCTGGTGAACCTCACAAGATTTTTTAGCAATTTACAATTGGCGCGTCCATTCTGGACTACAGTGTATATTTCTAAAATGTCTTACCTGTTGACCCGTAAGTCCCCTTTCGCCTGGAAATCCTTGTAAACCCGTCTCTCCTTGAGGACCCTGTTTACCTGCGGGTCCTGGTGGACCCGTCGCTCCTTCTTTGCCCGCTTCTCCTGGTAATCCGGCTTCCCCCGGTATACCTGGAGTACCGGGAGTACCAGGTTCTCCTACTGGACCAGGCTCTCCTCCAGGTCCTTGGGGGCCAATAACTCCCGCCGCACCTGTAGGACCCGGTTTACCTGGCTCACCCTAGAACATTTTTAATGATTTTGTAGTATTTAATTTTCTGAGCATGAATTGTGCCTATTGTGGTTTCACTTTTTCAATATTTCTTACCGGTGGTCCTCTTTCCCCAGGCATGCCTGGAAGACCGTCTTTTCCTGATGGTCCAATATTTCCGGGGAGTCCTGCGAAACCTCTGTTTCCTTCAGGACCAGGAAGTCCAATTTCTCCTTGAAGACCTTGCGGTCCTGGCTGTCCAGTATCCCCTAATTGGCAATGAAAAAAATGTTAGAAATGTTTATCTGGTTCGAATACAAGAAAGTATTTTGTCAATTATAATAGTTACCTTTTGGGCCTTGTGTTCCATCTGGACCTCGTCTACCTCTTCCTCCTCTAAAACCTCTTGGACCGATTTCACCACGTTCTCCTTGTAGCCCAGGGTGTCCCTAGATATACAATTAATGTAAATCTTACTTTAATTGTTTTATTTCATATACTAACCCTATCCCCTTTTTCTCCATCGGATCCTTGTCTACCAGTAGCTCCTTTATCTCCTTTATCACCAGGATTTCCAGGATAACCAATGAGGCCTTGAATTCCTTGTTTTCCCTTTTCACCTGGCGGTCCTATTTCTCCTGTCTCTCCGCGTGGACCATCAAAGCCCTTCATGTAATCGAAAAAGATAGTATTTTTGCTACATTAATGTTCTTTCAATATTATTGCTTTATGTGTGGTATAAAATATTTTTACCTTTGGTCCTTCTGGACCTTCCAGCCCTGATTGTCCTTGAATACCTTGGGGACCAATGTCGCCTTTTATTCCGGCCTCTCCCTTTTCTCCTTCTAACCCCTTTTCGCCAGGTTCGCCTTTTTCTCCTTGAGGTCCTCTGATTCCTTCGTCTCCCTTTACTCCTCGAGCTCCCGGAAAACCTATAGAACCTTGCGCACCTGGTGCACCCTGTTCTCCTTTGAAACCGGGTTGGCCAGGGTTTCCGTTGAGTCCGGGAAGACCTTCGGCTCCTGGTAATCCCGGAATTCCCGGTTTACCCGGAGGACCCTAAAAAATAATAGGTTTTTCTCTTTTCGCTGAATCCTTCTAGTAGGCGATAGTATTTTTGCAACAAATTTTGTCTGACATTTGTCAAATATACTTGATTTTTGGTAGGTTACATAAGTTTAAATAAGTATGATGAAAATAGATATTTTCAATGTTTTTATTAGAAATTGCTGAAAGTAAATTAATTTTTAACGAAAATAAAATGACCGAGGTCTATACTATCACTCTGTATTCTTTAGATTGACTTTTTAAGCGACATTTTAAATTTAAAGAAGAAATACACTTTATTTTAAAGTCGCCTTAGTGCGTCTCTGTCCCTGTCACATTCGTGAAGTTAGCGCCAATAAAATGGCATGTCATAATAACTCATAACCTCAAATAATGAAATTATTTGTGGGTTGTTGATGTCCGAGCTTTTAATTTTTTAAAATTTTAATGTGGTGTTAAAACATTTATATTTTAGCGATGCCTTCCAAATTACGCAGAGAGTTAGACATATTAAACTATACAAATTCAAATGTGATAGAAAATGTTGGTGTCATTTTTTTACTGTTAATTTTTGGAATTACAACATTTACTCTAACGTATATGACATTAATTTATGTTGAATCACAGGCTACCATTCAAGTAATGTATATTCAGAGTGATAAACCAGCCGTATTCGAAACCAGTCCAAAATTTTTGAGTATCGGATTAGATGCCAAAGTTATTGCCAATGGATTTCATAAATTTAACATGTCAGATTCAAAATTAATTGCTATGATGAAATATTTGGGCCCAGCCTATCTTAGGATAGGAGGAAATTTAGCAGATAGAGTATTATTTTCACTTAGTAATGAAATAGATGAGTACAGTGAAGATTATTATGGATACCAATATATAGAAAACAAAAATTTAGATATGCTGCCGAACATTACTTTGAAGGCATCTGACTGGCTAAAACTCAACAAACTTGCAAATAATACCAACATGGAAATATTCTATGGGCTTAATGCTTTGCTGAGATCTAGAAATGGTACTTGGGACTCTAGAAATGCAGAAACTATGATTAAATTTTCTAACGACAATAGATTAAAAGTAAATTGGGAGCTAGGAAACGAGCCTAACTCATTTAGGCACAAATTTAATGAGGCAGTAAATGCTACACAATTGGCCAAAGATTTTGCAACATTAAGAAAAATATTAAACAAATATTCAAATTATAAATACTCCCTCCTAGTTGGTCCGGATGTAACGAGGCCCCAGCATAATCCAGAAAGTCAAATATACTTAGAAACATTTATTAAAACTGGTAGTGCTTCAATAAATAAAATAACGTGGCATCAATACTACCTAAATGGTCATAACACAAGTACAAAAGATTTTTTAGACCCTAAAGTCTATGATTTATTAAGATATCAAATTAATAGAGTAAAAGAAATAACAAACAGGACTGGAAAGGCTATTTGGCTAGGGGAAACATCTTCAGCTTATGGTGGAGGAGCTCCACTGCTGTCTGATAGGTTCATCAGTACATTTCTATGGCTCGACAAGCTGGGATTAGCAGCTAAATTGGGTGTTGAAGTAGTTATGAGGCAATCTATATTTTATGGAAATTATTCTTTGTTGGATGATGATTATAATCCAAACCCTGATTGGTGGATTAGTATCATTTACAAGGCTTTTGTTGGGCAGAAAGTTATACCTTTCTACAATGTTACAACTGCAGGAGTTAGATTATATGCCCATTGTTCAACAGGTAGCGTTAGTAAGGGTGTAACGATTTTTGGGTTTAATGTTGATAGGACTTATGCCAATGTAGAAATAGAAGGACTTTTTAATACAAACGGGCAGGTTCCTCAATATGCTCAAGAATTTTTACTACATACTGGATATTTGGACTCTAAAGATGTGTTTTGTAATGGAAAAGTTTTAAAAATGTTACCTGGAAATAGGCTGCCAAATGTTTTTGGTGTTAATAAGAAGATTTCTCCTTACTTGTCAATTCCTCCATTTTCACTAGTATTTTGGATAATACCAAATGTTAATGTCAAAGCGTGCTTATAGTTTAAAATTTACAATACCTAGTCTAAGAGCTAGATGGTCATTTTGATTAATAAGGCTAAAACTTTCAGGAAATTATTCTTTGACTTGTTTTTTAACATAAAAACAACTGCTGGACGATTTTGGTGGTTGCTAGATGAGTATACAGGGTAGAAAGTAGACCTAGTAAAAGTTCAACTCCCTCTTATCTTGGTTATTAATTTAGATAACAGAATGATTTCCTTTTTGGTTAAAAATTGGAGTAAGAAATGTATTATAATGGATTCGATTATTCTCTGACGTCATGGCGTACTTCCTGTTTTTCCAGTAAAATCCAAGTTTTTATTGAAAATGTCCTGTCAGCTGTCAAAATGGTCACTAAATTGGATATTATTTCAGAATACCACGTTGAAGGAAGAAAATATGGGAATGCTTTCTTTAAAAACTCTGTAAACCTCAGTATTCTCATTTAGATTATCCCAAATTATATCACTGGCGAATCTAAGCATTTGTGTCTCGATTTTTGTTATAGGTGAATCTCTTAAAAATTCCACCCACTCTTAGATTTGAGATATTGAAACTATTTTTATATTTTTTTTTTATGGCTTGTTACAAAAACTTTGTTATGATGTCAATTAGGCCCATATTTATAAACAGAACTTACTTGAGTCGGACTTGGGTAAGTCGTCCTTGAACGAAAATCGAAGTTCGGTTATATCGCGTGAATTTAGAGATGGGTAGTAACGAATCCGTAAATGTATTTAACAGTTACAGATTTGCTAATATCCATCTCGAAATTCCAGTGTAACACTGGAACCACCTAGAACTTTAGAAATGTTGTAACCGAACTTCGATTTTAGTTCAAGGATGACTTACCCAAGTCCGACTCAGCTGAGTTTTGTTTATAAATACGGGCCTTAGTGTGTGACATCATGGCTCACTTTCTTTTTTTTTCTTTAAATAACACTAAATCGTAATAAGTTTTTAATTTTTAAATGGGAATCCCCATTAAAAATTGTCCAGTGGCGTTAGGTCTGGGTTTCTGGAAGACCAAATAAAAATTAAATAGCGATTTACTGTTATTTTCGGAAAAACTGGAAGTATCATGACGTCACAGAATAATTGAATCCGCTATACAACATTTTTTGATCAAAGCTCTCTCAAACAAAATAAGTCATTTTCAATTTCAGTATCTCAAATAATAACTAGTGTAAAAGTTAGTGGAACTGGTAAGACAACAAAAATGCTTAGATACGCCACTGGTGTTATTTGGGTAGTCTTAATGAGAATACTAAGGCTTACAAAGAGTTTTTAATAGTAATTCATTCCCAAATATATTTTCTTAAACGAGTTATTACATATGGCGGCCATTTTGGCAGCTGACCGAAAATTTCCCATAAAAGATTCATATCCAAAATGTTCAATAAATTCGAAATTTTCAATAAAAAATTGGTGTTTCTTATAAAAATAAAAAATAAATTGCGATTTACTGCTATTTTCGGAAAAACAGGAAGTACACCATGACGCCACAGAGTAATGGAATCACTTATAATAAGGTTCTTACTCCAAACTTTAAAAAAAACATATCTCAATTAATAACGAAGAGAAGAGGGGATGCAACTTTTAAGTGACCACTCACCTGGCGGGCACTAGCAACCTCCAGAATCGTCTGGCAGTTGTAATTATGTTAGTAAAACAATTCAAACAATATTTTCTAAAAGTTTCAATCTTTTTTTTGACATTTTTAAAAATTTAAATATAAGGTCTCAACCGCCATATTTCTGTCGGATCATTATTTCCTTTTTTAACTGATATTAAATTACAAATGTACCTTGTGTTTAACACATTACTCAAAATGACCACTGGCTCTCAGTCTAATTATTAGTCTGTTATTTTCACAACTTTTGTATCAAATTTTTGGACAATGTTCTGTGTTATATTTTTAAATTGCTATAAATGTTTGCCTTGAAAATTGACTGAACTCCCCACATACCAAAGTAAATATATATTATTTTATTATCACTTTGTTTAATTCTTAAATAACTTACTATTAAGCCAGGAGGTCCCAATAATCCTGTTGGTCCTGGGGGACCAATAGCCCCAGTAGCACCAGTTTGACCAGGTTGACCTGGTTGTCCCATCGGTCCTGGATGGCCCTTACTTCCAGGTGGACCTTCTATACCTGGAATACCAGCAGTCCCAGGTAAACCGGGAATTCCTCTGGGTCCGGTAAATCCCCTAGGACCCTAATAGAAACATTTTAATCATTCCATATATCAATTTGACTGCTTAAAAAACTTACCATCTCTCCTGATAGTCCTGGTAATCCAGCAGGACCTTCTTCTCCCTGCGGTCCATCATGTCCCGTGTGTCCTTTTTCTCCAGGATTGCCGATAAAACCGCGATCGCCTTTTTCGCCAGGCAATCCTGGTAATCCCGTGTTTCCTTGCTCTCCTTTGGCTCCTACAGGACCCGTCATACCTCTATCTCCGTCTCTACCTGGTCGACCTCTTCTTCCTTCTCGGCCTGGGAGTCCGGAAATGCCCCTCAATCCTGGTAAACCCTAAAAAACGCATATTTGTATGCATGATTTTTACGATAAGCTAGAAGAAATTAGTTTCGTAAAAATTAAACTTACTGGTTCCCCGACATCTCCTGGTTCTCCTTTTATTCCTTCAGGCCCCGGTGGTCCTTGTGGTCCAGGTACGCCTGTGAGCCCCATTGGGCCTTCTACGCCTCTCATAGACATCTTCAAATTTAATAATATTTAGAGACTATAAATTCATAATTTTAAATTCCAAGTAACACTAACCAGAATAGTAATTCCCCTTTTTATCCTATTTTCTTTATTTGATTCTAATTCTAATTATTATTTAAATACATTTTAAAACCCTATATTTACCATGTGTTGAGATAACATTTGTCTAAACATCTCGGCTTGTCCATCTGGTCCTTTTTCATTACCTTGTTGATTCAACTAAAAACGAAACCATTTTAAAAGTAACATTCGAATTATCTTTTTAGTTAGTTTTTCTATATGAAAATTAAAATGAAGATATATAATGCTTGGCATTCTATATTTTACTCTTCACAGTTTAACAAACCCTAATTAAACCCCCATTTATAACACGTTAAAGAACACCCTTAGGTTGATGTATCGACACTAGCGACATATGCCGTAATGCGTATAGTATTTTGGTTGACACTGACGTGATATAACGCATTTGCTTTATGGTGCTTTTATCCGAGCTAGCATTAAATGCCGTTGATTTTCTACATATCTTAAGAAGTGTAGGATGTAATTCTAAAAACCCGCTACTATAAATTTAGAATGATTATTACAGAAAGTTTACTGGTGTATATGGGTAACAACAGTTTGAAGCATGCCCATATCAAATTAGCACGTTAACTGGAGCCATGAAAACAACACCGACCAGAGCTATGGAAGTCATTCTTAGTCTCACTCCCCTTGATATTTACATCAAGGAGGTTGCTCTGACGACAATGTGGTCACCTTAAGATGGATCAAAGGTCACGCCACATCGAAAGGTAACTGTCTTGCTGATTCACTAGCCCACAAAGCAGCCAACCAAATACTGTTTGGACCTGGCCCTTCTATTGGTCTGACAAAATCGGTAGTGACAGACCTAATCAAAGAACCATCCCTTGTGAAATTCAAGGAAAGATGGGATGAAACAACAAATTGCAGAGTTGCCAGGGAGTTCTTAAGTTATCCTGACAACACTGCAGCAAACAAATACTTGACTATGACTAAACAGAATATGCGCCTAGTCACAGGCATTCTGACTAGCCAAGTACGAAAACAACTCCATATCATGGGGCTGTCAGAATCGGCACTCTGTAGAGGGTGCGAACAAGAAGATGATACCATCAAGCATATCCTTTACGATTGCTCGGCGCTCTCATTTATTAGAAGATTTGTGTTCGGCGAGTATCGGCTAACACCGGCCGATATAAGAGAAGCACCTTTTAGCGACGTTGTCAACTACATTAAATCTGTAGGCTGGCTCACGAGCTAGGAGGTGCCTACATCATCTCAGAAGGATGCACAATGGGCCTAATGAGGCCTAAGTGCCGTGGGGGTGACCCACCCTCCACACGTTACAGATACAGATAGGGGTTATGATGGACAAGTAATGTTATTCTTAACAGACAAGTTTTTTGTGAACAGGTTGTTATTTCTGTGTGTTTATAAAATAACAGACCTGTAAAAATAACAGGTTGTCAATCATAACCCCCTTTGTCTATTGTTTTAAATAAAGTTAAAAAACGGACGAAAAAACACTCTTGCATTTTAATAATTGTGTTAGAAATCATCGGCTATGTGTTGTTAAGTGTTTGGAGAGTTGTCATAAATGGAGGTGTCTTTTTTCAAAATTTATCTTAGTATTATTTTTATTGATATACCTACTTTTAGTGATATTTTATAGCAGTTTCATGCAAAATTTGCCATCAGTGACATTTAAACACATTTTGTTGTGACATGACGTCACAAAACGCGTCAGTTTTTTGCTATAAGCAAAAATAACAGCATTTGTGAAGTTGCGTTTCATACAAATTTCGTTTTTCTACCTTAAAAATTAAGGAATATATCTGAGCGTATTTTTGAGGTCACACATGATTTTCTCGTGTGCCTTTTTACAATATGCCCCTGACGGCATATGGTACAGGTGTCCTTCAATGTCTTAATTAATTTTTTTCAGAATCAATAGAGGTTGATTTTCCCTGAAGATTTCAAGCTGATATTGTTTATTGTTTTTGAATTAGTTTTTTTGTTTATTTCAACTCCCCTTTAATCCCCTATTTTTATCCAATTTTTTTTGTTAAGCATAGTAAGCCTGATTTTTACTAAAACTTTCATGTTGATATCGCTTTTTGTTTTGATTTCTATTTTTTTCCTTTTAACCCCCCTTAACCTTCCCCATTACTCAGATTTTTTCCAAAATCAATATGCTCTATCCCCTCATAAAGCTTAATTTTTACTAAAAATGATAATTTTTCGTTTTTGAGTTAGGATTTTTTTGATATTTCAACCCCCCTTAACCCCTGATTGTTATTCATAGGGTTCGTCCTGTTATAGAGCTTGATTATTCCTGAAAATTTCAAGTTTATATTGTTTTTGATATGATTTTCTTTTTCAACCCCTTATAGAGAATTTTGGTTTTTCGAAAGTAAACCTAAAATAAGTTGTAAAATAGAATTCTTACAGGTATCATGAAGACGTGTCCTGGAGATCCCGGTATTCCTGGTGTCCCATAAATACCATCCCTGCCGGGTTCTCCTTTAGGTCCAACAGGACCGGCAATTCCTGGTGGTCCAGGGTATCCCCGGATCCCTGGAGGACCTCTAACTCCTGCATATGGACCGTAGTAATCCTGGCCTAGTGATGAAGTGTTTGTATCTGGAAACTAAAAAAAAAACAATATATGTTTCTGCAGCAGAAAAATATATAATTAAATAAATGCCTCAAAATATCTAAATAAATACCTCATCATAATCTGGAGGCAGAGTAGTCACATCTAGTTCTACAATTCCAGGAGTTGTAAAATTTGAGTTAGCGAAAACTATTTCTGTTAAACCATTACCGTCTATAGGTGCCAGAGTAGCGGATTCAAAACTCGAACCGCTCAATATATGATTGAAATCCAAAGAATTTGCGCCACTTTCTTGATTAAAGTGAAACATTCCATTTCCCGTTGCGCCCAGAATACTATTTTCGCGAACGTGCGACTCTCCAAACGATTTATTTTCATCCAAAACTGATGAAACGGTAGCTGCTCCTGTAAACAAAATAATTCATAATTCTGAGTCCAACACTGAGTATGGTTTTTGGTATAGTTGGTTGCCTAATACGTAGGTACTTATTTAAAAATGTTTTTTTATTGTTAAATTCTTTTAATTTCGTTTACCTTCTATTTGAAAAGAATCGCCTCTAATTGTGCCGCCTCTTTCTTTCTCACCGTAATACGTCGCCAACTTGGTTTTATTAAATTCCATAGAACCGCTTATTGAAAAATCTCCAGTGATTGTTCCAGCGGATGGTGTGCAGTCTGGGGCATATTTCTGACAAAAATCGTATGCGTCGTCTGGTCTTGAAATTATTTTTATCATTTGTATATCACCCTAAAAATATTTAAAATTTATTAAAATTGGTGGCTACAAAATGCATAGGTATATAGGTAAATGTGTAAAAAGAAGAAGACGAAAAACGAATGTAAAGGAACAGGACCGTATTTCGTTAGTTTGACTAAAAATAGATGATAGACAAATTAGTGTGAGATTAAACAATAATAATTTCAATATAAATATAACGAATTAACAATAAATAAGAAAGTTTATTCAACTTAAATAAGTGGGTGATATCAATTACAGGCGGCGTATGTTAAAGCTTTGATTAATATTCATTCAACCTTTTATATTTGATCTTTCGCTTCGTCAAATCAAATAGCGTTTTGCGGAAATGAATTAGGACCGCCAATATCAATTTGACTAAATTAGTTCAGTTAACTGTGTTATTCATGTGTGGATTTTTATTTAGGAGTCAATGTTCTTTTTGGATTTTGGTGTCGGTGGTCAAATCAAAATTGTAGATGTTTTGTTCATATTGTGATGTTATTTACTTTATAACAACAGTTTATTTATTAATAATTTATTTAAACACTTATTTATTTTATAACACAACTATTCTAATTTATATATACTTCGAATGTCTTTAAACTGAGCACTATTTATATTCACCACTGTCTATCTACTAATTACTATTTATCTTCACTGTCCATATAATAACTAAATTTGATGGCTCATCCACCAATATTTATATACAAATTGGTGGTCTAGAATGTTCTTCCACCAAAATTACCAGAATTTACCAGAAACGTTATCACGTTATATTTAGACTAGAAATAGTATCTTGTTGACTCAGGAATGTTCGCGAAAGTATCTCCACCATAGTCGTCACATAGGTTTGGTCTTAAGGGGTTTAATTATGTATAATAATCGGACAAGTTGAGCCTAGGAGAGGGACTTGGAGTGTTAGAGCATGACTGAATAATGAAATGGCTTACATTACAATATGTAGTAAGTATCATTATTACATTTTATTTTTAAAGAAAGTGCTAAATGATGAAAATGGTACAAATTATTGGGCATACTTCTAAACAAAAGACAAGTTTCATCGCTAAATGTTTTGAAGTTTCTATTCACAAACAATTTTATCGAAAGATTAAACTCCAACTATAATGAGGAGAATAAGAGTTATTAATTAACGTTTGTTGATAAACTTTGTAAGGCAACATGTGAAGTAACACATTTACTTAAACAAAATTTAACGAGATAAGAATTTGGAAAATCGTCAGATATTTATTTATTTTTATTTATTTTAGTGCAGTACACTACAGATATAATCCAATTGGTACATGGCAAGAGTAAAAGATAGTATAGACAAAGACAAATTGCATCAAAAGATTAAAACTAGATTTAAAAACATACAAACACAATGAGAAACATAATTGCATCAAAGAACTAAGAATATATTTAAAAATGTAAATACAATGGAACACAAATACAAATCTTTCCAATACGAAAAAACAATGAAATTCAGATATAGTCTAATGCTATTTTTAATAGTTTGCAGTGAATTATGAAAGATATCGTGATTTGAAAAATTATTATTACAGTTACCTAAGAACCTGTCGATAAATGAATTTTTGTCGTAATTAGTCCTATGAGTCTTCACATGAAGGATGTTCTAACGATCTCGGGACAACACCAAGTGCATATGCTATGTCCGGTCTCGTGGCTACCATTAAGTACATGAGTGAACCTACAGCTTGTCTGTAGGGAAACTTCGAAGAAGGCTTATTTTCCTCTTCAACTTTCCCTGACTGAGAACAATTTTTGATAATAGGCGTTGAAACTGGTCGACAATTGTCAATATTAAATCTTTCCAAAATTTTCTGTGTATGCCTTTTGGTGTATTTTGATTGAGCTGTCCTTTTTCTCGATCTCAATTCCCAAAAAATAAGTAGCAGGCTTCAATGTGATTTTAAATTCGGACTTAAGTTTTTCAATAAAATCTTAATACTCTTTAGGGTGAGTCGTAGCAATAAGACCATCGTCAACATAAAGTGCAAGTAACAGCTTCATTGAACCACGTATTTTAATAAAAAGGCAGGGATCTGCTTCACTTCTTACAAATCCGTAGCGTTCTAAAAAGCATACGACCCGTTGGTTCCAGCAACGAGGCGCTTGTTTTAGTTCTTCCAGTGTCCAAGTTTTATTTTCCTTTAAAGACGTAATTTCCTTATCCATGGCTTTCTTCCACTCTTCTTTGTCGGAACAGTTAATAGCTTCCAGATAAGAAGATGGTTCAATTGCAGACATTACAAACTCGTCAATTCGTTGCTGTATTTTAATTTTGGATCGCAAATTTCGTTTCTCATCTTGGTGTAATTTCAACAATTGCTTCGTCTGTAATGTAAAGTTCTCTCTTTTATTTTTGGGAATTTGATTTATTAAGTTATAACATCTTGTAGAGCTTACGGAAACGACACTGTGATGCTGATAAAAATTTTGATAAAATGTCGACATATCAAGTTTTGGCTTACATATTTCTCAATTTGCCTGCATAATCAATTTGATAGATAATAAACTAGATAAAAACCAAACAAATATTCCTTAAACTTACATTATAGTATCCTTCGTCAGCCAGTTGAAATCCAATATTAATGACTCCAGTAATACTCAATTTAGAACTGGTTGCCCTAAACAATGGTTTTGTGATGGTCTGATTACAATCGATGATGGTCGAAACGGAATCACCCTTAACGCTGAAGGCTATTCTGTGCCACCTGATGAGAAAATACAAACGTTAGAAAATTATTACATTAAACTTTAAGTAATGGCGGTCATACCCGTTTGTAAAGGGGGAGCAATAAACCCAGGTCACATATTATATTAACCAGGAAACCTATGGTAGGTAGGGTCATGTGAGGCATAGCAGCAGCACTGCTTTTTTAATTTCTACAAGAAAATCAATATAGAAGAACTGCAAGGCTCTGTTTTGATCCATTATTAATTTCTGTTAGATCTCAACGACCTATTTTTAACTACTCCTAACTCTATCCATAGCTTTGCAGAAAATTGACATTAAGCATTACGCCCATCGAGCTTCACATCATAAATTCCTCTTTCAATAAAAGTCTTGACCCTTTTACTAACTGGACTCTATTCAATATTTCATAAAATACAATTGTGCATTTTCTCAAAGAGGAAACATACCAAGCAATGTCTTGCGCTTTTGAACAATCTCCTTAGAATAAAGCAAATAAAATCTCAAAGCCATGTGTCACAAATAATCCGAGCGACCGTTTGCCTCCTGGGGGTCGATTCTCGACTTGTAGGAATTTGATTTCTGCGAAAATAAATTCCTACGACAATATATTCCATAGTTTTAGTTATCTACGTTCTCTAGCCTTTGATAAATCGATTTTATTAGGAATATTGGGAAATTTTAAATATTTGCAGATTTTAGCAAATTTACAGCATCATGAATCATAATGTTCGTATATTTAATTGAATTAATTTTTTACATAATAAAATATTTTTTCTAATTTTGACATATAAAGTGAAATTTTTTGTAATTGTACAAGATTCAAAATGTTCTATTTCACGCAACCAGTTGCATAATGTTGAACATTATGAAACTGGTTACGAAAAATCCATTATGTCACTAGTTGCGAATAGAAAATAAATAAATATAAACCTTTTTTGGTTTTAAAATCAATATTATTGAAAGTTTATAAAAATAGAAGTTGGTTAAACTTGGAACCTAGTAATAATGTTGTTTTGGTCCCTATTTTCCATTTTAAACCAGTACAAAATAATTAAAACACAATACACATCAAAATAACCCACTTTTTTGAAAACTAAATAACTACACACTACAACAAGTCGTTGAGAATAAATTAATATGATTTTCTATTTGTCAATGAAATAAATGAAGTTAGGGGGCGCCCATTAATTGCGTAAGGTGTTCAAGGGATGGGGGGCATCAAGCTAAATCTTTCCAAATCTCACTTGGGGGAGAGGGGGTCTTTGTAAATCTGACATAATTTTTTTCTAGTAGAAAACGGTGTAAAATTGCATAAAAGTAAACTTAAATTAAAGTAAAGAATGTTTCTAGAAATTTTATATTACGGCAATATTCTCAAATACTAAGGTACCTGCGGCAAATAAGGCCCGGCGCCTAATAAAGCCCAAAAATAATATCTCACAAAATAGAAACATATTATTAAACCTGGCAATTCCGATTCAACCCCCACCACGAGTCAATCATATCCGCCAATTTCGACCCCGCTGAAATTTAGAATCGTCGTCACTGTCGTCAGTACTATCCAAGAATCCAAGGTTGTGAGCATGTGTGTTGCATTGCAACGTCCAGTGTTATAAATTTCGCGCGCCACGTTTTGTTTACGATTTAGTGTTTCTAAAGATTTTTAATTCGACTACTACTGCAAGTGGTATTCCCCAGTCCCTACCGCATATTTCGACAAAAAAATAATTGCGAAAAGGTAAGAGATTGTTGAGTTTTTAAATTTATAACTTTTAATTGTCATGTCGGCTATTAAGGCCCATTAATATTTTGCGATTAAGGCCCGGGCCTTATTAAACGATGATAAATGTTTTTCTTTTTTTTTTTTAGATACTTACGAAGAGTATGCCTAGACGACGTGCACAGTGGACCTCAGAGCAGATGCAAAGGGCTATAAATGCGGTAAATAACGGAGTACTGTCTCAGAGGGAGGCCGCAGATCGCTACAGAATCCCCAGAAGGACGCTTAGAAACCACCTTAAATCGGGAAAGGTAGAAATAAAGTTAGGCAGGGCTGCAGTACTGACGAAAGAACAAGAAAATGAATTTGCTCAACGAATTATTCGTTTATGTGAAATAGGACTACCATTAACTCCAATCTTGGCAAGGCGATCAGTTTTTAAATTTTGTGTCGAAAACAACATTAAACATCCCTTTCGTGTGAACAAGGAAGTCGCCGGTAAAGATTGGCTTTACGCATTCTTGAAACGAATCCCGCAACTTTCTAAACGGAAAGCTCAATTAATGAACCCAGGAACAGTGCAAAAGTTGAGCAAATATATTGTAAACGATTATTTCACCAATCTTTCTGAAATTTACCAGGAAATGGATATTCATCAAAACCCTCAAAACTTGTTTAACATGGATGAAAAGGGTTGCCGTTTGACTGTCCACCACCAGCAACAAGTAATTTGACAAAGGGGTGCGAAACGAATTCATATGGTAGCACATGAGCACGCTGAAAATGTGACTATTGCGGGGTGTTGTAATGCACTAGCAAACACCATACCCCCTATGGTTATTTTTAAAGGGAAAAGGTTGAAACCAGAATGGCAAGATGCTTTACCGGCTGGTATCCTGGTAAAAATATCAGATAAGGGTAGCATGACAACATCACTTTTCATTCAATTTATTGAACATCTAGCTCGCTACAAAGGTAATGGACCGGCGTTACTAGTTTTCGATGGAGCCTCTAGTCATCTGGATATTTCTACTGTGGACCCTGCAGACCGTCTTGGAATTAGATTGTTTTGTCTACCTTCAAATACGACGCATGAACTCCAACCACTGGATAAGGCAGTTTACAGATCCTTTGAGCATCACTGGGATCAAGAACTGCTTCGATTCGGTAAAATGTTTACCAAAGTCTGGCCCAAATGTATGACGCCTGAGAATATTATTAGCGGATTTAAAGCCACTGGAATGTTTCCACTTGATCCACAAAGGATTCCAGAGTCAGCATTTGCCCCATCACTTGTAAACCAGCGCCATTTAGAAGACTGAACGACCTGTACTTGATGAAGGAATTCTGCGAGACAACACAAACAGCAGTGTAATTCCGAATATTTTAGAAGTTGATAACACTACAAATACAGCGGATCATAGATCTGAGTCCGATGATGAGTTAGAAGACATACCGCTAAATAAGCTAGCAAAAATCGTGAAAGATTCAGCAATAGCAGGAAGCAGCAAATATGGAGAAAAAACACCAGTAAACAATGACGAATCACGAAAAATCGCCGGGGAGGACCACAGCTCCAGATAAAACGTTGACAGACAACATCATGATGGATACTAGTAATGAAGTTCTTAATAGGTCTTTTAAGGAATTGCTTCCTACTCCTGAGCTTTTTGCAACAAAGAATAAAAACAATAACAGGAAAAAATCCCTTAATTATAAAGTGCAAGCGGTAATGAACGACCTTTTTTCATCCGTTAGCACAAAGTCGACATCAGTATCTGCTACCTCCAGGAAGTTTGCAGCAAAAAAATCTAAACCTTCAACAGCAGACATCAGGTCTGCATCAAAAGAATCTAAATCTTCAACGTCAATCAGTTAGTCTGCAGCAAAAGAACCTAGAACTTCAACGTCAAAATTTTCGGCTTCAATTTCCTCCAAAAAAGCATTGGACAGTGATTCGTGGTACTGTTTTATTTGCGGAACTGAAGACAAACTTGACATGAGACAATGTGTAACTTGTGCAAAATGGTGTCATGAAGCTTGTTTAGGGTTAACACAACGCGATACGGAATGTTTTGTTTGTCCAAAGTGTTGCCAATGAACTATTTTAGAATGTAAACGATAATAAAATATCAAAACTCAAATGTGATAGATGCAAAATGAAATGAATTTAGCTCAAAGCCAGAATATCACATAAAATACAACGACCGTTTCCCCTTCAAAAAAACAAAAAAAAAACTACTCCTTTGGCTAATACCACAACAGGCATTGAATTACATCCGAAGGAAGAACACCAGAGATAGAAATTAATTTTTAACACTCTCTACTTTGATTTTGCTCACCAAGGAGAACATCATTCTTGGACCGGTTTCGTCCTTATTAGGACTCCTCAGCAAGAAATAGATAGGTTCTCAATTCCAATCTCTAATGGAATTAACAAATGCTACACATTTCACCAGTATACCATAAAGTTGGTTACGGTTTTGATATTTTATTATCGTTTACAAATTGCCCGCTTGGTTTATTTGGTTCCACCTAGTTTTCAAACTGGGTACCATAGCGCATTTAGATTTTGCTTACTAAGAACAGATGGCGACACCATTTTCACTACTTGAATTTTATTCTCTCCGTAACCAACTTTATGGTATACTGGTGAAATGTGTAGCATTTGTTAATTCCATTAGAGATTGGAATTGAGAACCTATCTATTTCTTGCTGAGGAGTCCTAATAAGGACGAAACCGGTCCAAGAATGATGTTCTCCTTGGTGAGCAAAATCAAAGTAGAGAGTGTTGAAAATTAATTTCTATCTCTGCTGTTTTTCCTTCGGATGTAATTCAATGCCTGTTGTGGTATTAGCCAAAGGAGTAGTTGTTTTTTTTTTAAGGGGAAACGGTCGTTGTATTTTATGTGATATTCTGGCTTTGAGCAAAATTCATTTTATTTTATTTTAGAATGCTTTAGTTTCTTTTATAAGCTTAATATTTGTGCCTTTTTTAGTTTATTTTGTTTTAAAAATGTTTTTGAATTTATAAATACACGTGTAAGCGTTATATTTTGTGGGACTTTTTAAAAGAATCGAATTTTAAGCAACGACCCTATTATCCTCTTGGTTGTATAATAAGGCCCATTGCAGGCGTTTTAAAAAAGGCTCAAAAATAAAAAAAAAGAAATTTCTATTAGAAATGTATTCATTTGTTCCAAGAAGCGTAACTGTTTTTGATTATGTGTATTTTCCATTTTATTTTAACTTTTTTTTAAATAAAATGAGTTTGTTCCTTAGGTGGGCCTTATTCGCCTCAGTAATAGAACATATTGTTTTTATTTTTTTTAATCATTTTAAAAAATCTGACGTGAGATTAGGGTGGGGGGAGAAAGTTGAGGAAAATCTTACGAAATCACACCAGGGGGGAGGGGCAAAAAATTCCTTAAAAACACCTCACGTAATTAATGGACGCCCCCTTACGCATATGCAACTAACAATATAGGAAAATAATATTGGTTGCCTAGATAGAATAACATATATTTTCTTCACACTTCGTCAGTATTTTTAAATTCGCGCCTATACAAACTCTACGCGTGACGTCATGCGCGTAACCGTCCTATTTTTAACACAGTCGATATCCTACCTTTTATTTTTTATACCATGATCAAACCATATATTTTAATGAACGTTGTTATTGTATTATTTTTAATTATATAAATGGCGTCTACTTCAAGCGACAGGATTCCATGCACCTCAAAATACCGTTCTTTGAGTGTACCGACCCCTTGCATCTAGCATTCCCCGCACCTGTCTGTGTAAAATAAATTAAATTTACATATGCCAACAAAATTATTCCATTCAATTGATCAATTCCATTATTAGAACCGATAATAATCCGAAATAAATTTAGGAGCCATTAACCCCACACTACTTGTTAATTTAGAGGGGACTTATGAAAAGGGTAGTTCGAGAGACTGTGTACATCATTCACGGAGATTGATATACACCTACCTGCGATATCTATGTCTCTCTATTGTGTTCTACTAAATGCTTCTAATTCCCTTTATTGGGCTATTATTCGTGAATTGATCCGATGGTTTGCTAATATCAACATTAATTGTTTGTCTGATGCTGGCTAATTGCATTGTCTGCTATCAAAATATACAAAAATACATTATATGTATACATTATATAATATTATCAAATTGTTTTTATAATTATTAAATAATTCTAGTTACAATATGTAAATATAAAATGAATATGAATGAATAAACTTTGAAGAAATTTGATTTTCAATGAAAAAAATCAATTTTAAAGTTCGGAAACTAAAGAGTGGTCTACAATTTTTTTTTTTCTAAAATAGACCATTGCCTACAAAGACAGAGATACTAGTCATGTCCGTGATAGCTACGCGCGACTCAGAAATAAATTCAGCGATATGCGACATGCGTAAATTTTCCCAAGACCTTCTTTAAAAACATTTTTTTTGTGGATCACTTCTTATTTATTGATCCGCAAAGTGATTTGAACTCACATCCCCAACTAGCCATTCATAAAAGTGTATTTGTTGTGAAGTTCTCATCATCATCTATTGTATAGTCCAGGAGACAGTGACGATTTTCGGTATTTATTTTCCCAGTCAGCAAGCACGAATAGAGAATTGTAGGATTAGCAATTCTAAGCAAAATTCATATATATTTAGAGGGGGGATCCGATGGGCTGAGGCCGAAAATGCGTCAAAACATACGAGAACACGACCCTTTTTTTCCCATTGATAAAAATAGTTTTAGTAGTAAGAGATGTACTGAAGTTAAGTAAAAAAATAGTCTGATTAATCTGTATGGATAATATATTTGGCAAGTGCATAAAATACACTTTCAAACGAGTTATGTACACAATTATTTCTACGACCACAATTATTTAAAAGAATGTTCCAGGTGTTTTGTATATTAAAGTGTACGCATAGGACACATAAATAAAATCTTATATCACAATGTTTCACCTAACCAGTTGGTTTATTTATAGAAATTAAACATAATAATTGAAGATATTACAGAAGAAAATAGGGAAATAAATTACATTTCCTTTTACACTTTTATATAATAATTGTTTTATTTAGAATTCACGAATCACTTATTTATTCTACATCTACATTTATTATAATTATTGTTAGATTCGTTATGTCAAATCATTTATACTAGAGGTGTGAGGAAAATACAGTGAACTGTGAAACGCCAATATCGTTGGATGCGCGTGGTAGAAATGGTCCTATAATACTGCTAAAAACATAGCTAAATTTTCATGGAAACACTGTACTTTTGAAATTTGCGATACTCCGACGCATATGCATTATTGATGTAATCTCATGATTTTACAGTAATAGTTTTTGCAATTTTAGTGTGATTTTTAGGTTATTATGGTTATTCATTTTATTTGGTTCTGATCTTTGCGCTTTTAGAGTATTTGTCTTTTATATAGTTTTTAATTTGAATTTTAATATTGTGGTCTATTTATATTTAATTGCTGCTTTTCGACTAGTGCTTTATTCTTTTTGTGTTAAAATAAGCTTTATAACCATTAAGTACATGCTTCTAGTTGATATCTACCTAATCGTCATCGGGTGCTTGCAACAATGGGAAAAAGTGTATGGTTTTTTTGGTGTAAAGTTAGACGCCTTCATTTTTCAGGTAAGTTATTTGTAGTTATTTTTTACTTAAAAGGATAGCAATACGTCCTGGTTCGGGGTGTGACTTTTGGGTTTTAGCTATCTGAGCCAAATTGTCGGCTGGGTGCCCAGAACCTAAAACTATATAGGTATATAATATGTTTTTTTTAAATTATTTCTTAATATGTATGCAGCTTGGATGATGGCTTTAGGAAGATATCCTAAGACTGAACACTGACTGCTATAAATGCCGTTTTTAGATCACATTTCATAGTAAGTGATTTCATTCTAGCAGCAATGAGGAAACGTTTAAAAAACATGCTGTACCAGCTATTACTTTAAGACCTCGTCTCTTTAAGTTATTATTACTTCATTCTAATGCATATATTAAAATGGTTTTTAACTTATGTCCGTATGATTAAAAGATGTAGGTATTTTAGTTATGTTATAATAGAAATATATGATACTTTGTATTGACTGACCTACTGGCCACTGGTCATTCCACTTTTACTCCCTTTTTCATAAATTATCAAATTATTTAAAAACAAATACATACCTAGCTATTTTCTGTAAATTACATTAAAATTTTAGTAATAATACTTTACTAATAAAACTTCAGTTAATTTATCTTATATATATATATATACACAACGGAAGAGTTAATTGGATTTTCTCCTTGTTGAGTTTCAAAAATAGTAATTTAACATGATTTAAAAACAAATACATGAAATGGGCCAAATAGGCCTGCAAAGGCACTCTGTAAACAATCTCACTTGTATCGATGTGACGTAATGCGCGAATTCAATCTGGCTTACTTTTGTTAATAGATTGGCGTTCCATTTTAAATATACAGTTCACCGGGAATAGATTATTTAAATATATACGGACCGGGAAAACAAGTACGAAAAAATTCAGTGGCTCCTGGACTAGTAGTGTATCGAAGGAATTTTTATGAATGAAACAATATACGACCCTCCACAATTGCGGTCTACTCTACTTCCGCTGTTGTCAGACATTATTTTTTTTTGGACAATTTAAATACCTAACAGTAATTCAAGCAAACGCAATAACATTACTACAGTTAAAAACATTGCGAACTTGGCATCAATATTTTAATTTTATCCAAATATTGCATTTCTGTCGAGGATCATCCGCGTTGACTTCAGAAATTGTGTAATCTGTATTGGTTATATATATCTATAGTTAAAAGCACGTAAACTTGGCATCAATGTTCAATCCGATTATTGAGTTTCTACCGCGGACACCACCGTTCATTCTTCAAAAATTTTGTAAATAATCCTATCTGTCTTGGTTATATATCTATGGATTTGAACCCACCACCTATTCGTGTTCGACGCACACTGCCTTACCAATTTGGCTATCATGTTAGATGTCCGGAGTATGAATTGTTAATTTTAATATAAGGTTGGAATCTAACTCGGTAGCAATCTTTCAATAAGCCACTAGTCAAATTTTTTTTAATATTTCGTAGAGATCATATTGAAAAATTTATTTGAAAAAAAAAAGCATTGTTTACTATTCGTTTTCTGATCAATAAACGATAAAATTTTAGGAAATTTAAAAGTGATTTTGCATTGACATGAGACTACTACGTTGTATCGTATTTATGAAGACGACCAGACGACCCGGGGGGAGGATCTGCATGCATCGGCGTGTTTTCCATAGTAATGTCGCTGGGATACAAGCAATGGCTTTGAGAGTTACGCAGCGGCCAGTCACTTGTTTGAAAGAAAACTCTCTTCTAGACTCTACACTCAGTAGGAGGTAACACTTTCAGCCTTTTCCAATAGTTAGAAATAAAAAATAATCTGTTTCATTTTGTATAAAATTATTTTTAATAAATTTAGTATATCAGAGAACTTTTGACTTTCGCCATTCTCATTGCTAATTTTCCGGAGATACAAGAAACTCTTTGGAGTAGTTAAAAGTGATTTTTCATTAAACTGTAACGTATTTATGGAGACGCCAGCGGGGGGAGGTTCTGCATGCATCGGGGTGTTTTCCCTAGATGATGCTGAAAAATATGATAATGTCACTGGGATACAAGAAATGGCTTTGAAAGATGTGCTTTGAAAGTTCCGTAGTGGCCAGTCACTAGAATCATGGCGCTAGTATCGTTTTGCAACATTTTGACACGTCTGACATCGCCATTGTAATTAGTAAGAACAAAAAAATGGTTATATTAATTTCAATGAATACTCACTGTCCATCATTGATTCCTGCACCAAAAGAAATGAAATTATCTTCTTCGGGCAACTCGTCTGTGTCTTCGTAATAAATGCTGATTTCCTTACCGATAGTTACAGATAGTTGTTCGTCTCCATCTTCGCTAAATAATGTGAAAAGTGGATAGAGTTGACCTAAAATAATTTACTGCGTTTTAATATATTAGGCATTCCAAACAAATGCCGACGTTAAATAATAAAACTTCTGGGCAATAATTTGGACAATAATTAAAAATGTATGAACCGTATAGAATTGTTGAACAAAAAACTGTCTTCTGAATATTTTATAGTCAGTACTGTGGCAAAATAGGTTTTAAACCAGCTTAATGTGTATAATAGGCTCTAGTTGAGTCCCATTCAAGATGGAATGCATTTTGTGGCGGTTTTAGCCGTGAGTTATTCAATACTTTTTTTTGTGTGCAAAAAGGTAAAAGGGCACCACAATTTTTACCGGAGTGAACAATCTCGAAACATTTTATCAACTCTCTCGAATAAGAAAATAATGCTACACCAATTACTGTCGACTATATTGGATTAATAAAAAAAAATATGATATGGACATCAATAACATTTTTTAATATAGTTGAAGCACAAATTGAAAATGGTAAGGATGTGTACATGCCAAAAATTCTTCGATGAGCGATGATAGATGACCGAAAGGCGATGTTAATAACTGATGTTAATAACTAATTTAAACGAGAGTGTACATAGCATAGATTAGCGCACCCTCACACCATCGCACCATACATTTGTATTACATCGATTGCCGTCAATTTAACCATCGCCTATCGGTCATCGATCATCGACACATCTTCGACATGTACACATGAGGGAACATGTATCAGAAAAAATGTTCTAAGCTCGTTTTTTGCATCATAATGACCTTTAAAGGTATAGTGATAATAATTATATACCTAAAACTCCTATAGGTATGAGATATGTACAATTGATTTCAGATAAAATGCAAGAAAATACAATAGTCATTTATTAGTGTAGTTGCGCCATTAATTTTGCACCCGTCTTATACCTGTTATTAAACAACAACAATTAGCAGGTTGTGCCCAGGTGCCTAGTGAATACCTTAGGTATAGCTACATAAGCAAAACCAAGTTGGTTTTTTATGCACGCATTTTATATGAAATTCACTTTATCAGCCTGTAAAATAAAAAATTGGGACGTTCACAGGTAAATTAAATTTAGCTTCTCTTAATTAGTTAAGTCCCCCAGTTTACGGTACTTCATTCAGAAACACCTTGTATATATGGTGTAACACATCGAGATAATGGTCAAAGATAAGGAACATAAAGATAGGAAACGCTCACAAGAAGCCACATACTTTGATTACTATACGAGGCAAGAGAGAGGCCCGACACGCCCAACATAGGGCGCGGCCATTTTGAACCCTGTGACACAGTTTACACCTAAAGAATCAGATCGCTCACTCTGCGTCGGCACTTTGGATCTCAATGTTTCAGTTTATACACTGTGCAACTCGGATAATACAATATATGACAACCGCCTATAATAAAACAGCAGTCTTCTGCGTATCCTGAATTGGTATCCCTGGAGTGGATGTTATTTTGGAACTTTCAACTGGTCCGAGTGAGCTAACTGATTCTTTAGCAATAAACTGTGACTTCAAAAATAATATTCACTGACACTGACAGCAGCAAGCAAAATATCAGGTGCGTTTTAATCATCCGCTTCTGCTTCCGGAATTGTCGGTTTAGTCGTTTTAACCTGTCAGATTAAAACAAGAAAACCGACAATTCCGAAGCAGAAGCGGATGATTAAAACGCACCTATTAAAAATATTGCGCCAAGATGTAGGCAACACGTAATAAGGGTTCAAAATGGCGGAGTCTTCTATCTCCTTTTAAAAGGCACTCAGAAAGCTGCGCAGTGCGACCATTCTCCGTATAGTAAAAGAAAATCAAAGTATGTGCAAGAAGCACATACTTGACAACGACCAGCTCGAGCGCAGTTAACATCTGACCCCCTATGTGTCGCTTTCATCGATATCAAATAAATAACGCAACGGAAAATTTAAAATCCTGGTAATAATGGTTTTAAATATGCACTTTCATGTACTGGTAAATACATTTAAACAGTGTTATTTATAGTAAATTATTTATTAATAAAATACTACACTTATTCCTGAGAAATATTTTTTTAATTCTTGATTATTTATAACTTTAACTTTTTGTTATTATTCTCTAAACAAGTGGCCAATGGTGCCTCATTTTTTTGATTTTTTTTTTTTCGAAAAATGCTAGTTCATCCTTAATTTTTTTTACAAAAATGTACTAGAGAAACTAGTACCTTTGGAGTGTTTAATTTTTTTTTGAAATTCGCACCTCCGGATAGTAGGATAGATACCAAAATATAATTATTGTCCTCAAATTTCAGACAAAAACAACCACAACCATTTCGCTTGATTCACCTTACGATATAATCCATTCTAGAATTCAAAATTTAAAATTCAAATTTAGGATTATACGATATACATACAACTAATTGACATTTATTTTAACAAACTGTTCACTACTGTCCACATCTACTCTCTGTCTACAAACGACGTGTACCTTTAGTTAACGTCTGAGACGCATAGATGACGCCATCGTTGCTGTGGTCGTTGCGTTTCCTATCTTTATGTCCCTGATCTGTGATAATGGTGTAACCCTTAGACTAGGTAATACCTAGTCTAAGGTATAACCACACCTGTAAGCTGAGGTGTTCGTATAGTTAAGGAGTTCGCATTCAAAACCACAAAATCATGTTTTGATGGTTTCCTAATGATCTTTGGATCAAATCGCAATATAAACCATTTAAATCAGTAGCTAAAATTAGGGTTTTGTATCAAACGAATATTGTCGGCGTTTTAATTTGTTGGCGGGAGTCGCAGTAATAACAGCTATTGTGTGTGTATGTATGTAAGAATTTGCAAAAAAACAAGCTAGAAAAGTGTGAACAATCATGGAAGTAGAAGACATTAGTAAGATTGAAAAAAATGATGGAAGTAGGAAAAGAAAAAAGCAGGAAACACTGCAATCGTCATAAGAGACAAAAGTGAGGTTAAATTTTCTACTGTGGGAAAGATTTATCTAATTTTTACGTATTGTAGATAATCAGATCCTGATCCTAGGCTAGAAAATTTTAGTCGACCTTGTAATCGTAATGGAAAAACCTTGGTGTAACTATACCGTTTTTATCGTTGTTCTGTGATGTCTAGTTTGTCTCTATACCTAATTATGTTCCGTGGCTTCTCGATATTAGATATGCGATTTCGCCTTTAGGTTGACTTCATTATATCAAAGAAGACGTCAAAGTGATCTACTGTCAATTGCCGTTTTTTCGTAATTCTTTTAATTTCAGCGAAATAATAAAATGACGAAGGCTTCGCAGACGGGGGGCGTTAAGCCCATGTCAATAGGTGGTCGATTGATGGACGTTCGAGAACGTACAATCGGTATGACAGATGCTGAAAGAGCCTTCCGAAAGCAATGGGTAAAAGATCAACAATTGGCAAAAAACGAACCTGTGCACGTACCAGAAATGTACGAAGCCTTGAATAACCCAATAAAGAGATTCTATAAGCGGCCTTTAAATAAATTTGAAGCATTATTGGTACCGCTTGTGGGTGCTAATAGAGCTGGTTCTATTCGTTATTACACAGGTAAAATTCTTATGGGTATAGCAGGAGCTTATTTACTGACGTACTATTTAAAATACAACACCAATGATTGGACACGTACTAATGGTATTAGAATTCTGAAGTCCAGGGAAGCTTGTCTTCCAGGCGATCCAGATTTTCCTTGTGTTTCTCAAAGGTGTCAAGGATCAGATTATGCTGATAGAGGGTTTAATTCTTGTAAATTAGCACTATAGATGCTTCTGTTTTTAGTTTTATTTAAAAAAATTATCTAAACATAATTTTTATGTAATTTATAGTAAATAAACTGTTTAATCATGTTAACTAATGTTAATGAAAAATATAAACAATGCGCATATTTTTTTATAATTAATGACCAATAATAATATGTGAGGATTGATTCCTGTGCTTTCTTTCCCTTATTACTTAATGCCCTTGTTAGAGTGTTGCTCTAGCATTTTAAAAGTGCTACGGAAGAAATTTTCCCCAGCCTCTTCAAATCATGTATTTACAACTACCATAATATCGTTGTCACTTGAACATTTTCTTCTTCGTAAATGTTATTTCAGTTTCGGAAAGAGTATGTAGTTATTAAAGGCCAAATATGGCAAATGGGGTTAATGTTCTACCAATTGGAATCCCACTTGTTGAATAGCAGCCATTACAACAAAAGAGATATGAACATTGATTGTCCTGCAGGAATATCATTCTTTTACATAATTTACCACGATATTTTAACGCCTCACGCTGTTTATAAATTACCCTATCCCCTCATTGATGGTGTCTATTGTTCATGCGCAAATCTTACAACCTCTTAGAGTGACCAAAATTTATTGTTTTTTACTCGAATATTGGATTATATAAAAGAATATTAAATTTTAAATCCAATACATTTAATTTAATCCATGGATAGCTATTTTCTCTAGATTTTATTTTTGTTAAGATAATGTCATATTTGTGTTGTATTAGTTGAAGGATTATATTGATTTATTAATTTTTATAATGAAATTTAATATAGATATTTTATATATTCTTCTTCTCAATGCTTTTGACTTTTTATGAACCAATTTCGTTTATTCTGCATTCATTTATTTTTATAACCAAATCAGTGGTTGGCTGTTATGCATATCTCTGAATAAGAAAAGTCACAACAACAAAAAATTAAATAATCTGTATATTTTTAGGAAAAGAAACGTTTTATTTAATATATTATATTCTTATCCTAATTAAGTATTATGAAACCAGAGCTTTAGTGTTCGCGATGGGTTGAATTGAGTAATAATTTTATAAAACAGACTGTTTTTAATAAAAAAAGCCGTCACCCTATCTACCTTCATCGCATTACAAAAAACGGTATTTCTTATTTTTTATTTTGTTTAGGTGTTCATTTAGTTAACTTTCTAGAAACGTATAGAGTGTAGGAGAATAAAATATCTAATAAATTCGCATTTTCAAAATCGTCTGCCTTTTGTAGACCAATAGAAATAATATATTGTTTATGAATATGAATGACGTTCTGTGTATTTTTTATTTATAGTGCAATAAAAAATGTAAATTTGAACAAAAGGAAATTATAGTAGATATATCCGAGTTGGCTGGTTTTGTCAAAAATAAAGTAGAATAACAGTTCACACAGGATAATAATAGATAACAAAGGAAATTCTAGACTTCAACGCCCAAGTTATGTAAACTAAACTAAACATCAAAAGTGTAAAGAAGAGGTAACAGTTTTTTCATTTTTTTTATCTGATTATGAATTTTACTAGGTGGACACAGTGGCGGAGTTAGGATTAGTGGTGCCTGGTGCAGAAAGATGCAATTGCCGCCTCTTTTTACGATCGTGAATAATTAACTAAATAATTATTTTTTTATTAATAATAAAAATGGTAGTAACACTCTGTTGGCAAATTTTACAAATTTATCAATAATTCTTGCCTTGTAGAAGATGGAAATACTTTGCTGCATACGCACCAGAGGTGGAGTGCTCGAAGATGCCTCAAAAAAAAACCGTTGTAGATAATATTAATTACCATAAGAAGCTAAAAAAAAACTTTAAACTGTTGAAGTTGCGACAAATACCCTTCCTTCCTGTTAAAAATTGTGACCCGTACATATTGTCGTGCGAACCAATTACGAACAATCCGTTCCTGAATCCCCTAAGTCCCTCTTGGCCTTATTTCGGCCTCCTCTGGCCTTCCCTTTCCCGATTATCAAGAATATTCATTGGTACAATAAACCTCCGAAATCCGTTCATGTTACGCCTATGGACAACGATAGACGAAGAAGTGAATCATCCGAATTAAAGTGTTATGAAGTAATAACGAAATTTCAATTTATGGCGAAGGCACAACAATGAATCCGCCAAAATTTGCAATCGAACAGTCTAGAAATCACTTATGTGTATAAATAAACTGTTTTGCTGTTGGAGGAGTCAGTTTAATAAAATTAATATAAATTAGTATATAAGTCAATGTCTTAGATAAAAGAGACCAGAGATATAACATACACCGGTGTTTAACCTGCGCAAATGTTGCCAATTTCTAAAGAAAGGTTAACGGAGTGGGGGAACCGGGCAGAGACCCGAACTCTGTGACAGGGACCGGACTTTGTTTATTAGCATCATAATGAACTATTAGAATTATTTAAAAGATGTTTATTGGAATTTTTGTATTATGAAATAAAATTAACGTGATTTTTTAATATCGAAACAGATGCCACGACATTTTATGTAAAGAGATGACCTTTTATAGAATATTTCGTTAGCGTTTATTTACTACGGACTTTTCTGCAAGAAATTACAGTAAAATGTTGAAATAGAATACTGTTAATAGAGCAAGAAAATAATCGATTAAATAAAAAGTCGATTAACTGATAATCGATTTTCAAAAAAAAAAAACAGAATTATCGAATATTTTAAATAATCGATTATTTTCCATAAATCGATCATTATCAATAATCTATTTTTATTGTATTTCCTTTAAAATCGATAATTCGATTATCTTTGAAATACCGAAAATAATCGATAATTCCAAATCGCCTAATCGAAAATAACCAATTAATTAAGAAGCCGATTCTACGATAAATTGATTTTCCAAAGAATAACCGAATTATCGATTATTTTCTAATAATCCTTTTTTTTATATTTATTTTAAAATTGATTATTCGATTATCGAAAATAATCGATTATTAAAAAGCTAATTAACCGATAAATCGATAATTAAAAAAAAAATAACCAAAATGTCGGTTATAAAAAATAACCGATTATATTCGATCAATCGATTATTTTCATATAATATCTTTGAAAAATCGAAAATAATCGAATAATTAAAAAACCGATTAAACGATAAATCGATTTTTCAAAAAAATCGATTTTTTTAATCAATCGATTATTTTGAAAAAAATCTCCTTTCTTTTTATATTTCCTTTAAAATCGATTAATACATAAAAAAAAACGAAAATAATTTATTAAAAATAATGGATAAATCAATGTTCATAAAAAAATATCAGAATAATAGATAAATCGATTATTTTTGTAACCCCTATCGGTCGCTTGCTTTTATCCGAGCATATAGCTCCAAAATTTAGAGATTCGGATTTTTTGGTTCCGTTATCTTTGAAACCGCATTCGATTGTATAATAAATAATAAATATTGCTAAAATTTGGATTTTTTTAGTAAACGAAAATTTTGTTCGAGTTGTTTAGGGGTTTATAATGTAACATTTTATTAACAATGTGACTAACTTCCGTAACTTTAGTATTTTGTTTGCTTATACTAGATCATTGCGTTTTACTTTGTTTTAAGACTGAAGATTCAAATGTCACTTTCGATTTGGCCTCAAATAAGATGAACCTTGAAATTTTAAGAAGGTCATCCTGTATTTCATCTAATATTCTTATAAAAATAAAAAATAAAATTTAGCTAGCAACTATGCTTCTTTACTTCTTATTTATCTACCAAAAACACTTCTTAAATACAATATTTTATTTATTTACTTCTTATTTAAATTAAATGTTCAAAATTTTACCCTTTTGTAAATTTATGTAATTAATATGAAATCTGATTTCTGAAATATGTATTTGGTGCTTAATATTTATTGAAACCCCTTAATGCGGATCTGAAGTATTCATCCCAGAGGATCATGGCGCTTTATGTCAAAACGTTAATAAATATTTACCGCTGAAAACGAATATATTTTTTATCTTTCATAACATTGGTACTTGTATTATAAGTATATACAATTTTTCAAGATACATCGAGGCATTTTGAACTTGAAATTGAATAAGTAGAATACTTTAAATTGCTAAAATACCAACAAATAAATCAAAAAACAGCTGTCAATGGTGATTGAATTCAGGCGGAGGTGATCGTTGAATGGAAAAATCGGAGCAATTCGGGTGGCGTCGTGCAAACACTGATTTTCAATTGGTGGGTTACTTTGGGTTAAAATAGACAACATGGCAGTGTGCAATGATACATTTTCGGTCTCTTTAATCTAAGGTCAATGTCCATACAAATTAGTATTGTATTTGAGTATAAATGAATAATGTGTCTTATTGTAAATAAATTAAAAAATAAACGGTTTAAAATAAATAAAGGTTATAAATATCAAAGGTACCGCGTGAGAGTCACATTACTGATTTTCTATTCTGTGGTAAAATATTAGGGTCTTCCTCAAATTCTATACTGAATAATATGAAGATAATAGAAAAAAGTCAGTAGCGCCCGATTACAATAATAAAAACATAGCTACGGCATCATTTGGCAAAGCAATTAATTGGCTATTGCCACTTACAGGGGGTTTAGTTAGTGGAGTGTTAATATTATAGGAATAATATGAAATCTTTTTTCATACCTAATAACTTACTTATTTTTTATTTATTGATAGTTATAGATAATATGTATTCGAAATTCAAAGTACTGGTTATGAAGTAGCGGTGTTCTTCATTTTGCAATCATATTCTTGTACCTATTATATAATTTATTCTTCTGAGAAATAGTTCTTTTTTATTTAAAAGTTAAATACCTACTACCTCTAGTTTAATTTCTCAAACCATAATATGCCTTACGTAGCTGCAACGTCTCAAAATTATTTATATTGTATCAAAAGATCCATCAAAAAAATAATTAAAACATTAAACAAATTTAATTCAAAAGTTAACACCGTATTAATTATTCGAACAAAGCTTGAAAGAACGTAGACTCATTTAAATCATATAAAAAGGCAACACAATCTAAATCATCACCCTGCGCCGTATTCTGGAGATGAGAAATTCAACTTTTTTGGCGCTTTTTTTCGCTTGCCGATTAAACGAAAGGGCACAAAGTAAAGAATAAACTAAATAAACTCAACTCGAAGTTTTCTAAAGGCCAGTCTTCGACTTGTTTCTCTTCGAAATTTATAAGTTTCGCATCTAAAATTCTATTCTATAGAATGAAAAATTGTAATGAAACGGAAACATTTTTTACACATGCCGTTTACGAAATATTAGCTTGTGGGCCCTCTGGTTTTGTCCAAAGCTGGTCCATCGATTATACAACACCGACAAAATAATTACAGGGGAATTTATTCAACGTTAATTACATTTTATTACAATAGGAGAAACATTTATTACACCTGCCGTTTCCGAAATATTATAGGTTGTGGGCCACGTTTCGTTTAAAGTTGGTTCAGCACTTATACCCCATCGAAAAAATAACTCGTTTATATTGCGGGATTGCGCTCTGCTCGTCCCGCATTTATTCACTCGTTACATAAAATAAGGCGTTTTATAACTGGTTACATAAATAGCTATTATAGTCTATTTTTATGTATGAGAGAGTATTAAAATAATAAAGCGTTCGTAATCCATAGGCGTAGCACTTCTTTTAGTAGACAGTTAAAATATTTTTTGAAGTTATTCCTCGAGTATACACTTATATTTTCACCTAATTAACCTGCTTATAACTTCTAAACAGCTGAAGGTAAAAAAGTGCAATTTTTTCTAAAATGTTTTATTTTTCTACAAGGTATGTTAAGAACATTGTGTCAAACGGGTTATGTAGGTATAAGGGTTTAAACTTTGACTTTTAAACATCGTTACGTTCATAAATAATAATTTTAATATAAAAACTACTTCTTACCTACAAATCCAAATCAGAAGATGAACTGTCGCAACCAATATTTACAATGAATGGCTCGATCATTTCATCAGTAATATTGTCCAACTTCCACATTTTCTCTTCTTCTTTAATCGTATGATTTACTGCCTTTTCCCAGTTTTCAGGCTTCACATTATTTACAGCCTCCAAAAACAACTGTTTAACATCACTCATTTTAAAAGAATTATTTTTTCTTAAAACTTTTCCCTTTATCTGTGCCCATATCAGTTCAATCGGGTTTACTTCGCAATGATATGATGGTGATCTAACCACCGTCATCCCACGATTTTTTGCAATTTCATCAATTTCATATTTTTTGAATTTTTCTTTACGAAGGGAACACAAATGATACAGTTCTTTTCTCACAGAACCGGGATGGAACTTAATATTCTTTGAATTTAGCCAATTCTGTAAATCTTTTTTTAACCACTTGGTTGTGGGCATTTTTTCTATAAGTCTCGAGTGATACATTTTTTCTATAAGTCTCGAGTGATAACTTGCATTATCCATTACTATTATACAGTTCTGAGAAAGAAGATCTATAATTTGTTCGAACCACTCTTTAAAGACATCAGCATTCATGTCCTCATGGTAGTCACCGGTACGAGTAGATTCAAAAGTCAATAAACCGCCTTAACAAAACCGTTTGAACTACCGATGTGTACTATTATTAGTCTGCGCCCCTTTCCTGATGGTGGATTTAAACCAGTAGATAAATTATTTAAAAAAGCCTGTCTTCGACTTGTAACAGTTTCATCTTGCCAAAATTTATTTGGTTTATGTCCCTCATTGATCCATGTTTCATCTAAATAAAATATATTTCTTCTTTGGTTTCTAATTTCTTTTATAGTCCTTAGGTAATTTCTTCTCCATACTACGATATCGCTTCTTTCTATTAAAATAGACTTTCTGGAATACTTTTTCCATAGAAAACCTATTTCTTTTAAAAGTTTCCATAGTGTGCTTCGACTCATTTCAGGGTAATCCTTATCATCTCGAACCGTGGCAAGAACTTTGTCTACTGTCGGAAATTCTTTTCTAAAGAAGAACGCATGCACTTTCCTTCGAAGCCTTTCTTTCAAAAGATTTTCTAATTGAAATTTTGGCTTTCCTGGAGCTTTACGTGCTGTTTGAAACTCGCCACATTTCTCTTCTTTAACAACTCTGTAAATCGTAGATTTCCCAACACCAAGCGTACTACTAACTATTTCCACTGTGTCATCAACACTTTTACATAAGTGTTTGTCTGTAAATGATTTAAAACAATTAAATATTAATGTTTTTTCATTAACTGTTTAAGGGCCGATTTTTTGTCGTTTACGCGGCCCTTCCAAATTTTCCATGATCACACTAGAATTCACACTGCACCTTGCAAGTTGCAACTAAACGACATTTAGTAAACTGTCAAGAATACACAACTTGGACCTCCTTACTAAATGGAAAACCTATAATTGCATTTTCGGTGAAATTTGTTGGGAAGGTATTTATCTACTTATAATTCGATTACTGTAAGAAATTCTTGGAATTAAAATAAAACAAAATTGGCAAATAGGTACTTATTGAAAATAATCTTAAGGTACGGCTATGTAATCTTTAATACACAGGGCTTTTGGCCTGTCCAAACCTTTTTCTATTGTTCTGTACAGTTTATGTTTATAAAGGACCAATAAACGACCCAAAACTTGTAATAGCTCAGGTACATTTATTACAATTTTAGGAAATATTTAGATTATTCTGTAAAAATATTTAAAATGAGGGTACTAAGTTTTGCATTAGAAATGCTGTTTTATTACTCTCTCATACATAAAAATAGACTATAGTGAATTAAAAGCATTTTATTAACAATTTTATTGAAAAACATATTTTCCGTTATCGACACCTCTTAGATAAAATACCCTTTTTTAAGTAACAGAGCAAAAGTTAAAAGATAAACAATAGGTACAACTGATGGATCGTATTGAGGAGAAAAGTTTTGTGGTAAATAAAATGAAAAAGTAAAAGTTTTACCTGGCGTCGGTCTAGCTACAATCAAGATGGAAAAATCGCTGGGAAAACCATCTGGAAAATATTCTCGCGTAGTGAGCGAAATTTGAGCTTGCTCGCTCCACCTAGAAAGATGCATAAAAGAAAATAAGTGTAAATTATTATTATTTTGATAAAGTGTGAAATATTTTTTTTAAACGGGAATAAAGTTTGGCATTTTGTCTCTTATCAGAGGTACTAAAATGACCACTTTATAAAATTACCTGTGTAGGATAAACCAAAGTCTCGGCCAGTGGCGGCTCGTGGGGTGGTTCACAGTGACAGAATATAGGTATCAGTACAGATGTATGAAAAAACTTTCAGTGTTTTAGAAAGTTTATAATATACCCTTCTAAAACACTGACAGTTTTTTACCTATATCTGTACCGGGATCTATATTCTGCTGCTGTGAACCCCCACAATTTTGGTCACGAGCCGCCCCTGGTCTCGGCTATAATAATGAATCTGCGTAAAAGTCTTCTAAAATGTTTATACGAATGAGCCTTTGCTCTGATATGAGTAATCGCGGCATCCATTTTGTAGAAAACTCTCTCGTGTTCAAAATATCGCGCATGTGATGTGTTCGCTCTTTTACAATCCCCACAGCCTTAGCTATTTCTACCAATTTTAATGGCCGGTCAGTCAAAACAATTTTATGGACTTTAAGGACCATATATTGAACTGTAGCCGATTTTGGCCTACTTGGGTTTTCTGCATCCTCATACAGTGCTTGTACGGTGACGTATGTAATTATCTGCAACTCTTGTTTTGACATTGGAAAGTTATTGAGCAGGCTCACCTAAAGTAGAATCTAGCTCAGCTTTCATTTCTGTGGGACTTAAACCCTTAATAAAATATATTATGACGCCTTGTGTACTTCGAGTTTCTCTATTATTCATAAAACTTGGTTAATTAGTATTGCGGGCTGTCAAATACAAATTTACAATATTACCAGAAAAACTAATGACATATGACATTAAATAAAACAATAAGCAAATGATTAAAATCACAGCCCACTCTAATAGGTCAGATTCGAAGTTTGAAAATCCAAATTCCACATTGACCAATTTCCAGTCTTTATAATATATATTTTTTAATATTATACCTGTGTTTTCCTGTCACAGAAAAAATAATGCATTATACATACACGTCGAGATAAAATTGATTAATTTTTTCCCTTGTATAATAAATATGTTGTCATGATTCCGTCATTGGACCTTTGCTGTCATGTTTCCGTTCTTTATTAGTTATTCGAAACCGCCTTAGGGTGCTGACGGCAATGGTAACGGGATTTAAAATTTGATTTGAATTGTTATTAGAATTATGATTGTCAGTTGGAGATTTTGGGAATTTACAAAGGGGTTTTGAAAAGGTAAAAGGAATAAATTGTATTAGAATAGTTTGTTAAAGTTGAAAAGTTGGATTGGAATGAAATAAAAATTAATTAAAAATAAAAATAAAGAGTATAATTTTAAACAGTTAACAAGGAGTGTGTTTGGAAAAACGTCAGTGCGAGAAACCAGGAGAGCGGAACAGAAAAGAAAAGGCAAGTTTGGAGCAAGGGTTGGAGAAATGTAGAAGAAAGAAGAAAACCGAATAAATTGTTATTCAAAATTTATATTTAGGATTTTTTTTAGTTTTTGAGGGAGCCATTGTAACTACAACCCTAAAAGCTCTATGATATTGCAATAGTTATACCTTGTCCAGGGTAGAACCATTATAATATTTTTAAATAATTAGAAAGTTCGGAAACAAATCTTAAAAATTTCCCTACGAATTATTAAGACCATTCACGAACCCCAAAGGTGAAAACAAATACTTTTAGATTTGAAAAAACCTGTCATCGCCGGGAGTCGTACCCAGACCTTTACGTTTACCGGACGTGTGCCCTTGCCGTCAAACTATCAACGACATTGACTGTTGAGATTCTTAAACGAGAATTTGAAGTGCTAGTTCTAGCCAGACGACGTTCAGGTTCTTTCTCAAATCTACAAATACCTCCAATACAGCATCGGTGTATATGAGAAATTCAAGTACGATGACATTTTTTTCCAAATAGGTTTAAAAAATAATAATATATTCTAATGAAATTAATTAATATATTTACCGGTACGCCCATTCTGAAGCAGGTGGTTCTCGATCATCTGAATTGTTGAAACATCTTCCTTGAATTCTTGTTACACCCTGGGGTTCTTCATACAGTTCTGCTGCTTTAATCAGATCGACAACACTAGCTGGAAGAAGAATAACAAAAAAAATTTAAATATGTAAATAAATAGTATTTATATGGATTAGGTATCAAATTGTCTAGATAAATTCTTATTATTATCTATCAAATATTTTGACAGATGTCAAAGACATAAAATAACAAAATTTGAACATGAACAAATAACGCACATGACAACTATACCACTTCAACAACACCGTATCCAAATCGTTATACAATAAATATAGGTTCTACTAGGTGGCCGGTATGCCCACAGTCCTTTCTCCTCTACTGTGGAACCTAGTGGCAGATTAACTGCTGAAAACACTGAACAATCAAGGGATGTACGCCCAAAGATATGCCGATGACATAGTCATCCTTATCTGAGGGAAACATCAAACCATGCAACAACCGAACTCATGCAAAGAAATGTGGTGCGTTAAGGAAAACCTCCTGGTAAATCCTGACAAGGCACAACTCATAACCTTTACTCGGAAAACAAGGTTCGAGGTCTTAGAAACTCTGTTTGGAGGAAGGCTAAACAAAACGAACCAAGTAAAATATCTGGGTCTAATCCTAGATAACAAACTTACTTGGAACCAACACTTACAAAAAGTGACCAACAAATGTAAAATGTCTTTCAATTTAGGGAGACGGGCATTTGAAAAAACATGGGGATTAAAACCAAAAATGGTCCACTGGCTATATTTGGCAATAAAAAGATCCATGATAACTTATGGAACGGTTGTTTGGTGGACTAAAGTAAGCCAGAAAACAGCCCTCAATACCCTCTCAGGAGTTCAGAGGCTGGCATGCCTTTGTATTACAGGAGCACTGAGAAGTACACCGACAGTCTCTATTGAAATTATTCTAAACCTCCCACCCCTTGACCTAGTCATAAAAGGGGAGGCTAGAATGAGTGCATACAGACTGGAAATCTCCAACAACTGGAACCCACTGGGACATATAAAACATACCACAATAACACATGACGTAAATGATTTTATATTAAACATGGGATCAGATCACATGACACCCCTCCTAACCTTCAACATACTCTTCCAAGTCAACTGCAACTGGAACGAGGTAAATAAGGAGATAGATAAATACTTGCTTGGCGGTCTCGTATGGTATAGGGATGGATCTAAAACTAACAAGGGAACAGGCTCTGGCGTACATGGAGTTAAACCCAAATGCGACATCATCGTCTCACTGGGAAAACATGCCACTGTATTTCAGGCTGAAATGCATGCAATCGAATTGTGTGCACGAGAGAATTTAAGAAGGAAGTACAAAAAACAAACCATCCTAATTCTCTCAGATATCCAAGCAGTCTTAAAGGCTCTTGATTCAAACAGAATCAAGTCAAAACTTGTCTGGAACTGCCTAGGAATACTAAATGATCTGGCAACCCACAAGGTAAAACTAGCGTGGGTACCAGGGCACAAAGGGATCCAAGGAAATAAAAAGACTGATGAAATCGCCGAAGAGGGATCAAATTTACCATTCATAGAACCCGAACCTGTATTTGGGACAAGCAAAGCCTCTGCTCGACAGGCAGTGAACAGGTAGATAACCACAAAACACCAAATTTACTGGCAACAGATGAGAGGGCGCAGAATCAATAAGCTCATGCTAAGGTGACCAATACCACGCAAGGCTACTGAGGCACTACAACTCACAAGGCCTCAGATATCCACCATTGTGGGATTACTAACAGGGCACTGCTTACTGAGACACCTTCATATGATGGGATTACACAATGATCCCGCTACTTGCATGGAAGAGGAAAAAACTTATACGAGTTTATGGTACACTGACCAATTATCTTTAAACGAAAGGACAGTCTTTCGCAAGATCGGTCTCTCCGTCTCTCTCTTACAAACGGTAACCACTGCACTAAAATCTAATCTTGACACTAGTAACAATATTTTTGAGTCAAACTATATCCATAACGTATCTTTTCCTGCGCTAATTTTGCAGTGTCAACTCTAAATACTCCGACGGATAATTTCCAATTAATTTCGCTTGTTGTCAACCATAAACCACCAATGAAAGATAATCAGTATTCGATATGAAAGGGTGTTTCGCCCCTTAGGGAATACGTGCATTTCCTTCCTCGCATTCCAGTATGTGTCATAATATGTCCTTTTCAGCATTCTAATTTGTCGATATTTAAAAGTAATTAGAATTAGATGATCATAGGATAATGTCAAGTAGAGTAATGAATCACTTTCTGTGCGTATGCAGTTATTAAAATTCCGATAATTCCGATTTAACTATTCAAAAATAGTATATTGGGCAATGAATGCAAAAATTGTATTTCTGTGAATGTTACATACTCTACTCTATCTACAACTTTTTTCCAATTAAATATTTATTATAATAAATTATATATTTTTAGGTTTATTATTTAGTTAAGAATTATCTCGTAAAATTTATGTTGACATGTATAGCTTATCCGCAATGAATATGTCATGGTAAGTCAAATTTAATTAACCCCACATACTTTGATTTTCTTTTACTATACGGAGAATGGTCGCACTACGCAGCTTTCTGAGTGCCTTTTAAACTCCGCCATTTTGAACCCTTATTACGTGTTGCCTACATCTTGGCGCAATATTTTTAATAGGTGCGTTTTAATCAATCGCTTCTGCTTCGGAATTGTCAGTTTTCTTGTTTTAATCTGACAGGTTAAAACGACTAAACCGACAATTCCGGAAGCAGAAGCGGATGATTAAAACGCACCTGATATTTTGCTTGCTGCTGTCAGTGTCAGTGAATATTATTTTTGAAATCACAGTTTATTGCTAAAGAATCAGTTAGCTCACTCGGACCAGTTTAAAGTTCCAAAATAACATCCACTCCAGGGATACAAATTTAGGATACGCAGAAGACTGCTGTTTTATTATAGGTGGTTGTCATATATTGTATTATCCGAGTTGCAAGTGTATAAACTGAAACATTGAGATCCAAAGTGGCGACGCAGAGTGAGCGATCTGATTTTTTAGCTGTAAACTGTGTCACAGGGTTCAAAATGGCCGCGCCCTATGTTGGGCGTGTCGGACCTCTTTCTTGCCTCGTATAGTAATCAAAGTATGTGATTAACCCTCTCTTTTGACTTTGACGGTTTTGTTTCTTGTTTAATTTCCATTTTTGTATTAAATATTTTGCCACTTTTCAATACATTGAGTCCTTGATGATCCATTTAGGTGTGCCTGATGATGAAGTAACTACTTCGAAACCAGTCGCTAATTAAATTGACTTTTGTGACACATAAAAAACCCTTCTTTTCTTTTCACCGCAATCCTAACCATTCACATATGGCTACCCTCACCCTTAATTAGTAAAAAATCGGTTATTGATCCGAAAACAAATAATAATATTTTTGAAAATCCCTAAATAAAATCTCTAAACTACCTCAAATTATTGAAAAACAAAAAATTACCTTTATGACATAGTTAAAAAATATTTGTAACAATTATAATTTACGGTAAAATTGGAAGAATTTCGAATCAAAAATCTAATGGAGTTACTTTTGGAAACTGTTGGAAATACATCCAATATATTGTATTAATTCATAAAGCTAGTCCGACTCTTCAGAGCCATACTTATATTATTAAGTAATATTCTATCAATTAACTCTTCAACAATAATATATTATTCACAGAAACTTAAAAAGGCCAACCTAATATAACAAATCAGTTAAAGAATTAGAAAATTACTTTTCTTCACGCTTACATATCGGCATAAGGCATAAGGCAAGACACAATTTATAAACAAAGAGCACATTCGACAGTTCGGAACTAACTCGTCAAGACAATATAGGTCAGAAACCCGAGAGCATAAAAAGGGGTTGCTCTTCTACAGGGCAGAATGCTTCATAACTTGCAACTATGCACTTCTCAATATAATGTTTAGTTTTTCTAGACAAATTAACAAACGTAACTGTAGTTAGTACCAAATGTTATTGTAATAAGTTATGTTGAAGTGTTTAGTAACATGTGACTTGAAATAGACAATGTCAGCATCAAATTACCAGATCCACTATGAGCACACACACCTTATTAAAATAATGGATTACTAGTCACTTAGACTTGGTCAGTCACGGCCGTATTAAACGATGTGTAATATTCGGTAGCAACAACCTACAAGCTCTTTATAGCACATAAACATTTTTTTAATATTAAAATTAGATATGGAAGTTGAAGGTACATCACAGCTGTAAAAGAGGCTAAAGAGGTAATCAAACAATTATATAGATTTTTTAATTATTAATTTATTTACCTTCGCCCTATTTCTAACTACTAGGCATAAACACTGATGCTGGTAAAGACGCTACCGCCAAATACAAGAAATTTAACCGAATCCTTTGATGTTCCAATCTATGGCACCCTACGCTATACTTCGTACATATTGATATAACGCCTGCCAACTGTGGTATGTAACTACACGGGCAGTTTGTTGAGCTTTATAGGTACGCCGACTTTCCTCTGGATAGTCACTCATCCAAGTACTAATTGCGCGCGGCCTTGCTTAACCACAGATATTGATACACAATAATGAATCTGCTAAGCCGAGCCGCTGCCCTATTATATGAATTAATAGCAGTAATAGTACTTGATCGTTTAAACCATTTCAAAACTAGATTCCGAAATAATAGTCATTAATAGAATTTTAGGAATATGTGAAGAATGTTGACAGAGTTGCCATATGTATCTTCTATTATCTATACATACCAACGTAAAATTTATTTTTGCCCCGTAACCTCTAAAATCCTTAGCCAAATAGAGAGGACGCGTAACAAGCATTGTGTGCCGATTCACAGGTTTACAAAAAAAAAGTCCGGACTATTATACCGGACCATGGTATTCCTAGGTATTTTGGCGTCCTGAATCCGATCTCAGGGTCAGTTTTGCCCCATCACGTCAGAAAACCCAGATTTCAAGGTCATTTAGAGGTTAAAGTGGTTCTTTTTCGGACAATTTCTCAAGCGATCTGTTAAGTTGAGGGGTAAGTGTCTAGGTCGTGAATACCTTCCAAACATTGTAAAGGGCCATGAATCTCGACCAGGATCAGCGCATGGACAGCCCAGTGGATAAAATGTTACCAAGATGGTTGTATCTCGTAAATTTCGATCTCCCTGCCAAAGTGTTCAATTTCGGCGATCCATTTGCTGTGAGATAATGCCAGTGGATCCAGCACTGACCCAAATGGCCCTAGAACCTTGTCAGAACATTGGAGTTATGCTTCATGTCCCGCTCAGGTTTGGCCCAAGGTGGAGAACTGGCTCAGGGGGTTACTTACTGGCGACTTTCTATTCCACTGCCAAGCGTCGATTGCGACGATACATTTGCTGTGAGTTCATGACCGTCCACCCAACATTAACCTTAAGGACCCAGAATCTTGCCAGATCAGAGAGATTGAATTCCAAGTTATAAAATATAACGCTAAATAGGTTGAAAATAACAGAAATTTATTACAATATAGATAAAAAAAGATAATTAGGAAGAAATTAGTTCAAAAATATTTTCTATTTTAAGAAATCTCAAAAATTGGTTGAATTACGGAAAATAAAAACGTTTTGAATTTAAAGTTTTAAAAAATGACCCTAAATAGCTTAAAAATAACATAAATTTATTATAATATAGATGAAAAGTTAATTAGGCAGAAATTAATCCAAATATATTTTTTATTTCGAAAAATCTCAAAAACTGGTTAAATTACGGAAAACAAACGTTTTGAATTTCAAGTTTTAAAAAATGACGCTAAATAGCTTAAAAATAACAGAAATTTATTACAATATAGATTAAAAAATTAATTAGGAAGAAATTAGTTCAAAAGTATTTTCTATTTTGAAAAATCTCAACATCTGGTTGAAAACAAACGTTTTGAATTTCAAGTTTTAAAAAATGACGCTAAATAGCCTAAAAATGACAAAAATTTATTATAATATAGATGAAAAAGCTAATTAGGAATATTTTTTATTTCGAAAAATCTCATAAACCTGCTTCAGCAGAACAAAGATGACAAACTCTGAAGTTGTGGGTTGGGATCCTCGGGCCATTTTCTGCAACCTTAGTTTGCCCCGGACAGTATACTCAGCTTCACCCAATTTTTGAACGATGTTCTAGGAGCACTTTGAGAAGTGCTGGCAATTACTGACGATAAGTCAAACGCCAAAATTCTACGTGTTGGCAAGGGAAGCAAAATTCATGAGCTCGAATACCTTGAACCACTTGAGCATAACTCCAATGTTCTGGAAAGGTTCTAGGGCCATTTGGGTCAGTGCTGGATCCACTGGCATTATTTCACAGCAAGTGGATCGCCGAAATTAAATACCTTGACAGGGAGATCGAAATTTGCGAGATACAACGATCATGACAACATTTTATCCACATGGCCGGTCCTGTGCTGGTCCTGGTCGAGATTTGGGGACCGTTTCCAATGTTTGGAAGGTATTCAAGACCTACACAGTTACCCCTCTCAACTTAACAGATCGCTTGAGAATTTGTCACGGAGCCAGTTCCAAAAAATCACCATTTTGGCCTCTAAATGACCTTGAAATCTGGTTTTTCTGACATGATGGGGCAAAACTGACCCTGGGATTGGATTCAGGACGCCAAAATACCTAGGAATACCATGGTCTGGTCAAATAGTCTGGCCTTTTTTTAAATCTGTGTTATTAATTGGCCGCCATTAGTTTGGTGTCAATGATTTCGGCGACAATAAAGAAGTTTTGAAAGACTTTTAAGAAGATTTCGTAAAACTGGCACCGTTGCTCATGAAAAGAATACCATAAATAAGCCCACAACAGATCTCGAAACTAATCAACAAAATCAACAGAACACAAGAATTGTGGCAAAAACTAAGATAATTTTTAAGAGTTGAATTTAAGATTATTCTGGTTGGGAAACCCTGTGTATATGAAACTAATTTTAATTTGTAGCCGCCATTGAGTCGTATATTTATGCCAAAGGAATTTTTAATATCGTTTGTAGTTTACCCACCAGGCTTCGTCCCGTTGAGCGTGACCCACCCTGTATATATATTTTTCTTGTGACTTATTTATTGTTCATCATTTATTTTGAATTTTTACGCTTTGAACTTACTTTATACCTAAAAAGATCAATAAAGTACTAATCACATAAAAAAGTTCATTGTTTTATTTCCAACATGTTACGCCACTGGTCGAATAGCATTAGTGTCAGAATGGAACATGATTTATTTACCTAGTCTAAAATTATAGTATCTAGTATGTTATTTTTAGTTTGGATAGCTTTTTGTTTTTAAATAAGGATTAATAGTCATTTGAGATTTATATATAAATGTCAAATATTTTTGATTTGTAAAAATTATAATAAAGTTTTCGTTCTACGATATTCCTGTCTTTTTGGATTTGTATTTCACAATAACCCTGTCCCTTACCTCCTATTTTTATTGGAATTAACAATTCACCACTAATACATATATTATTCGTTTAAAAAAATATAATGAATCGTGGTTTTTGCTGATTTTTGTCAGAATTGAATCATCGTTTTAATTAATGCATAAAAATTAAAACATTTCATTTAAATTTTTAAAGATTACTTCCTATAAATTATTTCTATTTAAATACCGTCACCTAGGGCTCGTTTAAACAACTGACTGAAAGCTATTTTCAAATATTTTACTAAGTAACCAATTTTCTTTTAAACGACACAGTAGTTACTTATAATTTTTTTTATTAAATTAAGTTTCCCAATCGCCCCTACCAGTTATCTCATTAAATAGAGCATAAATTGTTAAATGAAACTTTCTTAAAAGTTACTCAAACTTTTTTGGACATTTATTGGACTAATAATGGACATTTATGGAGACAAAGTGATTTTTTGCGTTACTATAGCGAATTATGACCTCTAACATCGAAATTAGAAAGTTGAAAACAATTCCCAAAATTTTCTCTTGGGCGATTCTGAGTTATAAATTACAATCCTGTACATTTTAACAATTTCAAATTTATTTCTTTCAACCACCGAAAAAAAATATATCGTACATTCATAAAACATTTATTGCCAAAAACATTTTTATTGTGGGGTAAGATTTTTTTCCGATAAACGTTTTTCATTCGATATATTGGAAAACCGCTTTCCACCAGGATTAAATATTCATGGAACAATTCGTCATGAGTGAATTTTTCAATATTTTCAAATATGATCCATCCCCATCCTATTTACACCGTATAAAATTAACACGATTCGTAATAACGGAAACAACAGATGAAAACGTAATTCGCTCTATTTGGGGCTCTGCAGGCAGAGGTAGAATACTCAATCTCTATTTCACGCTGAAAATAAACTGAAAAAATTGCATAACATCTGACATTGTATACCGTTTTTACTTAGCTACACCGTATTTTAGTTTGTATTGTTCAAAAGATATTTAATGTAGAAATGGACTAACAGTTGATATTAAAAAACAACAAGAGAAGAAAGGGTAATTGGAAAAAATTCAAATGGAAAGTCACCAGGAAAAGATGGAATTAACATCGAACTCATTAAATATGGAGGCAACGAATTGAAAAAAAAGTATTATCTTTAATTATTCATAGAATATGGAAAGAAGAAAAAATGACTATGACAAAAAAAGAGGAAGACGATCTAATAATTATGGAAAGAAAAATTATGAGAGCAATATAAGGACCAATTAAAAACACAGAAGAAGAATACAGAATTAGAGCAAATGAGGAAATTAAACAATGGCTAGAAGAAGAAATAATAACAAGAAGTAAACAATCCAGAGTTAGATGGTTGGGACACATTTGGAGAGCAGGAAATGGAACAATGAGATCCAGGAGGAAGATGAAGACGTGGAAGATCCAGATCAGGATGGCTGATGGAAGTGAAAGTTCTAAACGGGACAGGAGTGAATAATTGGTAAGAAAAAGTAAAGGATAAAATAAATGGAGGGACACTTCAAAAAGTATTATTTAAGGGAGTAAAATTGATCTACCCAAAATATGGATTTAGAGAGAGAACAGCGGCTTTATATAATAATAAGAGAACGAAAACCAAATTTTTAGTAAATTGAATAAATCTTTTTGAAATTACCGATCACGTAGACAAATTTAAAAACGAAGATTGAAAGGAATAACTATTGTAATAAAAGGGGTTAGAGCAAAATTGATATAGTAAAGAAAAGATAAAATTAGATGAAATTTGATAATAATGCTGTTAATGTGGAATCACTTACAAATTGAATTTGAGAGTTCAAAGAACTTGATGGCTAAGGTTAATATTTTTTAAACTTTCTATGTTTTTAAAATTATCTAATCAAAACTTCAAAACCTGAACTTAAATTGAAATCAGAAAGCAGAATGTCAAAAACAACTGGGTGCTCTTTGAAGGGTACTTTAGAATTTTGAAAGGTCCTACTGTCCTACAGTTTTACCGACATAGAAACTTAGACATGATTCACAAGTTGCTGCCTAAATAGATACCACGTGGTTGTTGAATTGTGGTCTAATAAAATTTCGTACGAAATCCATTAAAACCCATATATCTAAAATTATTGTTAGAAATATTCAAAATAATTTATCTTCCACCTGCTGCCCGTAGTTATGCCAACAAAAAAATGTTTTGATGTTGAATGTTTGATATAAGTCAATTTTTTGTAAATTTCAATTTTTAATTTATAAAAGTTGTTCCAGATTAATAATCATTTATTGTTTAAAACTCTCCTCTACAGTTGGTCAAATCGCAACAGGTTATCGGGCCAGACGCCTCAAAAATAAAAAACATAACTAGAGAGTTTTAAGTTAATTTGTGACAAAGTATGAAGATGAACGTATTTATTTGCGATGGAGTTTGTCATTGCAAATTGAAAAACATGAGGGAGCTTCAAGTTGGACCAAGTGGAGGCGCCAGATTGAGCTCTTGTTACGGCATCACGAAGTTCTAGGGGTGGTGCGAAGTCTGTTAATAAGAAGACTGTTCCCAATAAAATTGAGGATAATATTAAAATGTCGAAAGAAAAATCTGCGAAAATTCTAAGGTGTTTTAAATGTCATAAAGTTGGACAATTTGCTAAGAATTGTAAGAAGAGTCCTTTGAAAGAAAACCAAACATCAGTCGTAATAAAGAACCAGAAGGGGACGCCTGTTCTTTTGAAGTAAATTTTGATATACAATGTGACACTGACAACGATACGAGCTTATGGTTAGCAGATTCTGGTGCTTCAGCACATATGACCAATAATAAAAATTATTTTTTAATTTATGATCCATACAGCTCTCCAAAAAAGGTGTAAGTTGGAAATGGCAATACGATGCTTGCTTATGGACAGGGTGTTGTCAATGTCAAAATGAAAGTTTATAATAAGTGGGAAATGAATTATCTCGAAAATGTATGGGAGGTTCCTGAGGTTGAGCGCAATTTATTTGCAATAGGACAGACATTAAATAAAGGCTTCGACTTTAAAGCCGATAAAGACGGCTGTGTCGTCTCGAAAAATGGTGTTGCACGGTTAACCGGTAAAAGAAATTTAAAAGGACTTTGTTTTAAATATGAAAGTATGTGTACCCGAAATTCCTGCTAATGTATACATATCTTCATCTCCTGAGACTTTGCAGTTATGGCATGAAAGATTATGTCATCAAAACATTAAACATGTTAAAGATTTCTTGAAAGTACATGGCATAGATGCAGTCGACGATGTAAATAATACGTTTTGCGAAGGTTGTATTTTTGAAAAACAACATAGACGGTCATTTAAGTCCCGCAAACAGACCTACTAAGCCAGGAAAGATCATTCATGGTAACGTATGTGGGCAGATGCAAGAAATTTCCCTGGGCGGTGCGAAATACTGTGTCTGTTTTACAGACGATTATTCAAAATTTCGTCGAGTATTTTTTATTAAATCAAAGTCCGAAGTTGCATCTTCTTTACAGACTTTCATTAATGAAGTCACAGCCGCAGATGTTAAAATCATCGAATTTCTTAGTCACGGAGGAAAGGAATTCGATAATGTTGATGTGAAAACAATTCTCCAAAATAAAGGTATACATTTTCACTTGCCAATGCCGTATACACCAGAACAAAATGGCCTGGCTGAGAGGGAAAACCGAACCTTAGTGGAGAGTGCCAGATCCATGATTTACTAAAAAGATTTGCCAGTTAAGTTATGGGCTGAAGCAGTTAATATGGCTGTACATGTTCTTAACAGAACGAGTCCTACATCAGTCATCAAAAAATCACCACTAGAACTATTGAGAGGTAAAATAGTACCTATTGACACTTAAAAGTATTTGATTCACCTTGTTATGTTCATATTTCGATAAAAACACAATAATAATGGGATAGAAAAAGTATTAAAGGTCATTTTGTTGGCTATTGTGGAGAGAAAAATGGCTATAGAGTCTGGCTTCATGATAAAAACAAAGTAATTACAAGTAGAGATTTGATTTTTCAATCTGAAGAGACTTCTCAACCGAAAGAGTTATCTCTTGAACACCAAAGAAATCGTTCCGTAGAATTTTTAATTAGAGACAATGTCAATAATGAATCAAACTCGGATATAGAAAGAATTAATGTAAATAGTTTTGAAGATGAAGAACAAGAATCGACAGAAGAAGAATCAGTAGAAAATGGCGATGCAGTGTCATTGAGAAAAAGTAAGCGTTAAAATCGAAAACCGTCTTACTTAAAAGACTATGTACTTTTGGCAGAAAGTGACGATACACTAGAGTTCTATGAGGGTGCAATAAGTTCTGACGACGCTAAAAACTGGAAACAAGCTATGAACGATGAAATGCAATCATTAATTGAAAACAACACGTGGACTCTAGTTGACTTGCCACCAGGACTCAAGCTCGTATTGAATCGATGGGTTCTACGCATTAAAAGAAAAGTAGATGGTAGCTAGGCTGGTAGCTAAGGGCTATAGTCAGGAAGCAGAAATTGATTACGAAGAAATTTTTAGGGGTGTTGCTCGTTTCGACACTGTCAGATCAGTCTTAAGTATTTCGACATCACAGAAATTACATCTTCGTCAATTCGATGTTAAGACTGCATTTCCCTTGAGGAGGAAGTTTTCATAAGACAACCTGAGGGGTTTGACGATGACACCGGAAGAGTGTGTAGATTAAATAGGAGTCTGTACGGACTGAAGCAAGCCCCGAGATGCTGGAATCAAAGTTCGTGGAATTAAAAAAAAAAGATCTAAAAGTAAGCACTGTAGATCCATGTCTATTTATCCGCATTAAACATAATCGGAAATTGTTGATTGCTATATGTAGACGATGGATTGCTCGCTGGAGAAAAGAGTGAAGAAATAGATTCTTTTTTGGAGGTACTTAGTACCGAATTTAAAATAACTGTGGGTGCTCTTGACAACTATCTAGGACTTCAGATACAACAACTAAAAAATGGTGATATTTTTTTGAGTCAAACTTCTTATATAAAGAAAATGTTAAAAAAATTTAGTCGAACTCAGTTGTTACACCCTGTATCGATTATGATGTAGAAGAAAGCAGTTTACTTGGAAGTGAGATCCCGTATAGAGAAGCAGTTGGAAGCTTGATGTTTTTGATGATGGCTTCAAGGCCTGATATTGCATATACGTTGAGCATTATTTTAGAACGACTAAATGCACCACGAGAATCTGATTGGCGAGCCTTAAAAGTTTTTAGATATCTACAAGGGACAGCCGAATTTGGATTACTTTATAAAGCTAATCACAACTCGGGAATTTTAGACGTTTGTAGTGATGCTGATTTTGCAGGTGACGTCAGTATTAGAAGATCACGAACTGGTGTGATAACTATGTACTCTGGAGCAGCTGTAAGCTGGCGTAGTCAAAAGCAGAAGAGTGTAGTATTATCTACAACAGAAGCCGAATACGTAGCTGCCAGTGAAGCTACTGAGGAATTATTTGGATGAATAGACTATTGAGCGAAATTATGTTTTTAAAGGATATTCCAACTTTACATGTTGATAATGCAAGTGCTATGAAATTGATAAAGAATCCAGAATTTCACAAAAAGTCTAAACATATTGAAATACGGTTTCATTTTATTCGTGAAAAATATAAGGAAGATATTATAAGCATTGAACATGTTAGCAGCGATAGACAAGTAGCCGATATAATGACGAAACCGCTGGCACATGGAAAATTTATTAAAATAAGGAATATGCTAGGCATAAGCAGCCTCAAATAATGCTAATGGAATTGTTTTGGGAGGAAGTGTTAAAAATATTCAAAATAATTTATCTTCCACCTGCTGTTTTGATGTTTAATGTTTAATATAAGTCAAGTTTTTGTAAATTTAAATTTTCAATTAATAAAAGTTGTTCCAGATTAATAATCATTTATTGTTTAAAACTCCTCTACAGTTGGTTAAGTCGCAACAACAATAATAATAATAATAATAATAATAATAATATTCGCCGTAATTCACCCTATTACAAGTAAATTTCTACCCCTAAAGCTGACAGAGCTTGTGTGGGAAAGGGACGGTTATTATTATTATTTTCTGTGGATCTCTAGGGCGACATAAAAATGATTTATGGAGGTATTTGACTTACAGGTGAGGACACCCCGGAAAACCTCATCCACCGTCATATGCTGGCGCCATTATTAATTATTTATTTTGAATCATCCAAGTGAACCGCATACAGTTCATATACAATTCACTATGAAATATTCTGTATAACTAGTCAATAATCCTTTAGGGAATTGTAATTAAAAATATATAATAAAAAAAATAACTGTTACTAACCTTCATTACTCATAAATTGCCCATAGGTTCCACCAAATTTGACAGTTACTATAAACCATATCCAAAAAATGAAGAAATCACTAAACCGAAGTTCTGCTCTAGATTTGTCTTTGGTTTTAAACCGCATGACTTCCACTGCGGCTCCGAATGCTTCTTAATAGCCAATTTTTCATCACTGGTTCACTCCTAGTAATAGAAACAACTATTTTAGTTTAAAAATTACAACTTTTAAACCAACAAAACTATCAATATATCAGAACATATTACAGGAATAGCAACATTTCAAATCGAAAGTTTTATTTCATTTTTTATTTACCTATAATACAATTGTTTTTCTTAAAATATAGTTTTCAACGTTACTATTAAATCTTTTTTGTGTTATTGCATTTCGGTTTTTAACGTAATATAGAACATTTAAAGAAAGTCATTCACCCAACGAACGTATTTGCTATGTTGTCGGTAATGGAGGCCTTTCACGCTCCGATATGGCCTGCAGGCCAAAATGCACAGTTCTGATTTAAAGGCAATATTTAATCAGCTCATTTCACTCTTCATCTTCACATTAGACAAAAGACGACAAACGAGAAGAGGTCAGATGTCAGTTCGAGAACTTCACGTTGAGTTATGGGCTGAATCGATGGACTGTACAGTTCAAATCTCACGAAAATCGTAGCGTGTAGGGCCTCCTTTAGTCAGATCGAGCACTTCACGTTGAGTTTTGAACTAAATCGATGGACTGTACAGTTCAAATCTTTAACAGTGATTAGTGATATGGTTCAAATATGAAATTACAACAAAATATTTAATATTTATGAGGCCCTATACGCTCCGATATGGCCTGCTGGCTAAAATGCATAGTTCTGATGTAATGGCAAGATTTAATTAGCTCATTTCACTCTTCATCTTCACATTAGACAAAAGAGGACAAAAGAGGACAAAAGAGGACAAAAGAGGACAAAAGAGGACAAAAGAGGACAAAAGAGGACAAAAGAGGACAAAAGAGGACAAAAGAGGACAAAAGAGGACAAAAGAGGACAAAAGAGGACAAAAGAGGACAAAAGAGGACAAAAGAGGACAAAAGAGGACAAAAGAGGACAAAAGAGGACAAAAGAGGACAAAAGAGGACAAAAGAGGACAAAAGAGGACAAAAGAGGACAAAAGAGGACAACAGAGGACAAAAGAGGACAAAAGAGGACAAAAGAGGACAAAAGAGGACAAAAGAGGACAAAAGAGGACAAAAGAGGACAAAAGAGGACAAAAGAGGACAAAAGAGGACAAAAGAGGACAAAAGAGGACTAAAGAGGACAAATAGGAGAGGCCAGATGTGAGTAACATCGGGCACTTCACGTTCAGTTATGAACTGAATCGATGGACTGTACAGTTCAAATCTCACAAAAATCGTAGTGTGTAGGGCCTCCTTTAAGCTAAGTGATTTTTGTAGATGGTGTTTAATGAAGGAAGTTCACAATAGTAGTTATTTTATAAATAATGTTTCGTATTATATATTGTGGAGCTTGTACTCAAATTCCCATTGATATTGATTTAATAATTTTTCATTTAGTCGATATGAATACATATTATTATGTATAATAGGATTCATTTTCAATCGGTAAATTATAATAGCCCTGGTACTTGGGCTGTGTTCTATTTCATCTACAAATTCTATGAAGATCAAATCTCACGAAACAATGAATACGTGAACAAAATCCGATTACCAAATATTTTAATATATAAATTTTTACCAATTATTATTTATTTATTTATCCTTTATAAAAATGGCATACGAATTGAAAAATGTATTAAACATTTTAAAATTAATTTGACATTATTGAAAAAAGGTTTCAAAAAATGTATAAAACAATGGAAAATTTAATCATCTCACTTCAGGATGGATTATAGTTTAAATTTACAAGTTGGTGGTTTTCTCTTTATTCGTTTTTGAGTTATCGTGGATACAGACTCACACAAATACACTCAGTCAAACACACATATATATCATCGCGAAAATGGTCAAAACAGATTCAGGAGACCCCAAAATGTAAAGATCCGTCGAAACAAATCCTGATTCCTATACTTTCCTTATACTGTTTAAAGAAAAGGAAAAATGTTATATTTTAAAAACCAAACGGGGAGAGTCTTCAAAAGCAATCTTTGAATGATTTTAGGATCATAATCGTGTGGGAAAATGCTTTTAGTATCTCCGTAGCTACATTTCGAACACAAAGTGAGGAAAACCAACGAATTTGTAAGGCTAAATGACTTGCTAATAATTCGATTTAACGAAGGTCTTTCTTAAACGAGCCTTATGGCGGCAGTTTCAAAATGCTCGGCGGTTTTGTTCTTCGATGATAAAACGATAAAATGACGAAGTGACACCTGACTTCACATAAGAGATTAATTATATTTTCTTAGTAACCGGATGTATTCCATAATGGATACACGATTTTCGGTGTTAGATAAGAAAATAGGTCAAACTCGTGTGAAAATTCATCCAGATCATTTACTTTCGAAACTTAAATTCATTTTTTTCATACACAGACTGGTGAAAATGAAAGAAAAGCATTCATTATTTCGTGAATCAGGAAATGTGGAGGAAAATCCTGAAACCGGTCGATTTTTATTATCAAACTTTATGTGAGATAATATTTATACGTGAGCGTGATTGCGTAAAAGATGATTTTTCTAAATAGAAATGTAGGTCATGCGACACCTCTTCTGAAAGGTTTGTTAATTGTCTATCCAACATAAATCAATAGGATTAAGTAATTGAGTTTTGTGCACTGCTAAAAAATGCATTTATAATATTACAAAAATGGCATCATTATCTCAAAATATGTAGCATATATTTATTAACAACAATTTTTTCAAAATGTTAACTAGCTTCAAATCAAAAGCCATCATCAGTTATTACACTTAAGAACTAGAAAGTTCAAAATATATGATTGTTGTCACTCGTTTAGATATTCTTGACTCGTACTTTAGGTGACTTCCCAGACTAATGTAAACTGCTATTTTGTGTCTCTTAACCTATATTGAAAACTTAACTCACGCAGACGAAGATATGGGCTCAGTATGCATCAATGCATTTCTTACATACACAGATGCTGTATAGAGGTATTTGAAGATTTGAGAATCAATGAGATGGCTAAAGGCATAAAAGACTCATTGTGTAATTATCTGAAGACATGCCAATTTTCAATTCAGCTGGATGAGTCCTGACGGATTTCTAACAGTTGAATTCACCACAAATTATAAGTACGCTCACCAAAATGGACTGTCGGTGCTAGCTGCAACCATCTCCATGTGGACAATGAAAATTCAACATGTTGTAAAACAGCACAAACGCTGCATGAAAAAAACTTTCAACTTTGTACATATTTACATTCCTTCACTTAACTACTACCTACATATTTAATACTGCACTAGGACTGCTCAGAGAACTTATTTTTTATATATTATAAATGAATATTCATGATGCTGGTGAGAGACGACCTTTACTTCATGAAGGTATGAATCGCTCTATGGATTTGTATTGTTTTAAAGCGAAAGATAGACATATGATTACGTCACCTTAACTAGTTAGCTGTTTGTTTTTCACGCGGTAGTTTGTTGTCATGCATAGCCTTTGTCACGTACACAGTTAGCCGCTAAGAAATGAGCACCTGTGTTCGAGAGCACAGGACCGCCTTTTATATGTTTCAAAACCATTCGTTTTGGAACAAGTCCACTTTACCAACTAATGAAGCGTTATTGTTGGCATATGTGAGGTTTATACCAAATTTCGTAAAGATATCTACAATAGTCTCACAGTTATTGGAAAAAATTGATTTTTTTCTGAAAACTTTATTAACCTGTAGCACAAAAGTTACGTGTTCATAAGAACTTTTTGCCTTAAAATTAGTCAAAGATTCACTATTTAAAGTTTGTATAAGTACTTAATAAACACCCTGTATAAATTTTGCTACAATTCTCTATCCGCGTTTGCTGACTTGGAAAATAAATACCGAATATCGTCAATCTCCTGGACTATACAGTTAGTATAAATATGATGATGAGGCGCTGTCAGAAAGATAATCGGTCCTCTCACTCCGATTTAGCGATGGCGTGATGACTTCACAACAAATACACTTTTTTTAATGGCTAGTTGGTTCCATCTTGGATGTTGATCAATCATTAACCCTAAATATTTTATATTCTTTTTGTATCGTTACAAACTGGCAAACAGGCCCTTTATTTCAATTATGATTATGAAGCTTTAAAATCTTTTGAATTGGTTTATCAGCATTAGTAAGCAAAAATGTAATAAATTTTGTTTTGGAGACATTGAGACTCAGAAGAATGTCATCAAACCACAATTTTTATCTTTTAAACCTTCCTCAGCTGTTAGAAATCTCTCCCCCTCATAAACTCCTATAGATAGTTGAAATAAAAGATGTAAACTGTCAGAAATTTTCATGTAAAATAATAAAAAGAACGGACTGCGCCAAGTAAAATTATGTTACTTCTTAAAATCCTACAATCATTTACTTATATTGTAAATAAAAACGAGCCATTCCACCTTGAAACTGCACTGGAGCAGAATTTAAGTAGCATGGATTCGTCCGTTGGGTGTACAAACGCCCTAATTTTCTTTAAAATATTCCGAGTGAAAATTAGACTTTAAATAAATAGAGGAAATTGTCTTACTTCAGTGTTACTACATTTCTTGACAACTAAATTGAATTCCATGCTGACAAGTGTTAGTTTTGTGCTAAGGACAAGTTTATTCGAAATTTTTAACGCTTTACAAAATTATAAAAAGATTCATTTTGATGTTTGCATTTCTGACTGTAGAAAAGCTCATTTATAATTAAATTGAAAAATGAAAAAATAAATTGAATACACAAAATTATTTATGAATGTTCTTTATATTTGAAGACTTCAGAATTAAATTAAAAATTTTAATATAAAAAATCTCTAAAACTTGAAGCCCTTGAATCTCTAACATACTGTTATGGTCAAACATTAATTTTAGGTGATTTCAATGTGACTGAATACGCATTGTCTCTCTCTGAAATCAATAATAGCTCAAAGGTACGTTCCTTGAATAATTTTTCAAATTTTTTCGATTTAAAACAATATAACGCTCTCTTAAATCAAAATAATAGACTTTTGGATTTAGTATTTTCAAATTTGGACTGTGAGGTTGTTTCAGCGCCAGATATATTGTTAGATGAAGACAAACAGCATCACCCAGCACTTCTGTACAACTCGAGTGGATTGTCCACATCGAACTCTTGTTGCACAAACTACTATTTTAATTCTGTTGTGCGGAAAAGAGATAAATGAACTGTAAGAGATATTTTGGAATTCGGTTTGGTTTTAGGTCGTACTGGTGGCTACGTGACATTCCACGCTCTTTCCATCAAATATATTTAGCTTATACAGTTCATCAAATTTCTAGAGGCTTTCGACGGCTAGACAGAGAAAGCACTACTGACAGGCATCCCGACGGATTTACGCAATGAAAGTACACTCTGCGCATCAAGTATTTCACTATTTCATTCAGACGTAAATGTCAGATGTAAATTTCGCTAAAACATTTCTTTTATTTTCGTTTGTGTTTTTTGCTCATTACAGTTTAATAGAACCTAAGTATGGAGTTTAATAGCAAATTAAGAGGCCGCGTGATTAACAGTCAATCTCGCGAAATAATAGCCAATGTTATAGAGTTTATGAGAAGAGAAGGAAACTTTAATTCACCTTCAATACCATTTAAAAATGTAAATGATCGTGTTGCTGCAGCCACAGGAGTATCTAAAAACACTGTCGTCCGCATTTCTGGAGAGAAAAAAGAATCGATAACCGTGAGATATCGGAATTTTCATCACCAAGAAAAACCATTAAAAAACCAAAAACAGTTAATGATATTTTTTTATTATTAGATAGCTATTTTTGTTTCTGAGTTGTGTTCATTTACAGGCTCAATTTTTTTCCGTTTCTCCTTTTTGATTTTATATGGGGTTTCAAGTTGTTTTTGACTTATTTCGACGTAAATCACAACAACACACTTTTTTAATAAAGCAAACAAGTGTTAAGAGGTATATGTACGTGTAAACTACAATTACAAAAAATTGATATGAAACCCATGAAACCACCAACCACGTACTAGAACATGGTGTCATTCGTCGAGATAATTTATCGTTTTGTTTAATAGATCAAGAAATGTAAATATTCCCCTGTTATTTTTTATAAAATTATAAGAGAAATAAATTTTTTTCTAAATAGTATAGTTTATTATTTTGTAGAAAAACAAAATTTCGAAAATTTTAGTAATGTTTCAGAAACAACCGTTATTAATAATAGGTATCATTTTCCTTAATAAGGTAGAAATAAAATATAAACTATTTCCACGATTTACAAAGGCCTACAAAAAATTATAGGTATTTTCCGCTATCCTATAAAATTTATATTTTCTGACTCAATTTCAAAAGGTTGAAGGAATTCCAAAACACCTTTTATGGCATAATAATTATTTTCAATTCTACATACTATCTTTAGCTGCTTTTAAAAACGTTCTAAGAAAGTCCAATCAGACCAATTTAATCCCTAAACTATTCCACACTTTTAAAATTTAATTACCTAAAAATATTAAAAACTATTTAAAATAACTTGTTTAGCAGACTGTACAATAGCTATCTTAGTCACACGTAGCGCGTTCTCTGTCTGGGCGTCGAACACCTCTAGAAATTTGATAAACTGTACTCTATCTAAAGTGAGATAAGATAAGATTGTTATTTGTAGGATAGATAATATTCATTTCTTGAATGCGTGAGTTTTAGTCTTCTTCTCCTTTTTCCTCTTCCTATTTTTCTTCTTTTTTTTAAACTATTCTTCTTTTTCTTCTTCCTTTCGTACAAATTTAAGTCATATACAGAATGACCTAAGTTTCTAATCTCCGATGGTTTTTTGGTATCCTGTTTGTGGTTTCAGAAAATAGTTAATTTCACCATTTCACACATCTCAGTCATTATCTCTGAAACCGGCTCTGTCTTGAATGAAAATATTGCATCTTATAAGCAATTTAACATTGTAATTACACTTAATTTAAGAAATACTTGCATAAAACAAGTTTATTAATATTTGATTTATGTGTTTTTCTAGACAGCAGTTAAAATGGCATTAAAAGTTTATTTCAAGTGGCATATGTGTTCGAAAATAATTAGTATTAGTTATATTTTTAGACATTAAACATGCTTAACGTCAAATATGAATACTGCGTGGTCTTAAAACTATTATTTTTGTAATTCAAGGATAGTTGTAGGGTTATTTTTATGTAAAGTGTCTCAAGTTTAAAATTTTGTACAACATATTTGTTTGCGCCTTGACTAACAGGCGCAACCACAAAAAAATAGTATATATTATTATTTTCTATGTTTTATTTTTGAAGTTTCGCATTTAACTTAAAATATTCGTAGATAAATAAAGTAAATGCTATGTCGTTTACGTGTTGTTCATATATGAAATAAAGTTATTGAGTAAATGACAGTTAAAGTTTATGCCTCCACGAAACCGTGATTATTGCATAAGCGCAGTTATACTCCAAGTTTGCTAGTTTCTATGTGGATAGAACTTTATACATCCTGTTTCTATTAAGCAGAAAGATAATAAGATATTTTCTACAATTGACAAAACTCGACTTAATGGAGCTTTATATCTTACCTATAGAATTAGATAGGACCTTTGTGAGGACGTTTCTGAATTACGTCTATATTAATTGTAATATTTTGGCCTAAATAGCCAAAATAATAAATAACGGACCCTCGCATAAGGTTGGCAACGCTGAAATGGCATGCAATGTCAACTGTCAACGAGGTGACTTGTATTTTGAGAGATCTAATAAAAATGACTTGTGAACCGGTTTTTAATAAAACAACATAACACAGTTGCCAAAATTTAATGTTTTTTTTTTTTTTTTTTTTTTTATTGGCATCTAAACGTAGTTTTTATTGCCACAGACTTTTGTAAACCGAATTATTTTTTGTTTGTTTATTTATTTATATTTTAATATTTTCTTTAATTGAAAATTCAATAATTAAATTATATATTTTCTCATTAAATGAACATTTGACATCCCTTAAAAATTATTGTCAAATAAATTTAATATATCTCCGTAAATAGATCAATTTCGGTCTCGTAATAAGTGAATATGTTTCTAATCGTAATAGTGTACAAACGTGACAATGATAACTAAATTTTATGTTTAAAACCAAAAATAAAAATGTGCCTATAAAATAGTTTTGAAACACAAGATCTTCCTTCAAGGTCACCGTCATCGACCGTAGCGCTATTAGAGAAAAAAAGTAGAACAAAATCAGACTTTGTTCAATGAGAATCATGTCAGAACCCAAAATGAACAGGTATTGTTTAATGCATGGACCTGTGAAAAACGACAAAGATAAAAATTAAAAATTATTGTCAATTAGATGCAAAAAACACCGGAAAAAAAAAGCTAACAGTTCATCACAAATTAAAAACATTAAACCCCCTCCAGTTATAATTCAGAAACACGAAAAATATGACGTGTCAGATTACTTAATTACAAAACAAAATACAGTATCAAGCCACCACGGTATCTGGAGGTAATATGAAAATCAATGTAGATGATGAAACTACATAAGATCTCTTACACAAGCGCTGAACAATACTGAAATGGACTGATTTTCATTTGAAAATAAACAGTCAAGACCAATAAAGGTAGTTGTGAGAAAATTGCATCAGTCTTGGCAACCAGAGAAAATCAAAGACGACCTAAAAATAAAGGGTTTAAGATACTTAAAGTAAGTCAGCTACTGATAAAGATGAAGATGTCAAAAAAATGTATGGGATTAAGGAAATACTCTATTTGAGAGTGCAAATAGAAGCCTACAAATAGTAGTGGAGAATCCCAGTGTAAACGATGTCTAGAATATGGACATATTCAAAACTACTGCAAAAGATAACCCAGATGTGTCAAATGTGCTGTAAAACATTCAACCTAAGTTTGTAAAACTCAACAAGTGCATGTTTAGTTTATTCATCCAAAAATATAGTTATAAAAAAATATAAATGGTAGCTTAAAATTAAAAGTAATTGAATGAATAAAGGTATACTCGATAAGTGAGTACTCACTTGTTTCGATTATAATACATGAAACTTAAAAAAAAAAAATAAAAAATGTGCATTAAATAATTATTTAAAAACATTAATGGTGTACAGATAAAAAACAAGATTAAAATATACAAATAACTAAAACTATACTAATACATACATAGAATAAATATATAAGAGAAATTTAATTGATCCATTTTTATAATTAGAAGATTGAAGTGAATTACAGGGAAAACGTGACAACCAAAATCTATATTATTGAATGTCAAAAAAAACAAGAAAGGTTTATAGCCTTACTAATTCAAAAAACTGAAGCTGAGACTAGAAACAGACGCAAGTTAAGTATTTCTACATTCTATTATATCTTTAAATTTTTAAAATAAATTTTTTAAGGGTTTTTTTCATTTTAATTTAATTGTTTTTATTGATTCTGGTAATTCATTATGTAACTTAGGAGCAAGATAGGTATAAAAGATCGCTGACTGAGTGATTTACTTACTTGTGGCAGGATATGGAGATTTATTGCGAGTTTGATAGGAGTGAGAAGGTAAGTTGTTTAGTATTAAAGTGATATTTTTGACCCATGCAGTAGAAGTATAGTTGACTAAGATCCATGATTTCACTTTCCGCATTTAATAGGTCAATTTAGTATCGATATTCTTTCGACAACATAAGTTTTAAAAACCTTTTTTGTATAATCTCAAGCGTTTGGATATGGCACCTTAGAGCGCTTCCCCAAGCTAGAATACCATATCTAAGATGGCTTTCGACTAAGGCATAATACAAAGTTGTTAAACAACTAACTGAAAGATATCTTTTCAGAAATTTAAACTTTTGACTTTCGATCACTTTTCTCTCCACTTACTTTTACAGACTGATATCTGCTGGTAAGGTAGCTTTTAAATAGTCTTAAGGTTTTTCCTCTAATACCAATATCTTCTAGAGATTGTAGGAGAAGGTAATGATTAACTGTATCGAAAGCTTTACTTAAGTCTAGGAATATGCACAAAAACGGCCTGCTTTGTTCAAGTGCGCCGTGTATGTGAGATACTAAATCTAGTATAATCTTCTGTTGACATTTTTTCCCTAAATCCGTACTGTATAGGAGATAATATTTTATATTTATTTAAAAAAGAACTGATGAGTGAGTAGAGAAATAGGTTTACTAAAAAGAGTGCTATCTGCTTTCTTAAAAACTGGAGTAACAATAGAGGTTTTAAATGCTTAAATGCATACACTATGGAGAGGAGCACTCAGCTAATTATAGAGGTTCCACCACTGCAGAAGATCTGCAGAGCATAAGAAACAAAATTACAAATCAGAAAGACATAGTGAACCGAGAAAATCTAGGGAAACTTGTAAGAAGGCAACAAACATTAAGGAAGGCTGGTATACCTTATGCCCGAGTAGCAAGTAATGAAATACAACCGACAGTAGAAAGCAGTACTGATCCTATAATTTTAATGCTGCAAAAATTATTGAATCAAATGGATACACAGGAAGAATTTAACAAAAAATTCTAGAAAGGGTATGCAGACTAGAAAATACTAATAAAAGACGATAAAAGACAAAATACCTCCTGACCGTAGGATTCTCGTATGGATCACAAATGGACTCTTACAACACCAGCAAGACTTAATAGTGACCTTAGAGACATAACGTGTGAAACAAATTTCACGAAACATACGCACGTCAAATTAAAAGGATATCAGATCTATAAGGCCATTCAATCAAACAATTCTGTCCGAGGTGGAGCTTCTATTATTAACATAACACACTATGAACGAGAAAAAAGTGAAACTGAAGAAATACAAACTGTTAGCATATATGTTTGTTAGAATCTCTATAAAATGCCTAACTAATATTTAATATTTTAAGTTGGTACTATACAATGAAATATGACAGTTGACATTTTGATTATTTATTGTTCTCTATGAAGCCCAGTCTTAAGATGTGTTGTTAATAAAATAAAACAAAACTTAAATTCTAAAGTAAATCATGATTTATTTAAATAATCCTGAGTGGATAAATATCAACCTTCGGTTTATCACATATGTTGCAACAAAAAATATGTACTCACTATTGCATCTGCCTACTTCGTACCCAGATATAATCTCAAAAATGAAGATTGTAACAACTTCTTGGTGAACATTTTATTTTAGGTGCTGATTTTAATGCAGAAAATGTCTGCTGGGGTTGAATATTTACTACAACCAAAGAAAAAGAACTAACCGAGGCTATTAAAGATTAGAAATATAGGAGACACTCTACGGAAAAACCTACATATTGGCCAAGCGATATAAACAAAATACCCGACCTCCTGGACTTTTTCTTAGATTATTAAAATAAAATAACTGATTTGAAAATAAATTTATGACTTTTACTAATTTATAAAATAAGTTTTATTAAAATTTATAATTTACTTCACAAGAATTTTCTAATTTTTAATTATATTTAATATTAATAATTAAAAAATATAGTGACAATTAGTTTAAGAGAACTGTCACTTATTAACAATTTAAAAAATAATAGTAGTCTGGTGACCAAATATGACTAAACTGTGAATGGTGGTCCTTATATTTCAACAGTGTTCTTACTAGGAGGTAGAATGGATATAAAATATATTCGTTCACTTGAACGCAATGGCTTACTTTTCGTTTTGTAGTTTGTGCGTAGTATAGATGCTTCCATGTGGCTGTAGAAGATGATTCGTCTATTTCTGTTAGGAATGAAGAGAAAAAACACAATTTTTGGTGTATCATTTTTTGTTTTTATGTAAATTATAAAATATTGTTTTTAATTTAAGTAACCACGACTTCGCCCATTTGGATGACACATCACTGAAATACTGTATAGTTTATTTCTTTTTGCATCCATAGATGAGAAATATAAGGACAATTCGATTAAATATTTTATTGAATAATTAACACTTGTCCTAAGGCAGAACCCAGGAGAGTAAAAGTTAGTATCCCGTTCTGAATTATTAATTAACATTTCTATTTTCTGACAAAATTGTGTAATATAAAATCGCAGTGGTCACATACACAGAGCGTAGTGTAAAATATCTGATAATTTAATTAGGCAAGGAATATGTAAATTAGTCAACTTCGCCCCAATTTTAATTTGAATTTAAATTACTATATCTGGAAAAGGTATATACCTGCCTTATGAAAATAATCAAATTCTTTTAAATCGGAAGTCTGAAATACAAAGGGAATATTTATCAGTTAGGTTGTTGAATATATTAAGACTCTATTAAACTATTCTCTAAAAAATTGCCAATCCTTACGGTCCACATGCATGGAATAAATTTGAGTTTAAAATAATTTTTCAAAAAAAAAATCCACATAAAAATAATGACGATTTTAGCCAATAACTGGAAAACAGCTTGATATATCAAAAATATATTCCATTTTTGAAATCTACGATTTATTCTCTATCTATATGAATATTTTGAACTCAATCGAAAGTCCAAAAGAAAGCAGAAGAAATTTCGTAGCATGGTTCGGTGCTTTCTATCTCTAACAGTTAATTTTGTTTTTGTTTTACTAAGATTTGAATTATTGAATAATATTATCTATTTCAACGAGTGTAGAAAAAACAGATAGACCTCATTGATTCTGGAGGTCCTCTCTATCTTTAGCCGTTTAAGAGTTATTCACAAATGTTAGAAAAAGTCCTTTTGGGTCTTGACTATTAGGCGCATCCATCAAAATATAGTAAGGGAATTTTGATTCACTAATAATAATTTTGAAAATACCTGTGAAAATATAAAATTGTTGAACAATTGAATAAGTACATTGGATAAAGTTTTCTTTTTTGGATTTCTTAACTTAAGTTTCATTAATTTATAATATATAAAAAAAAATACCTATTACTTTCATATTGAAATTATTTGTACGAAAAGTGAAAGAAATATAATATATCTATAAAAAAAAATATTAAACAAACCTTTAAAATTTGTCCACGTTTTTTTTTGCCACCCTAGTCCCGCACTTAACCAAATCGATTCGCGAACTGAGCTGCTGAGCTCATCTCTTTTGAATCGTCTAAAGGCGCCCAAAGAAATTAAATTAATTTGTAAATATGTAGTACAACTATCAGTGACATGGGTTTTGATTCTAGGTCTCTAATTATGGCAAGCAGCATCGAGCCTCCAGTGGTGTAGGGTACTTTAATTACGAATGATTCATAAATTAACAATTTTCACTAATAATATACCACTATACTGTAAAACTTTTCAGTTATTAGAGAACACAGTTTATTAAAGGTGTCTTTATGCACTTGAAATTTTTAATGAGGAAAACCATAATGGACTATTACAGTAAAATTTTTTTATTAGCCCAAAAAATTCAGATTAAAATGGCAGTGTCAATTAAAATTATTAGTAAATAAATAAACACGTATTCAACAGGGATCAAAATCTTGCGTTGATCATTTTTTATATAACGAGCCTGAAAATGTAAAACATCAAACGTTCATTGTTAGGGACGATACTACAGATCACGTTCCCATAATATTAATTAACGAATTGGAACAAACCTGCTTACCTTCATCTGAAACAAAGAAAAATACAAAATTAGATGAAAAGAAATTTTTAAATTCTATTAAAAACAAAAACTGGGACAATTTTTACAAAACTGAAAACACTGATAAAAAAACAGACATACTAATTAACAAAATAAATGACTCAATAACAAATGGAACTATCCAAATTAATTATTTTAATAAATTCAAAAAAAGGCAAACGTGGATTACACAAGGTCTGATGAAATCGGCAAAACACAAAGAAACTTGTATAACTTCTTCAAAAAAATGATGCGGAAAATGAGGCAAAAATACTAGAATATAACAGATATAAAAACAAATTTAATAAACTTATAAAAAAAAATAAAGAAATAATTTTATTGATAGAATTAGAGACAGTAAAGATAGTAAAACTCTATGGAAAACCGTAAATACCTACGTTGGAAAACAACCTGAACAAAATGATAGAATTGAAATAGATAAAAACAATATTAAACTAACTGAAAAAATCTGATGTGTCCAACACATGACTTTCCTATATAGTTATGGGCTTTTTCCGGTTATTTTGTACAACCTATTGCAGCATCTCTATAAATGTTTAGAGGATAAACTAAATATATACATTGTCCACATACATCTACCTCGAAACATTTTTCTATAGATATTCATTGAAAACGAAAATACTGAAAAATTTAAATTTAGCACTTTTCCATTACGGTCCATTTTAAAAAAATCATGTATAAACAAAAATTATAGAGATCGATATCGCAAACAACTTTTAGTTCAACAATTTTCATAAAAATCAGAATTTTGCACATTTTTCAAATTTCTCGAATACGGACCATTTCAGGAAATTTTGACATAAAACAAAAATTATAGATAATAATATTAGAAGTAACTTTTATTTGAACAATTTTCTTCTCCAAACATAAATAACAGATATATTCCATAAAATATAAAAACGGCCTCCCATAAAGTACCCTCCCAAATGTTCCGACTTTGTCCAAAATCTAATCATTTCACGTCAGGCCGAAATAAACCTTAAGTTTAAAATTTAATGTTTTTTTCTTTATCCGTTTTTGAGTTTTCTTCAAAATTCGAAATTTACACATTTTCTCAAATATCTCGAATACGGTCTATTTTAGAGAAATTATGTATAGAATAAAAATTATAGAGAATTATATTACAAACAACTTTTATTTGAACAATTTTTATAAAAAATTATTTTTTTTACATTTTGTCAAATTTCTCGAATACGGACCATTTTAAGAAAATTTTGTATGAAATAATTATATTAGAAGTAACTTTTATTTGAAGACTTTTCTTCTCCAAACGTAAATAACAGATATATTCCATAAAATATAAAAATGACTACCCATAAAGTACCCCCCAGCTGTTCCGACTCTGCCCAAAATCTAATCAGTTCATTAGACGCTGGAATAAAGCTTAAGTTTAAAATTTGGTCTTTTTCTGTGTATCGGTTCATGAGTTATGCGACATAGAGACACACAGACACACACACACAGACACACACAGACACAGACACACACAGACACACACAGACACAGACACACACAGACACACACAGACACACACAGACATCATCGCGAAAATAGTCAAAACGGATTCAGGGGACCTCAAAACGTAAAAATCCGTCGAAAACTCGAGGTCGAAAAAAATCATGATTCCTATACTTTCCTTATATGTATACAGATAGGAAAGTAAAAAGAGATGTAGCAAACTATTTCAATGAGTCTTTGATTTAGAATATTTCAATTAAGGTATTTAACTTAAAGTATTTGATTTAAGGTATTCAATTTGAAATATTCACTTTAAAGTGTTTAAATTTGGATATTTTATTAACAGTGTTTAATTTGAATTATTTAATTTAAAGCGGTAATTTAAAATGTTTACTTTGAAATATTTAATTTAAAATATTTAATTTATAATGTTTAATTTATGTTTAATTTATGTTTAATTTATGTTTAATTTATGTTTAATTTATGTTTAATTTATGTTTAATTTATGTTTAATTTATGTTTAATTTATGTTTAATTTATGTTAATTTATGTTTAATTTATGTTTAATTTATGTTTAATTTATGTTTAATTTATGTTTAATTTATGTTTAATTTATGTTTAATTTATGTTTAATTTATGTTTAATTTATGTTTAATTTATGTTTAATTTATGTATGTTTAATTTATGTTTAATTTATGTTTAATTTATGTTTAATTTATGTTTAATTTATGTTTAATTTATGTTTAATTTATGTTTAATTTATGTTTAATTTATGTTTAATTTATGTTTAATTTATGTTTAATTTATGTTTAATTTATGTTTAATTTATGTTTAATTTATGTTTAATTTATGTTTAATTTATGTTTAATTTATGTTTAATTTATGTTTAATTTATGTTTAATTTATGTTTAATTTATGTTTAATTTATGTTTAATTTATGTTTAATTTATGTTTAATTTATGTTTAATTTATGTTTAATTTATGTTTAATTTATGTTTAATTTATGTTTAATTTATTTTTAATTTATAATGTTTAATTTATAATGATTGATTTGAATTTTTGATTTAAAATAAAATGTTAGGTTACTCAATACAAAATAAAATGTATTGACATTGTATTGACAACAAAAATAGAAATATATTAGAGAAAGCATACACCACCCATACAGGCTTCTATGGATCTTATATTTATTTCCGTTTATTTTTTTATATATGTGTATCTGGAAAAGTGTAATTTAATTAGAAATAAATATTATATATTATATTATTATATATTATAATATCTACATATATTTCTATAACAGACAGAAAGAAAAATATTAAGAAACACATATTATGAGCATTTTTTAACTAGAGCTGGTAATGGACATGTGATCTGTCAAAATAACATGAACTTCAAATTACGCAGACTGATAAAGTTATGGGATTATTAGCTATTAAATATATAAATAATGGCACTGGAATGACCATACTTCATTTTTTTTTTAAACACATTTTTCACTATCTTGTTTTGCTATGCAAAACAAGCTAAAATATTATTTTCGTATAGCGCAACTGTACTAATTTGATGAAAATTTCGATTTTGAAAATCCCATTACACGCATTAGGTACACCCGTTCTCATATTTTATTTATATCCTCTTGCGGTAACCCGTTCGCACGCCATTCATTCATAGTGCGTGAGCTTCGTATTATAATTAAGAAACCATTCTGGTATATTCTGCTGGTGTTCCCAGATGGCGAATAGTTTATCGTTGCTGAATTAGCCATATATTTGTGTTAGTTGTGTAATTGGGAGACAATTATTGGAGTAATGACCCTTTTACAATTTATTTTGCGAAAGAATTTAAATGTAAATGCTTATTTGAAGATTTTTCTTTTTATAATCAACTTGGTTTGAGCCCAAATCGACAAAAAACATAGGATGAAACAAAAAGGTAGGTTAGGTATCAATTAAATCAGATATTCTGGAATTCTGGAGTTAAAAAATAGGTCGGTTATGGATCTAACTTACATTACCTAATTCACATTACCTGCCTTATTTATCTGCAGTTGCATAATGTACACGTTTGATGGTAGAGGAAAGGGAGTAAATTTGAGATACTTTTTTTAGTACCTATTAAAAAAAAAAAATTAATTATCATTACAAAAATTTATTAATGATACATTTTTTTTATAATTTGTACATAAACTGACATCTATTGTAATCGTCGCAAGTGTCAAAATGATCTACTTTACGCAACCAGTTGCGTAAAGTTGAACATTATGTAACTGAACCATGTATTTTCATCTAAACTACGTTGAATGATATTTTAAAGGAGTTTCAACTATCTTTATAATATAGCTCCAAATCGTGCATGGTACTAAAAAAGTAGTCACCAGAGGTCGTTAATAAAATGAGGTACGGCAAATAAAAACAAATAATGACTGTGAACTGTCAGAAAAATACCTTTATTAGTTTATTTTCTTTTTACAAAACGTTATAAAGCCTATAAAAGAGAAATTATTAGCGTTCTTATTATTTCTAAATCATCAATCATTTATTTCTACTCATGACTAATCAGCTGATCAGCATAATGGTCGAGAATTTTTGTCTGACTTTGGTAGTCGAAACTGTCTAGTAAATAGTCATTGGCCAATTGTCAGCTGTTGTTGCACTTGCACACACAAAAAAGAATCTTCCACTATTTAATATCAGCAGATATGGGTGAGGTGAGTGTTTTAAGACTTGATATAACGTCAAACTTCAACCATAGCCTATATTTATACTATTTTTTGATCAAAAAATGAATAAAGAAAACTTAAAACCAAACTTAATACACCAATCTGAGAATAACTTCACAATTTTCAAAATAGTATGTGAAGTCCGTATGGAAAAAAATGATGCCGGTGGCTGGTCTTGTACTGTTTAAGATCGATATGATTATGAATTTTAAAAATTAGAACTTGACGGTTTCGATTAATTTGTTCAGCGATCTATCTGACCATACCAGTCAACTTGACCGTTGACTTAACGCAACCTTAGAACATCACTTTCATCATTCATCTCTAAGATCAACAATAACTGAACTCGAACTCGTGATGCATGATACTTGATCATATATGAAATTAGTTAAAAACAGGGGCGGTTTCTCCATTGGTTCATTTGTGCAGTGAACCACCCAGTTAAATTTCATAAAAACACATTATTTTAATATTACATAAATAACATAAAAATATAAATTTAATTTTAATATTTTTATTTTCATACGTGTTAATCTATATTTTTTTGTACATCATTGTCCTCTGGCTGATCGCGTCTCTATGTCACAGTATACCTAGGATGACCTTTTACACACCATCCTCAATGAGTTGTAAGTTTAACTTTCTTAATCAATTAACTTGTCTTTTCAACAACTTTTATTAACTTTTGTAGCTCCTTGATAATGAGTATAACCATACTCGAAAGCTCGGAATAAATTTAAAAGAGTACACTAGTGAAGTAATTTGCCAAATTCCCCAAAAATTTCCTAACTAGTCGGCAAAGACTAATCCTTAATTGGCTTTTATATATATATATATATATATATATATATATATATATATATATATATATATATACTGTAGTTTAACGCCACGGAATCTGTCATGTAATGATAGTTACCGCGCCATTTGTGTGTTTAGCGCGACGTCGCGCTAAACTTTTGATATTTATAGAGTTTTATCGCTACATTTCCACGTTGCCAGATGAATATTTTTTCTTCAATACAGGGAATATTTATTTGTATTGTTCTCAGATATGATTGCCAACACTTCCATATGTAAACATATTAAAATGATGTTTTTCATTGAACTATGAGGATTTTTAAACCAGATGTTACAAAGATAACAGAACAGGCGATAATTAAGTAGAATTGCTTACAGTTTACAGTTCATTGAGAACTCCAAATACCTTTTTAATTAATGCAGTAAAGTTAACTGAAAAAGTGATAAGTATATATTCAGTGACATAATTAACGAATAAACTTATTTTTGCGTTAATATTCTTTTTCATGAAAAATTCCGAAACAGGTCAATTTTTGTTGTTAATTTAAAAATTTTTAACGTGACTATTTCAACCCTGGCTAGCAGGGTAGCAACCCCCTCATTTCTCTCAATAGGGAGGGGTGGCTTGTGATACATTGATTAAAAGGAAAATCTACAAAGAAACTGAAATTGCTTTATTTGCAATTTTCTTTCGTTAACATTTTTTAATTCAAGGCCTAAAAAATAAATTAAATTATTTAAGTACCACACCATCAAATCAGGAATTAAAGTTCCTTTCAATCGAAGTATCACAAGCTACCCTTCCCTATTAAAAAAATTGAGGGGTTGCTGTATATGCTTAAAAGCGTTTACCGCGACTCGCGCGCTAAGCACACAAATGGCGCGGTAAATATCATTACACGACATATTCCATGGCGTTAAACTACAGTAGGCATATACACGGTGTTCCATCTCAGACGAGCCACCCCGTATATTTCTTATCTGATAGCAATTGGAAAAATTTCCCGAAACACGTCGGATGATTTTCTTTGGGGGACATCTTTTGACGTATATTTAAGGCTTGAACGAGCAACCCCCTCTGAGGGGGCGCTTCAACCCCTCAAAATTGAATAGGGAAGAGGGGTTGAGTGATACTTCATTTGTAAGGTCTTGAAAGCCTCTTTACAACGGTGTATCAAAAAAAAATCACATTAAAAAAAATTAATTGTTTTATCATGTAATGAATGATCGAAGAAACGTGATAAACACCTTCTAAGAACAAAAAATGAAGGCAGGATAAGAAAATGTTTTGATTTTTATTTATTTATTAGTTCGAGAAAATTTATTATTGTATGGAAGTCAATGGAGGACAATTTGAACATTTGATTTAAAAACAGTTTTGATTTTTTTGATTGTAAGCATGATAAAACAATTAATTTTTTTTAATAATTTGATTTTTTTCATACACTTTTGTAAAGAGGCTTCCAAGACCTTACAAACGAAGTATCACTCAACCCCTCTTCCCTATTCAATTTTGAGGGGTTGAAGCGCCCCCTCATAGGGGGTTGCTCGTTCAAGCCTCAAATATACGTCAAAATCATCAGACGTGTTTCGGGAAATTTTTCCAATTACTATGGGTTAAGAAATATACGGGGTGGCTCGTCTGAGATGAAACACCGTATATATTTACCCCAGTATATATACCAATCAGTATTGGCACTCTGAGGCGGCACGTTTGATCTTTAAAAGTAGAAATTTTAGTTGACACTTGACGTTTTCGGGATATGAAAAGTTTTCTTTACACGGACTTGGTATACCTGGTTAGTTGAATTTTTGTTCTGCTGCTTTTCAAATTCGTGTGTATGAGGGAGATGTGAGATACCTTTATAGACAACGGTTGAACAACTTAATTACTTTGAATAAGAAAATAGATTAGATATCAGGGCAGTCTTAGCAAGTGTAAGAAGGACAGAACCGTTTTAAATTTTTTATATATGTGAAATATTACTTTTTGATGAAAAGTTTATTTACTTTTAGTTCAAAATATAACGTTAGTTTGTCAAGGGAAATATATAACACACAAGATTAGATTAACAAAATAGAGGTATTGCTTTATTTCTTAAGAATTACTCTAATCTAAAACTTTTCTAGTATATTGTAAAAATTTATTCTATACGTTATTTAGGTACCTACTGCAAAATCTATAGGAAAGTAAGTAGTTTTAAATTTAAAAATTTGTAACGGAGACATATTTAGTGTAGTTTTTTTACAAATATATACTCAGTGACTTGTTATTGTAAATGAGTTCAAGTATGGCAGACTAAAATCGTTATTTTTTATTATGAATTAATTTGAATTTATTTTAAAATGGGAACTATATGTATATGGTTTTGGTAGTTTTTACACTTGTGATAAAAATATCAAAGTTATGTATATTGGCCATTTACTACACACAGCAAATTCATAGACACAATACATATTACTATTTGACATTCTTGTAAAACCACTAATTTAATTATAAAATTGACTTTAAACTAAGTGACTACACACAGAATTGTTTGAAAGCAGCCATAAGGTATAATTTATTTATTGGATACTATAAAAAAAATAATAGTAGTTACATGTAGAGTTAAGTAACAAGAAATTTAATACCAAAAACAAAACAAACCTTTATATCTAGTGAACTTAATTTACTACAGTCCTCAACTTTCTTAGGCTAACATTAAAGATATCTATTTGGATCTCGCTAAGAAACTCATTGTTAACAGCCATCATCTTGTTAAAAGGAGATATACTACTTGGATCTAAATCAAATAATTGTTTGTTACTTGGGTTTCTTAGATTAATCTTTGCCGCATTAACATTTATACAATCAATCAATTCACAATCTTTGTACTTAAAATAGAGTACAAAATATATCACAGCCTGTTGCTTTCTTCTTTATAAAAGAGATTTAATCTTAAAACTATTGAGCCAAAGATCTTAGGTATAAAGGTACAGGTATTTTTAATGACATAAAGGTACCGTAAAAATATTTTTTGTACTTTTTTAATATGACCAATTTGTGTGGCTTCCAAATTTGTGAAACATACTCAAGATGGAGTCTTACTAAGGCATTATATAATCTGATTTTGGTGGTAATCCTAAATTTTTTTGTATTTCTGATTTAAAAATCGAATGCTTTTATTGCTTTTTTAGTTATGTGTAAAAAATGGTTATTGAACTTCAAATTAGACTGAAAGACAACTCCCAAATCCTTTACCTCATATTCACGATTTAATGTGACATCACAGGTCTTATTTCTAATGTTAAACAATAAGAGGCTATGGATCCTTACAACTTAAAATATGCATACGTTTGTAAGTGTTAAATAGACGGATAAAAAGTGTTGATTTTTATTTACAACTATAATAAGAACCCATTAAAAAGATTAAGAGCAATAGAACATTTCAACAAATTTCTATAGGTACACATATTTTTGATACCTGATAATCAATAAATAATATATTTTTTGGAGTAGCAACAGGTTTATTAATACACAACTATTATTTTGTTACAAATACTTATAATATTTATAATTAACATAATAGTTGATATAAGTCCTTTAAAAATAATATATTTTGATTTAATTGTTGAATTTATACATGAGCAATTTTCCTTGTAGCGTTATTTACATTTTGTAGAGAAATATTGTATTCTGCTTTTAGCTGATAAATCATGTACATGTAAATGGGTTGAATGTAGACAATGTTAATGTTTTTACTACTACTGCTGGCTAGGAGTGCTGGGCTGGGACACCAACAAAAAAAAGGAAGCACAAAGCACTAGATGTTTTTATCACTTATACACGTACAATTTACAACCATTCAAGTAACTAGCATGTTGGAAATACTTCACGAAAACATATTAAACATAAATCAGTTGAAGGCAATGTATTTTCTTTTTATAACACACCTTTTTAGCTTGATTACTTTTAGTACTCTATTTATTCCAATGTCCTCAAATAAAACGAGCAATAATAAGGATAAAACACACACTGTATTTGGGGTATTTTTGATCTAAATCCACTATCAAAATAACAAATTTTCCATTTTTAAGCTGTGAATGTATTACAAAAACTACTTCGATAAAATGTAAACAAAAGTTTATATTTGTGTACGAAATATGGGTTGCCTGCGCATGGTAGCGAGTTTTTAACCGGATTTATGACAAGTGATAGGTTATATCCCGAAAACGTCAGCGCAGTAAAAGCTGCGCGTCTTTTTCCCGCCCAGGGAGTGTCATGGGCCTGTATTTACTCAACCACAATAAGTTGACCAAATGTTGATCGTGGCATTATAGATGAAAAAGTACGGTTGGTTTACGCGTGTTCACATTGGCTTATGTTTTTGCATTCATTCGAGTTTGTTTACCTTCATTTGTAATCGTTAGCTTTTTTTGTGTTCGATTACGTTCATTCGTTTTTCGTTTGTATTCGTTCATGTTTGCTTACGTTTGTCCGTATTCGTTCACGTCAATTCGTGTTAAGTACGTTTTTTCACATCACCAAAACTTCGGCACAATAACGCTGTCCTGTTCACGAACGTAAATGAACTCGAACAGATGCAAATGATACAAACAAATGTAAATGAATACGAACTAACGTAAACAAATATGAACGAATGCAAACACCAACAAACGTGATAAAACTAGGGCTGGGCGATTATTAAAATAAATTATCGATTGTCGATTAGTTAAAATAATCGATTATTTTCGATTAATCGATTATTTTCGATTATTATAGATTAATCGATTATTTTCGACTAATCGATTATTATTGATTATTTTCGATTAATTTAGATTAATCGATTATTTTCAATTCATCGATTATTTTAGATTAATCGAATATTTTAGATTAATCGAATATTTTCAATTAATTAATTATTTTCGATTATTATCGATTTATCGATTATTTTCGATTAATCGATTATTTTAGATTATTATCGATTGATCGATTATTTTTGATTAATCTGTTATTTTCGATTAATCGATTATTTTCGGTCAATCGAGTATTTGCAATTAATCGATTATTTTCGATTTCGATTTTAATTCATCTATTAATTTCGATTAATTAATTATTTTCGATTAATCGAATATTTTTGATTTAGTTATTTTTGATTAATCAATTATTTTTTATTAATTAATTATTTTTGATTAATTATTTATTTTCGCTTATCGAATGTTTTCGATAATCGATTATTTTCCGTTAATCAATTATTCAGAAAATTGATTAATTTCTATTGTTAAATTGAATATTTCCGAATAATCTATCATTAGAATTTCGATATTATTTAATTGATTTTTAATTTTATATTCGATTGCTAGTAATTTAATAGTAAATATCTAATCCAATTACAAATTAATGATGCAAAACGATCAATTTATAATATCAAATTATCGAGCATATTTTTTGTTCGAGAAAGTATAGTTTTGATTATACCAGTGTGGGCTAAAAGCTTTATTAGTTTGTTAATAGCTATTTATGAAACCAGTTGCGAAATGCCTCATTTTGTGTAATTAACCGTTTATTTTCGATTATTATCGATTATTTTCGATTAATCGATTATTTCAGATTAATCGATTATTTTCAATTCATCGATTATTTTCGATTAATCGATTATTTTAGATTAATCGATTATTTAAGATTTTATTGATTAATCGATTATTTTTGATTAATCGATTATTTTCGAATAATCGATTATTTTCAATCAATCGATTATTTGCAATTAATCGATTATTTTCGATTAATCAATTATTTTCGATTAATCAATTATTTTCGATTAATCAATTATTTTCGATTAATCGAATATTTTTGATCAATTAGTTATTTTTGATTAATCAATTATTTTTGATTAATCAATTATTTTTGATTAATTAATTATTTTCGTTAATCGAATGTTTTTGATTAATCGATTTTCCATTAATCAATTATTCAGAAAATCATATTGTTAAATTGATTATTTCCGAATAATCTATCATTAGAATATCGATATTATTTAATTGATTTTTAATTTTATATTCGATTGTTAGTAATTTATTAGTAAATATCTAATCCAATTACAAATTAATAAGGTAAAACGATCAATTTATAATATCAAATTATCGAGCATATTTTTTGTGTATTTGTTAATAGTTATTTATGTAACCAGTTGTGAAATGCCTTATTTTGTGTAACGAGTGAATATTTGCGGGACGAGCGGTGCGAGTGTCCGCAAAATGAACGAGTTACACTAACGGCCTTTCGCAATGTGTTACATACAAGATTTTTTCTAATTTTGACCGTTAATATATTTATGAAAAAATTATATTTGTTAACAACTAATAACCATTAATTTTTAATGTTTACACCTAAACCTAATCTAATTGATTCGGTTACAATGGATTTAAAAAATGTTATTTTACAATCGATTATTTTACAATCGATTATTTTACAATTTATTATTTTACAATCGATTATTTTACAATCGATTATTTTACAATAGATTATTTTACAATCGATTATTTTACAATCGATTATTTTACAATCGATTATTTTACAATCGATTATTTTACAATCGATTATTTTACAATCGATTATTTTACAATCGATTATTTTTTAATCGAATAATTTAGAATCGATTATTTTACAATCGATTATTTTAAAATCGATTATTTTGCAATCGATTATTTTACAATCGATTATTTTGCAATCGATTATTTTGCAATCGATTATTTTGCAATAGTTTATTTTGCAATAGATTATTTTACAATCGATTATTTTACAATCGATTAATTTACAATCGATTATTTTACAATTGATTTTTTACAATCGATTATTTAACAATTTATTATTTTACAATCGATTACTATACAAACGATTATTTTACAATCGAATATTTCACAATCGTTTATTTTACAATCGATTATTTAACAATCGATTATTTCACAATCGATTATTTAACGATCGATTATTTTAGAAAATAATCGAATAATCGATAAAAATAGATTTATCAAAAATTATCGATTAATCGAAAATAATCGATTAATCAAAAATAATCGATTAATCGAAAAAATCGATTAATCGAAAATAATCGTTTTTTCTACAAAAATTAATCGAGCAATCGATTAATCGATTATTTTTGCTACCCTAGATAAAACACGAATGAAGGCAGACGATTGCAACATGAACGAGCATAAACGTGTACAAATGTCAAACAAACACGAACGAACGCCAACGAACACGAGAAAATGCAAGCAAACATGAATTGAAAACGAACATGAGCGATCGCATACAAACATAACATAACGGACGGAAGGGAACACGACGAAAGTAACTGAATGAGACATACGATTGTGAGTAAACATGAACCAACATGAACAAAACGCGAATATTCGGAAACAAACACGAATGGATGCTTACAAAAGTAATAAGAGTACCAAGCGAATGAGAATATAACTGTCATTAAATTCCGTATTTATAACTTCGAAAGTTTTTGGATCACACAGTTGTTATTTTGAATATGCTAATTAAAAATCGGATACTTTTGTTTGTATTGGTCAAATTTTTAAAATACAGTTTTTTTTTGTAAACAATATGAATGATTAAGTAAAATAGTGTATCAAATCTTTCACGGCTTTTTTTATGAATAATTAAACAGTAGGTATTCGGAAGCTGAACGTGAACGTAGAGCACCACCGATTTCCTTGTGGAATCACTGGGACTGTTATCTAGTCTATTCTATAATCAAAATGAAAAACTGAAAGCAAAATTAAAAATTGGAGACAAGAATCCTTTGGTGGAAAACCACCTTAAGCGTTTCTTAGTAGAACTGTAGAAAACACGTGCGCGTATATCAACCACCAAGACTAGTGGTATTTACCGCGACAAATATTGGCGGGAACTTTTATGCAGTATGCCATTTACCTCCGATGGATAGACAGAATTTGTACTATTTTGTTATAGGTAGTGAAATAAGCTATTTCTACAAAAGGTATTACCATTGTATTTAGATAATCTAGTAAAACAATCTTATGTAGATTTTATTGGACAAGGTCATTAAAAAATGATAGTTACCTAATTTAAATGAGAGTTACCTATATTTGAAACAATATGCTGAAGCTATTGCTCAATAGATGGCGCGATAACTTACAATTATAATTTTAGCTCTCCTTTCTTCAAAACAACCTTTTGCATCTGGGGTTAAAATTCACTCGTAAGTGGGTGAATAGGGGAGAGTATTATTATTACCATTATTATTACCATAATGATAAATACAGAGCCATCTATTTGCAAATAGAGAAAGTACCCGTACAATTTAAGAATCGACAATCGTTCGACGGATCAACCACCAAGACTAGTGGTATTTACCGCGACAAATATTGGCGGGAACTTTTATGCAGTATGCCATTTACATAATTTGGTTAAAAATACAAAAACAAACAAAATATTGTAATGGTCCACTAGAATAAAAAGAGACAATAATAATAACGTATTCACTTTTTATAAATTTCGCTAACAAACTGCTAATTTCGAATTAGTATTGGTCTGCTTATTACAAAAGGAACATGTACTATCTTGTAAAATTTGAAGACGAGATTTATTACATATGTAATAAATCTCGAATTGTAATTAAGGACAAAAGTGTTAGTGTCAAATATACAGGTGGTGTATGGTATCCAGCGACAATTATTGAATGTCACGGTAAGTACCAAGAAATATTTTGTATAACTGATAAATTCAAATTTAGAAATTCGACTTTTTACATAAAATGAACATTATTTTAATTTTTTCAAATATTCTCCTAGTAGGACAACCTGTACATGTGGTGCCTATGAATACAAACAAAATGATATGCCTATATTGCCTATCTTCTCTTTTAAGTTACAGTGCTAAGTGATTAAAAGTAATTTTACATTGTATTGTTTGTAATATTAGGCACCAAATGTACAAGTTGTCCCACTAAGAAAACATTTGAAAACATAAAATTTTTATTATTTAGCAAAATAATTTATAAGCATTTTGTTGCTAATTTTAATCTCTATCTAATATACAGGCTGTCCTACTAGGGAACCATTTGAAAAAAATAAGTTTTTGTCAAAAAACTGAAGTTAATAAAGAATAAGTAAGCTGTAAAAGCAATTTTTTGAAGGGAAAACGTCTTGCAGGTAGTCACAGAGCACTTTTGAATAATTTTCAGCAATTATTAATTATAAAGGACCCTGCACACCGCTTATGGAAAAGTGGCGACCTGTTAAATGTTATAAATTTTTGATATGCAGTTCTCGACCTCTGGAGCAATAGTGTCCATGGGACCATTCAAATCCTATGACTGGTTTTTAAGATACAGGGTGTTAAACTTAAGAAATACCACTTATTTGAAAACGGTTATTTCAGGAGAAAGCTAATCGATTTGTTTACCAAATCTTATTAAAACATCTTTTGGCATTCTACGAATATAAACAGAAGTCAAAAATTATTTTCCTGTACAGGGTGAGCCACAAATAAGAAAGGACATGTTTTTGATAATTACTTTTATTGTTCTAGAAGGTGAAAATATTTACTAAAAAATAAATTATTGCTATAAATATTACCTAATATCTTTTGTATTACCATTAGACATGAAAAATATAGCAATTATTTATTTTTTAGTAAATATTTTCACCTTCTAGAACAATAAAAGTAATTATCAAAAACATGTCCTTACTTATTTGTGGCTCACCCTGTAGAGGAAAATAATACTTGACTTCTGTTTATATTCATAGAATGCTAAAAGATGTTTTAATAAGATTTGGCACAAAAAATTATAATCGATTAGCTTTCTTCTGAAATAACCGTAATCAAATAAGTGGTATTTTTTAAGTTTAACACCCTTTATCTCAAAAACCAACCATAGATTAAAGCTATAATTTTGGGAAATATCTTCTACAGTATGGATGATATGCCAATGATGAAATATATACACTTTAACAGGATTATTCAAAAAGTACAGGGTGCTTAAAAAAATGGATTTTTTGACACATTCGGTAAATTAACTTTCAATATTTTTGTTAAATCACCCTGTAGTCAATGAATTGGATAATTATACATCTGGTAAATACACAAAAGTCCTGTAAAAATACTGCGTTTCACATTAATACTCATAAATAATATATTGGCCTATGTCGATATTTACGAACCACCCTGTATAAATATCACCTAATATCTTTTGTATTACCATTAGACATGAAAAATATAGCAATTATTTATTTTTTAGTAAATATTTTCACCTTCTAGAACAATAAAAGTAATTATCAAAAACATGTCCTTACTTATTTGTGGCTCACCCTGTAGAGGAAAATAATACTTGACTTCTGTTTATATTCGTAGAATGCCAAAAGATGTTTTAATAAGATTTGGCAAACAAAATTATAATCGATTAGCTTTCTCCTGAAATAACCGTTTTCAAATAAGTGGTATTTCTTATGTTTAACACCCTGTATCTTAAAAACCAGTCATAGGATTTGAATGGTCCCATTGACACTCTTGCTCCAGAGGTCGAGAACTGCAGCATATCAAAAATTTATAACATTTAACAGGTCGCCATTTTTCCATAAGCGGTGTGCAGGGTCCTTTACATAAAGATAAAAGTGTTGTTTGGCAGTTGGACTGTATGTATTTTGACCCGTAGAATCCAAATACATATAGCGAAAAGTGGGGCCAATTCCTGTTAATCCGGAAGCCGGCCATCTTGATTTTACATGACATAATTCCAAATTTTGTCTAATATTTTCACCTCAAATTTGAAATCAAAATGTTATAAGAGTGTCCGTATTGGCTGGGTCAGACGGTATAGGGTGTATAGGGTTAACATAGCTATATTAGAAAGTCTATTTTGGAGCACATTAAAGAAAGGTAAAAAATTTTTACTATATCTCTTGCCATTTTCAAGTTATATGGAAGAACCAAAAATGTATTAAAAGTTGTTAATACTGAAGATTGCTTCTGGTAAGAAAAGTAGTAGAAACCTTAACTTATCTCAATGAATTTGTCTTTAAATGTTTTATCGATATTACTAATAAAAATACACATTCTATTATTGATAGTGGCCTTTAGAAACCTATATGTTGCATGGCAAGAACTGTCAAGCCATCTTATTGAAACTTTCCTTTTCCATTTTTCGACATCTTTCGAAATAAATTTGCGAGGCGCCATCGACAAAATATGGCATTTTTGGTTATACTTGTGTAACTTTATAACGGTAAGAGATAAGGTAGTTTTTTAACTACTATAATGTGCTAAAAAATAGGCACCTTATTTCCTATTCAACATTTTATCAATATTTCTAGACTATTTGAGAAAAAATGTAATACAATAGTATATTACATAACAAGTGTGTAAAGTGATATATTACGCACGAGTGCGGAAACGTAACGAGTGCAAGAAATACACTTTCCAACGAGTTATGTACATTATTTTTCCTACGACCCCAACATTTTGAACATTCTAAAAATTTTAATTTTGTTTATAACATATTAATTATTAGACATGTCCAAATTTAGGGCTTCAAAATATTTTAAAAATAACCATGGAAACATAACGAGTGCAAGAACTACACTTTCTAATGAGTTATGTACATTATTTTTCCTAAGACCCCAACATTTTAAAATTTTTAATTTTGTTTAGAAAATATTAATTATTAGACATAATACTCGTATGTCAAATTTTAGGGTTTTAAAATAATATTTTAAAAATAACCACTTTTTTAATAAACTTTTGATGAAAATACAACTACAAAACAATCTTTATAGTATTTCCTAACTTAAACTAAACAAACTAACTTAAATAAACTAATAATATATTAATAACTTACTTGAACGGCTGTTAATAATATATCCTATTTTTATATAAATATTCACAAAAACTACTTTTTTGAAAATTATGTTTATCAAAATAGATTAATATCGACTGAAATGCAAAATCAAGAAGGGCATACAGAATAGAGAACTTATGCAACCCACTCATCATGACATTTAAGAATTGCTGTCTTATTGGTTGCATACATTGACATATTTTTCTAATTAAGTAATTTTAAGTGAAAATTGTAATATAAAAACATATTTTTAATTCAAAATTTAAAAAGTTTTTCAATAAATCAAATAATACGACGTGTCCTATGAAAATAATTATTTATTTCATGCATTAATATAATATTTAAATTATTGTTCCGTGTGATTTTAAATAATATCACTCGGTGATATTTCTTCTTCTTTCTCGTTTTTAATCGAATCAATAGGATATTTGCCACTTTCAAAGTGTCAAAACAATGCGTTAACTGTCGTTTTCACAGGGGGTCGTAGGAAAAACCTATTTACTATTACAATTAATTACCTATTCCTAAAAATGTAAATCATGAAATATCAAATATAAAGTAACACATTTTGACGGCTTATTACTCGAGAACGGAAAAAGATATCGACGTGCAGTTTTCGCTAAACTTCTTATATTTTCTTCAAGTTTTTGTTGACATAGTTGCCAAATTTATGGTTTTTCCGGAAAGCGCCGAAAAAAAAATGACCTTTTTGGAGCGAAATTATCGGTTTATTTTAAATACAACACCCTATATTTTTTAATACCATCTGAAAGTCCTTTTCTTCCCCTTTAGAAAAATGAATACATTATCAGCATTTACTAAAATTTTTAGTGACATATTTAATGTTTTTATGAAACCATGTCAAGAACTTCCAAAAACGTAAAGTATCACACTTCAACAGCTTGGAAACGTTATAACTCGAAAATGAGACAGGGATTAATGAGCAACTTTCACTGAAATTCTTAGAAATGTTTGAATTTTTTTCTAACACCATTGCCAAGTCTCAAAAGTTGTCTAAAATTTTCCCAAAAAAGTTACTTTTAATTTTTTACGAAAATGTGCTTGGGTAAAAATATATTTGACATTAAGAAAAGTCAAATAAGTTATTTATGGGAAGTAAGAACGAACATAGTCAAATTTATATTAATCTAAACTGTTTGCTTTTATAGGAAAAGCGCGGTGCGTCGCATATACATATATATAATATGCTGAGAACAAATTAATAAAAGTGACCAGGAGAAGATTCAGAGCTATTTTTGACAGAAATCTGCCTATGCACGAAAATCTATATTAACTTGGGTACAACAATTTACAGAATCGGGAAAACTAGAAACTAAGAAAACATTTAGAACAGAAACATTTTTATTTAGATATAAGAACAAGGAACCAAACATAACTTCATAAACAAACAAAAAAAAACATTTAATAAATAAGTTGTTGTATGTGACCTCCATCTGCATCGCTACATAATCTTAATCTCAGCCAAAAATTACTGAACGCATTTTGCAGCATTTCTGGTGCAAAGGTATTAAAAACATTTACTATGTTATTTCTTAACTCCTGAAGATTTGAAGGTATTGGGTTATAGCATCTCTCCTTTACATAACCCCATATGAAGAAGTATGGTATGGTTAAGTCCGGGGAATACGAGACCCACTCGATGGGATCAGCTCGACCTATCCATCTATTGCCAAAATGATTTGATAATGAATTTCGAGCAACTAGAGAGTAATGTAATGGTGCGCCCACTTGTTGAAAATATATATGGTATTTATAATTTCATCTTGTTGTAATTGGGGATAAAAAAACTCCTCCAACATGTGGGTGTAAGTGTTTCCGTTAACTGTTGCTTCATGAAAAAAAAAAAAGGCCGTAAATTTTAGTTTTGGACACACCACACCAGATCCAACAATGTTTCTGACATGAAAAATCTTTGTTCGATTGAATGATGCTCTATTTTTTTTGGAAAGATTGTATTTTATATGCTTTAAATTTAATAATTTTTAGGAGCCTGTGCACCTTACTTTTTGAAAATTGTGTAATTTGGGATATTTTTCTTACAGATATTCTATTATTGTTAAGTGCTAGAATTTCCCTTACTTCTATAATATCATTCAGCATATTGTCCTGAGCGTTTTTAGGTGTTCTGGTTTTTCTTCCTAGTTTTCCGGATTCTGTAAATTGTTGTACCCAAGTTAATATCGATTTTCGTGTAGGCGGATTTCTCCTTCTGGTCACTGTTATTGATTTTGTCTCAGCATATACGAGGACGCACCGTGCTTTTTCTATCAAAGTATACATTTTCGATTAATAAATTTGACTGTGTTCGTTGTTATTCTTCACATAAATAACTTTTTGACGTTTGTTGAAGTCAGTCATATTTTTTTCAAAGCCATCAGTCCGTAAAAAATTAACAAAAGTAACTTTTTTACGAAAACTTTAGACATTTGAGACTTGGCAACGGTGTTAGAAACAAATTTAAACATTTCTAACAATTTCATTGAAAGTTGCTCATTAATCCCTTGTCTCATTTTCGAGTTATAACGTTTCCAAGCTGTTGAAATGTGATACTTTACGTTTGGAAGTGCTTGACATGGTTTCATAAAAAATTAAATATGTCCCTAAAAACTTGAGTAAATGCCGATAATGTATACATTTTTCTAAAGGGGAAGAAAAGGACTTTCAGATAGTGTTAAAAAATATAGGGTGTTGTATTTAAAATAAACCGATAATTTCGCTCCAAAAAAGTCATTTTTTTGCGGCGCTTTCCGGAAAAAACATAAATTTGGCAAATATGTCAACAAAAACTTGAAGGAAATATAAGAAGTTTAGCGAAAACTGCATGTCGATATCTTTTTCCGTTCTCGAGTAATAAGCCGTCAAAATGTGTTACTTTATATATTGTTAAAATGAGTTTTCTAAAATTAAAAAAAAAACGAATTCCTAAAATATCTCATTTTTTAGTTGAAAAATCTTTGTTAGTGGAAACAAAAGCCAAACTAGAAAAATGCAGCAAAAATGATAATCCTGAACTAGTAGCTGTGACTGTTTCTTGCGAAAATTCCGAAAAAGGAAATTTAAACGATAAATCCACGTTTATTAAGCCCACAAATGATAACACTATCAAAAAAATTAAATCAGCTGCTACAAAAATGGGGAGACGGGAAGACACTGAGTTAATATTGACTGCTACTTGTGAAAACCCCGATATTGTAAATGTTTGGGAACATTTTCAATTTGTTGAAGCAACTTGTGACGATTATGTGACTAAAACTAAATCAGTTGTATCAGAAATGGAGAGACAGGAAGACACTGAGTTATTGTCGACTGCTACATATGAAAATCCCGATATTTGCGTGAATTCAGAATATGTCGAAGCAACCCATGATCATACTATGATTGAACCTAAAACAGTTGCAACAGAAAAGGGGTATATTGAACTGAGAGATACTGAGCCAAGAGTAATTGCTACTTATGAAAAACCCGATATTGTAAATTTAAACGAAAGTCCAGAATTTTTTGAAGCTAGTGCCTTACTAAATTTTGATGAAAACCAAGAAATTTTTTCAGAAAATTTACGAAATTATGTAGATAAAGAAGGTATTTATATTTTTCATTTTATTAGAACCTTTAAATATCGATGTCACGGAACCTCTTGCAAATCTTCAAAATGAGTCTTAAGTTTCGACTTCTTCCTCTTTTCGTGGCAGAATATTTCTGTAAACGTTTAGCACTTGTTTCTTCAGTCACTTTTTCGACTTAATCAAAAATAAAAATGTTTTTTTAACACTGTCGCACATGTTTTCAAATGTGACACAAGTAAAAAGAAAACAATATTCACCAATCACCAAAAACTGATTTCTCTTTGAAATATTCAATTTGTAAAATTTGCAACCGACTATTAAATTTAATGAAAATTCTCGTATTTTGACTTGTGTCAATTTAAACATGTGCGCTATGCGTTTATGATTTTTTTTTAATTTGATTATACTGTATTTAATAATTTGCAACACAATAAAATAGAAATCATTTTTAGGCGAACCTGAACAGGGGTTTTCTAAAAAATCGGGACATAAACAGCATTCATGTGTGTTCTGTAAAAAAGTACTCTACCAGTTACCAAGACATTGGTTTCAAATTCATTTTAGAGAGCCTGAAATAAGAGAAATTATGTCTCTCAATAGTAAGAATCCAGAGAGAAAAATGAAAATCGATAAATTAAGAAAAAAAGGGGATTATAACTTTAACCAGGAGACAGGTGATAGTGAAAATATTGTTTTAAGACGGGGCATAACAGATAATAAAGATTATAGACCTTGTCCCTCATGTTTGGGATATTTTAGGAAAGACAATTTGCGACATCATCGAAAACGATGCTCGCCAAAAAAAGGTGACAGGGCTCTTCAGGGTAATTCAATTAAATTAACCAATTATATTCATAGTCGGGCATCAAATATGTTAAGAAATGAAGTTGCTTCACATATGTTTAAAGATGAAATCAGCAAACATTTCCTTTTTGATGAAATTATTATAGTTTATGGAAACTTCTTATGTATTAAATATACAGAATCGCATTTGAAAACGCATATACGTGCCCAATTACGGTTGTTAGGAAGGTTCATGCAACAGTGTAAATTAATAGATCCAAAAATAAAATGTTGCAAGGACTTGATGCATCCAGCCTGTATTGATACGATTAGAATGGCAATTGATGCGGTTGCAGAGTTCACTCCTGAATCCGGCGTTTATAAACATCCTACGAATGCTAGGACTTTGAGCACAGAATTTAAAAAAATATTGGAAGTAGTTTTATCAGAAAGCGATAAAAATTAAGATGAACAATTAAGAAAATTAACAAAAGCATTGACCCGTCGATATAACTTAGAATTAGCACCATATTTAAATCGAGTCTGCAAACTTAGTGAAAACAGATACAAACGATTAAAACCAATCAACAACTTACCAGAAAATAAACAAATTGAAGAATACTTGAATTATTTAGCAAATAAATCAAATGATCTTCTTAATAAATTAAAAACTGGCTACAATTTTAATAACTGGAATAAATTATGCGAATGCCTCCTGGTAGCCTTGGCTGTATTCAACAGAAAACGACCGGGTGAAACCCAGCGAATTGAATTAGAAGACTTCTATAAGAAAGAGTGCGTTAGCAAGCAGGATATGATAAACCTGAGTGAAGAAGAAAAAATCCAAGCTGACAAATACATTCGAGTAACTTTTAGAGGAAAACTTGGCAACAACACTGCTTTACTAATAGATAAGCAGAGATTTCTTCCAAGTTTAGAGATAATAATAAAATACAGATTAAGAGCTGGCGTTCATCCGGATAATCCATTTTTATTTGGTCTTCCATCAAAAGATAAACATTTGACTTACTGCACCTATAGATGCCATCGCCAATTTTTAGAAGAAAGTGGTATGCACTCATCGGCTCTAACATTTACCAATTTGAGAAAACATTTCGCTACCCAAGTTGCAAAAGAAGGTACTTCACATCAAGAAGAATTAAGAGTCTCAAATTATATGTCTCATAAATATAGTCTTCACAAAACAGTCTACGATCAAAGTACACCATTAGTAGATATTACGACAGTATCTCAACATCTTGAAAGAAGTGCCAAGAGTGGAACAAAAGTGAAACATACAATTAAAAGAGGAATTGAAGATGAAAGTGCCATACAGTTAAACAAAAAACGGATATTGATTCATATGAAGAATATAAACTCGAAAATAATGAATCTGATGAATCTGATGGAACTGATTCTGATCCAGATTTGACGATTTCTTATTCAGGTAGATTTTTATTTTACATAATATAACAGGTGCATGTGAAAAAATACATGTATAAAAGAAACACTCTTGAAATAAATTAAACTTGATAATCTTCTACACACCCCACTTTAGGCATACCCCAACTACAAATAGCTCTGAAGCATTTTCACATATTTGTCTGAACAAAGAGATTTTAGCATAATCGAAATTTGAACGCAAAACATTGAAAACAAAAATATACACAACCTTTTTAGATCAGATACCAAAAAAAGCGCGTCAGCGCGACTCTATGAATTTTAATTTTTTTTCTCCCCTTCTATTATATCTGAAAATCATCCTTTTTTTTCATAGTATAAATTACTACAAAAATTCTTGTTTTCTAGGGAAATTTAAAAGACGAAAACTATGGTCTACAAAGGAAAAACATGTAACAAGAACTTATTTTCATGGTGAACTAGAAAATGATGGTTACATCAGTCCTAACAAAATTCGTAAGTTAAAGAATGTACATCCCGAGATATTACAGCATAGAAGTATTCCAATGATCAAACAATGGCTGGAAGGAGAAAAACAAAAGAAACAAAGAAGAGCCGATGGCATTGAAGGTACAATATTTTAGTATAATCCTATTATATAACATCAATTATAAATGATTTTCAGCGACCCGTTTAAGGTACACAACTCCAGAGAAGGAGTTACTGGAGAAAAGTTTAGAACATCACTCACTCAATGGAAGTGAACCTTCCATAGAAGAATTGGAGAATTTGATAAAAGAGAATAATACTATCAAAAGAAGAAGTGCCGATTCCCTTTTAAGAAAATTTAGATACATGCAAGCTTCTAAATATCCATAATATGAAGTCTGTTTCGACATATATTTTGTATAAAAACTTTGTAGTTTTGCCAACTTTGGTTGGAGTTGATTTTAAATATAGACTTAGTAATGACAAAGTTCAAAATTGAGAATTTTGATCAAAGAATTTTAATTTCCATTTTATAACAGAGAGGCGTTGTATGCATAATTTCTATTTAGTGAGTGATTTGTTTAAAATAGTTATTTATCCTATTGGGATTAACTTTTAATTGTTCCATACCTTGATACCGACAGAATAATATCCCATCATATATACGAGATTGTCCATAGCTCCTGTAGGATCCATTTTTTGAAAATATTACTAGTTTTATATACAGGGTGTTTCATAATATATGCGCAGGACTTCAGGACGTGATAGCTCGTCCAAAAATATGAAAAAACGTTTCTATTAACTTACCCTCTAAAATGAACCATTTTCGAGAAACAGGGTGTTGAAATTGAAAAAAAATTTCTACGCCACTTTGAACCGCCAAAGTTTTCTACATAAAAGGTACTCTTGGTCATACGCTCTAAAGTCGACCGTTTTCGAGAAAAATCAAATTTTAATGTTGAAATACATGGTCAATTTTTGGAAATGAAACAAAATTTTATTTTTCTCGAAAACAGTCTACTTTAGAGCGTATGACCAAGAGTACCTTTTTTGTGTAGAAAACATTGGCGGTTCAAATGGGTGTCTCGAAACCGTACTTTTTCCAGTGGCGTAGAATTTTTTTTTTCAATTTCAACACCCTGTATCACGAAAATGGTGCATTTTAGATGGTAAAATTAATAGAAACGTTTTTCATATTTTTGGACGAGCTATCACGTCTTGAAGTCCTGCGCATATATTATGAAACACCCTGTATATTGCCTTAAAATTTCATTCGTTTTAATCATGCAGGTGGTCCCGAACAAAAGTTACACATCAAATATAAGTTTTTTTTTAATTTTTACATTTTTAAAATTCTCTCAAAATAGTATAGTCCGATACGAGGGTGGAATGCATCTAATTCCATACGAGTATGAATGTTTCTATTCACACGAGTATGGAATTACGAATTCCTACGAGTGCCGGATGCGATTTTTTCTACAGCCACAAAGAAATTAGAAATTTGAATATTTTTTAAAACAATTTTTGCAATTTTGACAGATAAGTAAACAAACCAGACATTTTTTCGCGACATACCTTGAGATTGGTTCCCAGCTTCTTCTTATTTCAGTTTAATGGCCTCCACCCATTAGTTATTTTTCCAGCTTCTTAATTTTTTGAGTAACCTATTTTTGTCATGTAATTAATGTTACCAGTAATTTATGACCCAATAACATGTAAAATATTCTAATAATTATTGTGTTGCCATTCTGCAGTCCGCAACGATATTCAAGACATATCCATCTGATGCAACTGGACGTAACACGATTATATCGAAAAAAATTACCTTAATGTTTACGGCGCCCTCTAATAACTATTAAATGAACTGCTGAGCATGTGTAAAATGTGCCATTCTAATTTTTGAGATTCTATACAGTGGTATGAAAAGTTATTTGACACAGGCTGATCAAGATCCGAACGATTGGTCAATGTTTGTCACCCTGTAGCAATAAATTTTTCCACAGAACTTCAGAAGTTAAAATAGGGTCAGCGCTCGCGAAATCTTAGAGTAGTGTATCACTCAACTTTTTATGTTCCGTTATGCAGTACAACAGGCTAAATATTAATTTTGCCTTAGGTAGCAACAATGGTTTAGGAAATACAGAATTTTTCGTCCTCACCCCCTCCTAAAAACTGTCATCTGTCATAGTACAACCTATATATTAAATTTGACCTTTCCAGGATTTGTAGTTAATGAGATACACATGCTTTAATTCCTTATTCTACCTCCACTGTCGACGTCTCAACTCTAAATACTGGAAAAACTCATATTTTTTTTAACAAAGGGCCTCTAGTATTTTTTTTTAATAAATATATAAAACCAATATAGCAATTTAAAAAAAAAGCACATCCAGTCATGGCTATCCGTATATATGGTGGGACATTCTACAGGGCGTTTCGTTAGGAAATAGCCAAGCATGTGATTTTTTTTAAGTGCTTAGATTTTATTTTTGTTTTGGGTACCTTGTGCTCCAAATTTGAGGAGTACCATTGGGACCGTGGAAACAGTAAGAGATAGAAAACTGGTAAATAGAGACTATATTTCCTAAAAGTCCAACATATTGATGAGAGTTTAGGATATCAGATCTGGTTTCCAATACCTATATTTGCAGAAAACTAAATAAATCATAATTCTTTTTATTGTCTCTGCAGCCTTTATTTTCAAAAATATCAAAAAAGATTTTATACAGCCAGTGTTAATGTATTTTTCAATTTAACATAATTTGTTGCAGGAAGTACTACCATCATTTTTTCATACACAAATTTGATGGTGGTACTTTATACACAAAATGTTGGACTGCAAAATTATAACATATGCTGTGTATTCAAACAAATAACAACTGTCATATTTTTTAATATCTTTGAATATAAAAGCAGGTAATAAAAAGACTCAACCTTTTCTGTTCTGCAAATACATTGGAGACCAGACCTAATACCTTAAGCTTCAAAACGTCAATTAGTATGGTCTTTTAATGTGGCAGCCACTTTGCCTCCATTTAACCGGTTTTCTATATCTTGCCATTTCCGAGATCTCAATGTATTTCTTGAAATTGTGATTCTGTACATGTACAGGTAGTATTAGCAGTATTTCAGTGGAGTTTATTTTTGTGTTCAAAAATTTTCAAATATATTCTAGTGTGTTGGTATATATTTTGTTTTATTTACTTTTTTGCAAAATCAAAAAACTTATTAAACATAATCTAATATTTATACAACTAAAAATAAATATACTGACCCTCGCTTCTTAGAGTAATATGGTTGCCTCTTTCCATGGAGGAGGGGAGAAATGAAGTCTCGATACTACGTCACAAAAGTACAACAGCCAGTTCAGTCAACGTAACGGCACAAGTTTATGAAGATTGTGTCTTTTATATTTTGTAATTTATTGGAGGTATATTTTTAATAAGGTAAACATGGGTCTATGTTATTGCCTCAAACATAATTTTTACACAATTTAAGAATGCCGGATAGATATTGCACTGTGGCCATTTGTGGTAGTAATTATACAAAGAAGTCTAGAGTCTAGAGGATTAATGACAATTAAATATCTAAGCATTTGTTTGAAAAGCCAGCTATCTAACATCTATAAAAGAAAACGATAAGTTGATATAGAAGATGAATCTCGAAAAACTGTTAAAAAGATGAAACAAAATTCAAGTTAGAATAATCAATAAATCTATTATAATCTTCTAGGGAGGAAAAGTACGACTTTGCTCCCTACAATGAGGCCAGGAAATGTACACTTTGGATAGAGGTAGGAGGAAAAATAATTTGCTCTACGAGTACGTGTTGAATGGCCAACGATTCAAATTGTGTACTCTTGTGACGTAATCGCAGGCTTGATTCTTATTGGTTACTTGTAGTTGGCAACCGTATGTCTAGAACCGTGATACTGACCGACACAAAAAGCAAATCACTTATATAATTTTTAAAACACATACCTGATTTTATTAGGTCGTCTGAATATTTTCCTTTATAAATAATATTGACACATTTGCTTTGTTTTATTACAAAGATAATGAGTTTTGATTACGTAGCAGATCCAAACCAAAACACAAAATATAATTTTATTGAAAATGTTTCGGGGAATCTCTTTTTGTGTAGGTCAGTGTATTTAATAAATGCTTAAAAACGACAATTAAACAAAAAGAGAAAATTAACAAAGTAAGTAAATAGAAAAGGAATTTAATCTCTTTATGAGAGCAATTTCATTTATTTTAGAGCCCTTTCAGACTAGGATACTGTATCTGAGATACGCGTATCAGAGATACAGAAAATACATGCGTTTAGTATCGCGATGCGGTATGCCGTGCCCGTTATGAATGCAGTGTGAATACCTACATTTAAACGCATGTTTCTGTATCTCGGATACGCGTATCTCAGATACAGTATCCTAGTATGAAAGGTCTCTTAAGGACTGTGTAAAATCCTGCCATATTTTTTTATAACTACTATGAACTATGAATTTATTTTGTGTTGGTTGTTTCATTCATTCCAATTTGCAATTTATTACCTACAGCTTTTTAAGTTATAACTGAATTTTACAAATTAACTATTAAGTACTACTCAAATATCTATTCATAATCAAAAATTTGGGGATAAAAATAACAAGCTTTTAACTACCACTCATTCTTTATTCTTCTACACGTAAATCATAAATCTAGTCTAACAATAACAAATTCTCTGTCAACGGTACAAGGTCAAATCTCGTATTAAATATTGCACCCTGTATATAATTTTTTTAAATGCAATAAGTGATTTTTAAACTACATAAAAAGCTAATGAAAACGACATATGCGACAATGTTTTCGAACTTTTATTGAATTCTTAGTGAACAATCAAATCCTACCAAAAATAGAACAACCATAGAGTGAGTGAGACATCTGAATAATATTTATGGAAACAGGTGGATAGGACGTGCAGGTCCTATTTCATGGCCTTCTAGATCACCTGATTTCAATCCCGTTGATTACAATATTTGGGGACGATTGAAGCAACTAGTTTACACAGAGAATAATAATAACAACTGACAACAATTTAATTGATAGAATTATACTTTTTTGTAATACTATTAGAAACGATCCCCATAGTATCTGTAATTCAATACGGCAATTAACAATTCGGCAACAGAAGTATGTAGAGGCCGCAGGGTTCTATTTCGAGAATCTACCTTAAATTATTTTTATTTTGTTGCCATTATTGTATTTTTTTCAGTTCTTATTTAAGCGTTTATTTTGACTACATAATTTTAGTTATTATTTTAAAATTGTTGTTCGTTATTGTTGTTCGTTATTGTTATTAGTTACTGTTTTTTTTTGTTTAGTGTGTGTCGCTATTGCAACTCGATACAGTTTATCGTTTTAGTTAAAATACTTGAAATTTATAACATTTGTTTAAATTAATACCTTATTATGTGATACGTCATTATGGTTGATCGTTTACTAAAAATTGAATAAAAGTGTGACCACATTCTCGGATATGTCGTTTTTATTGGCTATTTATGTAAAAAATATATATATTTATGCAGGGTGCAATATTCAATACGAATCACTAAATTAATTTTTCCAAAGCCGGTCCTGGAATTTTTAAGTTTAGTTAATACCAGTCGAATGCTTGATAGTAGTGTAAGTATTATGAAAAAATTAGAAAAATCAAATGAGTCAATTAATATTTATGGTAAATTTCACAAATCACCCTGTATATTAATAATGAAGAGGAGTTCACACTTTTTAGTAGCCACATGATATCTTCCCTGACGAAATCTACATATATGGTAGAAGCATGTAACGTTGCTCATGACTCACCCTGTATAATTAATGTATCACATGATCATAAATGACCCAATCAAAACGCGTAAGGCCCTTAGTTACAAGTTATCACAGCTGTGATAAAAAAAAAAAACAAAAATAATTGGCCGCATTCAGGGAACTGCAGCGATTTATAGTTTTTTTATCTCATTCATTATATTGTCTCATCGAACATAACACGTGGCGTGATTAATTATCGAAGATATTAAATTTGAGAATTTGAAGCTGGACATTTCACTCTCATGGAATCTCCAACTTCAATTTCACTCATAATATCATCGATAATAATCATACCACTATAATAGTTATATTATAATCGAAAGTAAATCCTCTATTTTATTGGACAAAGTAATGAAAAAATGATAGTTACCTAATTTAAATGAGAGTTACATATATTAGAAACAATATGCTGAAGCTATTGCTCAATAGATGGCGCAATAATTTAAATTATAATTTTAGCTGTCCCTTCTTCAAAACATCGAGATAGCAAACAACCTTAAGCTTCTGGGGTTACAATTCACTCGTAAGTGGGTGAATAGGGGAGAGTATTATTATTATTAAATTAATGATAAATACAGAGCCATCTATTTGCAAATAGAGAAAGTACCCGTACAATTTAAGAATCGACAATCGTTCGACGGATCGAAAAAAATTATCACAGGCGTGACTTGGACACCACAGAGCGTGTTGCCCTCGGTGCTGCCCCCTGTTGGTGTTGTCCATTGTATCCAAGATAATTTGCATTGGATTGTTATTTATTTATTTATTTATTTGTTTACTATACTATATTATCTAAATACAATGGTATTACATAATATAATGCATTATTATACTCTTGAAGAAAAGAAATTTTTTGTTTGATGAGTATTTTTGGAAAACCTAATTATAAGTATTTTTTGGTCTCACTCAAAGTCTTTCAGTACTGAACTAAATTTAGTGCTGACCCTGGAGATATATTGTTTTGATTTTTTGTACTTTCGTTAAAGTTATGATTCGCGCCTGCTTTTTTAGATCGGCGTCTGTCGCGGTAAAAACCACTACCATCGTAGTGGTTGATGTTTCTAAGTACATCACATGCGTAACACACATTGATCATAGACAGTACTTAAGGAGGTTTTACACTAAACGCACCAGGTATTTGTGTTCCTTTGATTTCGTCCGCATTATTTCGTATTCGTTCACGTCCGTTGGTATTCGTTCGTATTTGTGTGCGTAAACAATGCACTTGATTTATACCACGCTCTTCCTCAGTTTGAGTATTGACCTCACACGTCTTATTTATTTAAAGAAACTTAGTTACATTGAAAGAATTTAGTTACTTATAAAGCGTGCTACACATGATGAAGATATTATAAAATATATATTATCTTAGAGCATATTTCAGAATATCGCTCACCATAGAAATCCGAACCATATTACGAAGTTAATTTATATCTTATCTTCAGTATCTTAACATACCGAGCGATACTAGAAATATGACCCACACTGGTATAATCAAAACTATACTTTCTCGAACAAAAAATATGCTCGATAATTTGATATTATAAATTGATCGTTTTACCTTATTAATTTGTGCTTAATTGGATTAGATATTTACTAATAAATTACTAACAATCGAATATAAAATTAAAAATCAATTAAATAATATCGATATTTTAATGATAGATTATTCGGAAATAATAAATTTAACAATAGGAATTAATCAATTTTATGAATAATTGATTAATGGAAAATAATCGATTAATCGAAAACATTCGATTAAGCGAAAATAATTAATCAAAAATAATTAATTAATCAAAAATAAGTGATTAATCAAAAATAACTAATTAATCAAAAATATTCAATTAATTGAAAGTAATTGATCAATCGAAAATAATCGATTAATCGAAAATAATTGAATAGTCGAAAATAATCGATTATTCGAAAATAATCGATTAATCGAAAATAATCGATTAATCGAAAATAATCGAATAATCGAAAATAATCGATTCATCGAAAATAATCGATTAATTTAAAAAATCGATTAACCTAAAATAATAGATTAATCGAAAATAATCAATTAATCTAAAATAATCGACTAATCGAAAATAATCGATTAATCGAAAATAATCGATTAATCGAAAATAATCGATTAATCTAAAATAATCGACTAATCGAAAATAATCGATTAATCGAAAATAATCGATTAATCGAAAATAATCGATTATTTTAGCTAATCGATAATCGATTATTTTAGTTAATCGATAATCGATTATTTATTTTAATAATCGCCCAGCCCTAGTTTTATCACGTTTGTTGGTGTTTGCATTCGTTCGTATTTGTTAACGTTAGTTCGTATTCATTTACATATTTGTTTGTATCATTTGCATCTGTTAGAGTTCATTTACGTTCGTGAACAGGACAGCGTTATTGTGCCGAAGTTTTGGTGATGTGAAAAAACGTACTTAACACGAATTGACGTGAACGAATACGGACAAACGTAAGCAAACATGAACGAATACAAACGAAAAACGAATGAACGTAATCGAACACAAAAAAAGCTAACGATTACAAATGAAGGTAAACAAACTCGAATTAATGCAAAAACATAAGCGAATGTGAACACGCGTAAACCAACCGTACTTTTTCATCTATAATGCCACGATCAACATTTGGTCCACTTATTGTGGTTGAGTAAATATATATGCCTACTGTAGTTTAACGCCATGGAATATGTCATGTAATGATATTTACCGCGCCATTTGTCTGCTTAGCGCGCGAGTAGCGGTAAACGCTTTTAAGCAAATACAGTCAGCGGCATAAACAACGAATAAATTCATTTTTGGCGTTATTATTCCTTTTTATGAAAAAAGCCGAAACAGATCAATTTTTGTTTTTATTTTAAAACTTTTCAACGTGACTATTTCAACCCTGAATTGAGCTCCCTCGTAGGGGTAACAACCCCTTAATTTTTTTAATAGGGAAGGGTAGCTTGTGATACTTCGATTGAAAGGAACTTTAATTCCTGATTTGATGGTGTGGTACTTAAATATTTTTTTTAAATATAGAATATCGATATTACTTAATTAATTTCTAATTTTATATTCGATTGTTAGTAATTTATTAGTAAATATCTAATTACAAATTAATAAGGTAAAACGATCAATTTATAATATATCAAATGTTTTGTTCGAGAAAGTATAGTTTTGATTATACCAGCGTGGGCTAAAAGCTTTATTAGTTTGTTAATAGCTATTTATGTAACCAGTTGCGAAATGCCTTATTTTATGTAACTAATCGATTATTTTCGATTATTTTCGATTAATCAATAATTTTCAGTTCATCGATTATATTCGATTAATCGATTATTTTAGATTAATCAATTAATTTCAATTAATCGATTATTTTGGATTAATCCATTATCTTCGATTAATCAATTAATATTTTTGATTATTATCGATTACCTCCGATTAATCGATTATTTTAGCTTAATCGATTATTTTCAATTATCATCGAATAATCGATTATTATCTTTCAATCGATAATTTGCAATTAATCGATTATTTTTGATTAATCGACTATTTTTAATTAGTTGATTATTTTCGATTAATCGATGAATGTCGATTAATCGATTATTTTCGAAAATAATCGATTGTAAAATAATAGATTGTAAAATAATCGATTGTAAAATAATCGATTGTAAAATAAACGATTGTAAAATAAACGATTGTAAAGTAATCGATTGTAAAATAATAAATTGTAAAATAATAAATTATAAAATAATCGATTGTAAAATAATCTATTGTAAAATAATCGATTGTAAAATAATCGATTGTAAAATAATCTATTGCAAAATAATCTATTGCAAAATAATCGATTGTAAAATAATCGATTGTAAAATAATCGATTCTAAATTGTCGATTGAAAAATAATCGATTGTAAAATAATCGATTCTAAATTAATCGATTGCAAAATAATCCTTTGTAAAATAATCGATTGTAAAATAATCGATTGTAAAGTAATCAATAGTAAAATAATCGATTGTAAAATAACACTTTTTTAAATCAATTGTAACAGAATCAGTTAGGTTTAGGTGTAAACATTAAAAAATAATGGTTATTAGTCATTTTGTTAACAAATATAATTTTTTCATAAATATTGGTCAAAATTAGAAAAAATCTTGTATGTAACACATTGCGAAATGCCGTTTAGTGTAACTCGTTCATTTTGCGGAACTCGCACCGCTCGTCCCGCAAATATTCACTCGTTACACAAAATAAGGCATTTCGCAACTGGTTACATAAATAGCTATTAAACTAATAAAGCTTTTAGCCCACACTGGTATAATCAAAACTATACTTTCTCGAACAAAAAATATGCTCGATAATTTGATATTATAAATTGATCGTTTTACCTTATTAATTTGTAATTGGATTAGATATTTGCTAATAAATTACTAACAATCGAATAAAAATTAAAAATCAATTAAATAATATCGATATTCTAATGATAGATTATTCGGAAATAATCAATTTAACAATAGAAATTAATCAATTTTCTGAATAATTGATTAATGTAAAATAATCGATTAATCGAAAACATTCGATTAAGCGAAAACAATTGATTAATCGAAAATAATCGATTAATCTAAAATAACCGATTAATCCAAAATAATCGATTAATAGAAAATAATCTATAAATCGATAATAATCGAAAATAATTTATTAATCGAAAATAATACATTAATCGAAAATAATCGATTAATCTAAAATGATAGATTAATCGAAAATAATCCATGAATTGAAAATAATCGATTAATCTAAAATAATCTATTAATCGATAATAATCGATTAGTTACACAAAATAAGGCATTTCGCAACTGGTTACATAAATAGCTATATGTCTTACCTCAATATGTTATCTAAAGGCACCAAGGCAGACTCGTAAGAAAAATGAAGTTTTTTAACATTATTATTTATTATCCATGTGTGATATCCTAAGAAACTGTAATATTTTATGTTAGGCCATCTTAAGATAAAATATTAAATTATCTTCGCCGTGTGTAGCGCGCTTAAGTCACTTAGTTTCTTCTAGATGTAGAATTACTAAATACCTATATGTACAAATTTCATTTGTAAACATTTTTGTTAATAACTATAAGTTCCGTAAGGAACTACCCAGCTCTGGTTTAAAGAAGCCATCATGAAGAATAACTACGCATGATTAATTATTAGCGAGCATTATTCAGTATACAAGGGACAAAAATGATAGTAAATCAAAACAGAAAATACAACCATTTCCACTTCGAGTTCGTAAATAGATAGAAACAGTTCGATTGTAATCATTCGAATAATGTTATTTACTATTTCAAGTTTTTGTATTAAAGGATTTTTTTTATTTCACCATCATACTGTCAATCTACTGCTGGGCAACAAAATTATGAATACTATAATAGTATTAAATTCACCTCATATTACTCGGAGCAAAGTATGTTGGTTATAAAATGTGTAACTTTAAATAATTTCAATAATGGTTTTTTAAGTTAATTCTCTCGGTTTCTATAGCGACAATACACCGTTGCCAATTTTCATTACAATTTGGGGCGTCTAGTGCCTCTAGATGTGTAAAAAAAGTGAGTCGCGGTGAACACCTTTAAACATATATATATATATATATATATATATATATATATATATATATATATATATATACATCTTTATATCCTTTCTGAGCCAATTGTAGTTTCATACAAAACTGCTCCACTAGGAAAACAATGAGTTTTCGTCTATTTGTCCGCATATATATGTTAGTTCTTATAAAACTTTCCTAATTTTGCAAAATATACAACAAAAAAACAATTTTTAGCAAAAAAGTTTATACAAAATAAATAACACAATCTTGAACCAAACGTCTTGTACCATCTTGAGCCATTTATATAATTTAGACAAAATAAATAACACATTCCTGAACCAAACGTCTTTTGCTATCTTGAACCATTTATATAATTAAGACAAAATAAAAAACACTTTTCTGAACCAAACGTCTTGTACTATCTTGAACCATTTATGTTTACAACTAAAAAGCAATTATGGTCCACAGGATATTTTAACACGTTGACTGCCAACATTTCATATTCAGATAATACTTCTTCATGTAAAACTCATTTTAACGTATTTTATATTTCTAATTTCAATTTATAGTTCACTGTAAGAAGTATTTTAATTTATTTTCGTAAAGATTTCAGGGGCATTTAAAATTATTTTATAATTTTCAAAATTGAACAATCCAATCTTGAACATTTTTCTGTTTCTGGTTTTTCTAGATTAGCTTTTGAGGTGATGTTTATTAAAAAACGAATATATAATTTAAGGGTCTGTGTTGACATGAATAGAAAAAAGTAGGGTGAAAGGGGTAAATGTAATCTAATTTATAATAAGTTAATTTATCATAAGTTAAATTTTTATTCAAAATAAGTTACGAAGAACATATTTTGTATTCAATTTAAATTTATTTTAAATTATTTTAATTTATTTTTTTAATTAAAATTTATATGAATTTATTCCAATGTATTTGAATTTATTTAAATTTATTTAAATTTATTTAAATTTATTTAAATTTATTTAAATTTATTTAAATTTATTTAAATTTATTTAAATTTATTTAAATTTATTTAAATTTATTTAAATTTATTTAAATTTATTTAAATTTATTTAAATTTATTTAAATTTATTTAAATTTATTTAAATTTATTTAAATTTATTTAAATTTATTTAAATTTATTTAAATTTATTTAAATTTATTTAA